>JABTTQ020000709.1:0-602461 GCA_016081115.2 Rehmannia glutinosa
ATGAAACTGGGAAAATGATCAAGAATAGGAACAGAATTATGAGTGAATGAACATGGGATTTTGTGCTGGTTTTTGCCATGAAATTAAATGTGAAGAAAATCCACTCCCCAATAATTATATTAGTCCAATAGAAATCAATATCCATGAACTAAGCGGACTGCGGACCTCCAACGTACTTTGAATAATATGTTGTGTGGATACTAAGGTAGGGAAAATACTAATTTTTGTAGTAATTATGGCTTTAGTGTATATGGGAAGAAAGGAAGTTGGGAGTTTTTGAAAACCACATGGTGTGGAAGGGTTGCTTAATTAGCTGCCTCAGCCAGGAGATATATAGGAAAACATATTGTGCCCTACTTCTCATCACTTTTGCCGTGTTGTCCATCCTTTTTTTTTTGCACATCCTGTAGGGCTCGAATCCCGACATCTTCTGCGAAGAGTAATATCGTGTGCGCCACCCGCTAACCCGAGTTAATTTGTGCATCTTTATTTAATATTTGCACATTCACACCCCTAGATATATAATAGCTCATATTGGCTAAAACGCCCATGGATATGAGATATCCACTGGTTTGATCACTATAAATAGCTGGGAAAATAAATAATAAGAAAGCTATGTAATTTATTAAATAATTATTAGCTCTCATATTTTATGAATTTTCTCTTTGTTTGGAATGTGGCTTTAGCGTCGAGGGTCTTCATCGGGCAATCCTTCAACACTTCTGAAACTTGTTTGTGATGCAGGCACTAGCTCCGCGAAAATGAATGCTATAAATTGGCGGATGGGATCTTCTATTTTAGGATGGTGTTTCATCTCCTATTCCATCGCACGCATGATTGTCATGTGTATAGAAATTCTATATTAAAACCCACAATTTAGGCTTGATTTATCTTCAAAATTAATATAGTAAATTCTACATGCACGCTAATCATCCGTGCGTGGAATAAGAAGATGAAATATCGTTACGGAATAAAAGATCCATCCGATAAACTGGGCGATACCACACACCAACCAAAATTTTTTTTTTGTATATATATAATCAATTCTATTTTAATATCAATATATGGAGAGAAAATTTGTAATAATTACAAAATGTATTTACTACAAGAAGTGAGCGTACTTTTTTATTAACTTACATGTGGCAAGTATCACATGCATGTGATAGGCATATAAAATAAAATAGCTGTAGCCTTTTAGTTTCTAATTAGCGTTGTACCAAAGAAAGTTCAAACTTATAAATTACGGGTCAATTAATTCTAAAAGTATTGGACATGACTAATAATTGTTTGAAAAGTAAATAATTATATATATATATATATAGTTGAATACGTCTATCTTATTAGACAAAACACAGGGAAAATTGTTACCCTTTAGTCATTCGACTAGCCTCGTCAAAGCATCAAATTTAAAGCCCATTTGTTAGACTAAATCCTTGAGATGATCATTCACTTTAATCCAATATTTTATAGCTTGTCTGTAATAAAGATGAAATGATACGTGTCTTTTCTTCTTGGATTCTTGCCTTGCTAAGAAATCTGTGTAATTTTTTTTTTCTCTACATTGAGAAATATGTGGACTTTGACTTGGGCATACATGATGGAAAATGGTGCTAAGAAGATTTAAGTATGTTTATACTCTCAAAACCAGTTTATGGTGAGTGAAATAAAATACACAAGTTATTAGTAACTGAAAAATGGAATAATATTCTCTCAAAAACAAAATGGAATAATAGATATTCGGAGGTGAAAAGTCACCATCCCACATAGGAATTTTAATATTGATTAAATTTTATATATTAATAAGTGGGTGTGTATGCAAGAATGCCAAGATGATAACTATACACATATGATGTGTGTGGTGGCAACTAAACGCAGACCGGGCACGGGCTGGGTGTCCCAACTGGTTGTTTAGAAAAATATTTATTTTTTATTTCGAAAAATAAAAACAAAGTAACAATTAAGTGGTGTTCTAAATCTGTCATATGTCACCACTAACTTAGTGATCCGCCCACCACTTGTAAGTTACTTGGTTACATACTTAGTGGTCATTGAAGATTGCTCACTAGGAGGTTTCAACTCACTATCCCATGGAGTTCCGACCCTACGAGTTATGAGCACTCATTTGATTGGAAGTCTTATAAATAGGACTAGGTGTAGTTGTTGAAACACAAGCAATCATTTTATATTATGTCATATTGCATAGTATACTCCGTTTTTACGATTCGATTCGCGGAGCCTTGAAATTGCGGTGTTGTTATTGAGATATTGATATTGTATCTTTGGGATAACGACATGTATGTCCGTTAGCACTTTATCGAGGCGTGATTATCTTGCGGATAAGTCTAACTTTCGCGTCAGCATTTCTGCAATTCTTCTTTTTATATTTCGTTATAATATATAGTCGCTTTGTACTCTATTTTACGAGCTTTAATTTTAACATTACATTAGAAAATACGTTGACGAATTTACATTCCATGGGATGGGGGCACATGCCCTCATAGTTTTTTAACTTTTTCTTAATTCTGTTATGTAATTGTTTATTATTAATTTGTGTTACACAATTTATATATAACACTACTAATATGAGTTTTACATAACATTATTAGTTTTTTTTTTTTTAGAAAACTGTTATATAACATTATAACATGTATAAAAATTATATAACATTAGATTAATAGCGAACCCAAAATTATAACACTAATAACATATAACATTATATTTAAAATAATATTATATAACATTACCAAAAAAGTGTTAATTGTATTATGTATAACATTATTAGTTTTGTATAAATTTTTAACATCTATATATTAATTAGTTTAAAAAAAAAAACTGTGTCTCATTAGTTACTTTTTACATATATAGTTTATAATTATATTTATTTTGTGGCCCCATAGTAAAATATTCCTGGATCCGTATATGAGAAAATAGGTTTTCTATATGTGATCACCTTCATATAATTCATATCATATCGTGTATGAAAGAATGGATAAAGGTGTCACTATAAATTAAAATAGAAGATGCATGTATGCAATGTGGGGTCTATGGGATGCCACCCAATTGGGTAGCTACCCAAGTGGGTGCTACACTATTAGATCAACACATACACATACACACCCATGTGGGTGTGTGTTGATCCAATGGTGTAGCACCCACTTTGGTAACTACCCAAGTGGGTGGCATAAATACACCGCAATGTGGTTGGGATTGTTTCGGGGTTTGCTTGTGAGAAATTTCAACATGCTGCTTGATTGGATGCGCGGGTCCCCACTATTTTGATTATGCTGCTCTCAAGAAAATGCACCATTATATTTTTTTTTGTAATCAGAACTACGCTTATTTACGCCATCTGAGACAAATTTCCGGCTCCTCATTCTTTGCCCTTGAGGTAAATGTGGGGATGTGCACGCGCGGCGATGTTCTCTCCCGAATCGAACCTACACGGATGCTATTCAAGTATGAGTTCCCACCAAATCTTCACTACCGTATACGCCGTATGGGAAGCGATTTGATGAAAGCGATTTGAACCCACGACTCCACCCCACAATTCTTTGTGGTGGCAGGTGGGCTAGCCACACAGTTAAAAAAATGCACCATTATAGTATTCCCGATAGATTGTAGATTTTTTTATTTGTTTTTGTTGGTACATATTTAATGTTAGTATCATTTTTGCTTGAAAGAATATTATAATAAGTCGATAATTGACTAACTTGAGATATAAAATTTATGGGGACAACAATCTCACGCTGAACATCTCTTAGGAGTGTTCGCAAACACTTTGCTTTTTGTAAAGAAGTTATTTATTTCCTGAGAAGCGACAAGTAGTTGAGAATATAATATTGGTAATAGAAGGTGTTGAAAATTAATTAAGTTAAAAAGAGTGTCTGGTAGAAAGTTTTTAAAAATATTTTATTTTTGTATAAAAGTCAAACCATAAGTAGAATTAGAAATCTAACACACTTTCCCCTACTTTTCAATTCTCGATTAATGAAATTGGATGAAAAGCATAATTTGGCATTTGCAATTATTAAAATGCAATCCTTTCAACTAAAAACTGAGAATTAATTTTTATAGTGTTTGCAAACACTCCCTCAGGAGCCTGAGTATGGTGTTTTTGTGTGTTGCCAAAATATAAAGAAATAAAGTTACTTCTCTACTAACATTTACCTTAGATAACCTTTGAAAGGTAATTCCCATGTTTGCATTTATTAACAAACATGAAGCAAATAATATCGATTTAATAAATTAATAGTGACAAAGATATGAATATTTTGAAAAGAAAAACTACGACTCGAGATTACCTTGGCAAATGATCATGTCTGAATATAACTCCTATACTTGCTATATAATATATACATGAATTATTCTAAGTAACTATTCCCTTCAATTATTAATCAATCTCTATTAATCATTAGTTTATCCACTTATAATGTGAAGGGCCCTTGCGAGTGACCGACAAAGATTAATCATATCTTTGGGAGGAAACTAAGTTGGATATCCAATTTGAGACCATAAAAGTTGAAAAATATTCTTCCTTTTATAGGTTACTAGTACTGTTACATTGGTGCAAAAAAGGGATTGTTACAGTGGTGATTCGATGTTGCTGGAGGCAAAAATATCATTACTATTTAATATATAATTTATTTTTATATATTTGAATAAATATTATTAATTATCGAATAATTAATGCGCTCCAAATGGACCCGGCCCAAAGAAGTGGGACCCAGCTACATATCACTTTCTCTACGCGGCATGCACACAAGACCCATTTATTGACCAGGTATAAAAGGTCAATCTCTTCATTTTTATAGTTAAGTCTCGATCTCATAATCATTATTAATCCTTATTGATGATTCGATTCCATGTCGATGGGCGTGAGTTTTGCATGTATTTTGGCGTATTTTCAAGCTATTATGATGAGTAAACATGCATATTCAGCGTTAAATGTTACATATTCACTCCTTGTGGAAAAAATATTTATGCTTATTTTGTAGGAATTTCATGATATTTGAAGCTAATTGAATACGAATACGAGAAAAGCAAAGTGGAAACACGGAGAGGTGAGTGGATATACGAAAAGTGAAGCTAAGAGGCGAAAGTTGAGCGTTTACGGAAAAAAGGGGGCACACGAGGTTGGGCGTGCCTCAAGACACCACCCGTGCACCCTGTATAAGGATTATTGGAGCTGCAGACATGGCGCACGGGTAGCCCATGCATGGGCGCACCACCGTGGCGCCCTCTGCAGGTCGATTATTTCAGGAGGGCGCCACGGGTAGCCGTGCTTCTCCGACGCACCACCCGGCGCCCTCTGGAGTTAGGTTATTCCAGCAGGGTGGCGCACGGGTAACCCGTGCGTGGGCGCACCACCCGTGCGTCTGCGCTGGAATCCCATAATCTGCAGCATTAAGCCCTAAACTTGATGGTGGGTATAAAAAGGCTTTTTGGGGGCGCACAAGAGAGATTCTGGCATTTTTGGGATCTACAACACAAGAGCAAGAGTCAACTCTTGGAAGGAGACATCAAGGAGACACCGGGTTGCATCGGAGCTTGAAGAACGGAGATATATCGAGAGATTGTCGACGCTCCTAAGTTTTTTCTTGCTTCTCTTTTAGTTTCCATCTTTTATTTTCAATTGTAATGACTTTGAACACTTTGTGTATAAGTTGTTTAATCATGTGTAGCTAAACTCTTGTGATTTCGGGTTTTGGAAGTAGATTAATGAACTCTTGTTGGATGTTTTAATCTTAGTTGAAGTTATTATCTTGAAGCCTATTTGAGTATTTTGAGCTTATTCTTGTTTTATCACTTGATCAATGATTTAACTTGTTTGATATATTGATTCATAATTCGAGAGATGAGTTTCAATATTAGATCTTGAATACTCGACACAAATATTTGCATGAATCGAGAGGTTTGTAAATATTTGTGAGGATATTTGATCTTTTGTGCTTTTGGGAGTTGAATGCTTTATGTTGAGTAGAGATGCTAGCATAAGTATTTCAATCTATGTTTATATACATCTCGAGAGGAGGATAAAATAGCTTTGTGATCGTCTTATAGGAATATTGATAATAACGTAGCTTGATTAAACCGGACAACAGAGAGGACTATTAATCAAAACCTTAACTTCGAAATCCTTACATCATCTTGATACTTCTTTCATTTGTGCTATCTTATTCTTGTGTTTAGTGATTTAAATTGTCTTAATCTCAAAACAACAATCATCAAATTTCGATCGTCTAGATAAAAATAAGACTATCTTGATCAATACTTAGCATATTAATTTATTAGTCTCCGTGGATACGACCTTGCTACCCTATTCGATAACGTAATCGTTTGCGGTGAAGCTAAAATATAGGCGAACAAGTTTTTGGCGCGTTGCCGGGGACTAATACAATTTATGGTGTTAATATTGCGATAGATAGAATTATTCTTAATTTAGACAATTTTATTTTTACATTTGGATTCAATTTAATTCTTCATTATTTGACTTGTTTCTTTTAGTTCGGTCCAGGTAGTGCATGAACACGCGCTCGAGACAAGGGGACTTGATACCGCTTTATCCGGAAGTCGAGGCTTTCGCGAGAAGAATCGAGTGCTACCACTAGACGGTGAAAGACAACACAATCCGATAATGGGGGATTTGAATGAGTTACCAATGCCGCCAAATAATGGTGGGAACGAGCTACCTATACCGGTTCCACAGCAAGCTATTCGTGATTACTTTCGACCACAAACGAATCAATTACGGTGGTATTGCCCATATTCCTATCAATGCCAACAACTTCGAGCTCAAACCGGCGGTGATTAATATGGTGCAACAGTGAAGGGACCGATTTGGGGGTTCGCAATGAAGATCCCTCACCTTGCACATTTTATCCAAATATGCATACAATCAAAATGAACTGAGTCTCGAATGACGCCATAAGATTGTGCATATTCCCATTCTCTTTACAGGATAAACGAGAAATTGGTTGGGTACTTTGGCGCAAGGAAGTGTGAGCACATGGGACGATTTGAGCCAAAAGTTTTTGTTTAAATTCTTTCCAAGCAAAACTTCGACCAAAAGTGAGATCACTCAATTCCGAGTTTGATTCCGAGCACTTTGTTGGAGTTTGGGAACGATTTAGGGATTTGTTAAGAGGATGTCCACAACGCGACTTCGGGAGGATTATGATTATGTTTCTTCTACAATGGTTTAATGGGGCAAACGAGGGCCTTTGTTGATGCGCGGTAAGGGAGGAGCATTGTTGGCAAGAGTTTCCACAAGATGCCTTGAACCTTCGGAGAAATGACCATGAGTAATTACAGTGGCCATATGAAAGATCTAATGTACAACGAGTAGCCGAAATCTAGGATTGGACCCAATTAAAACATTGACGGCACAAGTAGCGGCTTTGACAACTCAATTGAGTGTATTTACGAAGGGGGCGTAAGAGTAGGCACGAGCATGGGTAGTGAAGCTCTTCTATATCCGATGGAAGAGGTAAATTATGTGAATAATCAATTTCAACAATTTAAAGTAATAATTCAAACCCAACGACTACCATCCAGGGTTGAGAAATCATGAAAATTTTTTCCTATGCAAATACAAAGAATGTGTTACAACCTCGCCGGGATTTAATGCTTCAAGTGGAGCGGTAGAATGGAGAAGGCAAATCGTCGTTGGAAGATACACTCGCCTCCTTCATAAATCAATCTAATGCATTCATGAATGAAACAAAGGAGCCATATCGCTAAGCAAGATTCTCGGATGGATAAGTTAGAACAACAAGTGACAAGCTCGATAAAGAACTGAGACTCAAATGAGTCAATTGGCTACAATTGTGGGTGGTCAACATCAAAGGGTCAATTTCAAGCAACACGGAGGTCAACCAGGGGAACATTGCAACGCCATCCATGTGTGGGGTGGAAAAGAGAATGAAGAGTCCGAAAATCGATATTGGTGTGGCGCCGGAATCACGCACGACCGCGGTATCAACGCACGACCAGGTCTTGTGTGATGTCGAACCTACCATTCAAATTAAAATGGAAATGACGAACGACGCCAAGGCAATATGAAAGTTAAAGAAGAACCGAGCAACAAATAGATAAACAAAAAAAGAGCCAAGAAACGTGAATCGTATCCTAACTCTAATTTGTTGAAATATAATATTCTCTTCCTTTCCCCCGATTGTTTCACAAGACTAATCGAATAATCAATTTGCTAAATTTGTGGGCATGTTTAAAAATTGCACATTAATGTTCCTTTTGCGAAGCAATGAAACATATGCCAAATTATGCAAAGTTTTATGGAAGCGATGTCCAACAAGAACAAATGGGCAGAGAATGGGATTGTCAACTTGACGGGAAGAATGTAGCGCACTCATACAAAGGAAAATACATAAAAAAAAAAGATCAGGGAGTTTCACTATTCCTTGTTTGATAATGTACTTTGTGATATCGGATCTAGTATCAATTTGATGCCGCCGTCCATTCTCGGGAAGCTTGGACTCGTAGAAGTGAGACCATCCACGGTCACCCCACAACTCATGGATAGATCCTTTCTTACATCCAACGGGGGATACTAGAAGATGTGCTCATAAAAGTCGATAAATTCATATTCCCGTGGATTTTCTAGTCTAGATATGAATGAGGATGGTGACACCCTCTTATACTCGGACGTCCATTTTGGCAACCGCGGAAGCACTAATAGATGTGAAGAAAGGGAGCTTACATTACAAGTTGATGATGAGCGTATTTCATTTTCCATTTTTGAATGTGAAAGACATGATGATTTTAAGGGTTGTAAAACAACAACAATTGTTAATTCTCGTACTCAAGCTAATAGCTTGAATAATTGTGTGCATTCTAAAGATAATATGCAGGGATTATCAATGAAAGAAGAAAAAAGAAAAAAAAGCCTCGATGTTGACCCAAGAGCGTGCACGTACCATTCGCACGATGAAGAGGAGAACACATGGATAGTTGACAAACATGAAAAACCTCCTTTAGTAATGATCAAGGAGGTGTAAATCAAGTGAGCGGAATTGGCATGGAAAAGCGCACGATGAGGTGACAAGCCTCATTTCGCAAAGATCATGTCGAATTAAAAGGCGTCAAGCTAAAGACGTTAAATATAGCCCTTGTTGGGAGGCAACCCAAAGTTTTTTGTGTGAATTCCATTTTTTGTGTGTTTAGTTTCAAAATTTGTGTGATTTGAGTGCTTTTGATATGTGTGTTTTTATTAATGAGTGTGATTGCGTGTTTTTGTTGCATTTTTGTGTGTTTTTATTTAAAAAAATACCTAAATTGTTGTCAAAGTGCGTGCGGGTAGCCCGTGCGTTGGCACACCACCCGTGCGCCTGGGCAGAGAGTATAGGAATTTGTTTGGGGTGGCACGGGTAACCCCTCTTCGACGCACCACCCGTGCGCCCCAGAAGAGGCTTAAATATAAATTTTAAAAACCATCTTCTTCTCCAAAACTCCCACAAATCGCGTGCCCACTACCCCCAACTTCATTGCCTTGAAATTTCTTGCAAATTCTACTCAAATTCGTCCTTTTAATCCCTCCCATCACAATTGAACTTCACTTTACATCAATTCAAATTTACTTGAAGAATTGTGTGCCAAGCACCTATGGTTCAAATCATTCACTTCGAGTTTAACTTAGAGAATTAGAGGTAAGAACACCGTTTCTCCTTGTCAATTCGTTGTCAATTATGTATTAGGAGCATGATAGGTGTTTATTTTGATATTTTGCTATGAATTATGTGAATTATTCTTTGAGGCAAATTATCAAACACCGTGAGCTTGTAATCGAGGAGATTTAGGATGAATTGTTGGTGAGTAAGGCATGGCCAATGATTGTTTAAGCTAATATTTGTCTAGAATGGCCATAATTTTTGCTTGCTTGGGGTAGTTGATCGATCAAAAGTAACGTGGGCAAGTGAATTTGCATCACCTAATATGTTAGCTTTAATCCCATATTTTGTTGTTGCCATTGATGATATTGGGATGCTAATGAAATGTATTTGGTATAAACTCTTCATGGCGGCGAAGAAACCCCCAGGGTGGAAGGAGAGTGCACGGGCGGACGGCACAACGCGAAGTGGCACCGCCGGAGGTCGACCAAAAGCGGTCCCAGAGGCATATGGGGTAAACTTGACAAATGCCGATGATCTTGAGCGATGGAATCGCTTGATCGATCGCCAAATAGCTCCATCTCGCTATGCCGATGATGATTGTACCCAAACTTTGGGGATACATGAGGACGTGTGGCGTCTTTTCGCAGGTAGGATGGACGAACTTCATGAGCCGAAGGTGGCCGACATTTAAAAGCATACATTGGAGTTCTTGAGTGCGCGTGGAAGTACTCAAACAAAGCGGGACCTTTGAACCGTATATGATAAAGTTTCGAGTTGGGGAATGTCCGTAGACAACCTGTCTATGACCCAATTGAACACCATTTCGAGGTCCCAACAAACGCGTACCGCCAATGCCTCATTATGATCAATACGACTGAGAATGCTTGTGGAAACACCACAAACGGGGCCGATGTTGTATGCCGCGCGGACCGCCAAAGCCTCATGGATCCGGAATCCAATTTTCCGGTATATACAACGCCAAGCACGCCTCCTCCGTATTCGCCCGAGAAAATATTGGAGGGATGACGACTAAGAACTCTATCTCCTCCGTGTATGGTCACAAACACCCTACAACACATAGTCACATTTCGCCTCACGAGCAAATCGAGCAGTTAGCTAGAGACGGGAAGGGGTACGATTTCTATAGGGGGCCTCATTACCCCTATTGCCCGGCATTTCAATGTCGATTTCAGACTTCGAGCCTATCCCGGCAAAGACTGGGTTAATTTGGCATCGTTGCACCATATGAAGTTCATAGCAAATGAAGACAATGATTGGTGCTTCTACAAAAGAAAGGTGCTTCATTTCCGTTGCCTAACCCACCATACACCACGGCCGAGACATTGACGGACACCACCAACTTCCTAATGAACCTTGGGACGACACAAACCGAATTAATGAAAGGCTATAGAGGCAAGAAAGCATCGCAGAGTTGAAGGTTTCTTGGATGAGGAGGATATGGTGGCGGATGAGGATGAAATACATGGACGCGAAAATAGGGATGGAACCTCATCACCCTCAAAGTGGGTATGATATACCCGAGTCCTCACACGGGGAGGCGATTACCCCGACATTCTCAAAGCGGGGATCATCCCCGGTCCCTCTCTCATAGTGGAGGACCCCAACGCGGCATCGATTTTCAAGACATGTTCTTTGCGTTTGGGGGAAGATTTTCGTCGGCAAGGAGAAGAATCGAGGCGGCAAGGGAGAGGATTTAAGCGCAACATAGGGCTGATTTTTCGCGATTCAATGAGCGATCCGAGCGGCGTCCGAGGAGACGTGGGCAAGTGCTCCAACTGACCTACAAATGTGGCATATTTCTCAAGGCCACTTCCCACCACCGCCGCCTTGTGATGATCGGGTATATCCCCACTTTTTGTTATTGAAATTCTATTTTTCCCCTTAGACACTATAATTTCATTCAAGTTTGGGGGAGGGATAGTATTTTAATACATGAAAAGTGTGGATACAAAGAAAAAAAATCATGCATTTTGTGTTTCATATAGTTGCATTAGAGCATTCTAGGTTGCATTTGCATTAGAGCACGTTTATAGCTTTAGCACGTCTATTGCTTTCGTAGTGGTTAGGGAGTGAGCGAGTTGACCAAGCATGTTGCAACTTGTTGTTGTGTGTTGATTGAGAATTCATATTGTTGGGATTGGATGTTGATTATGAATGATTGAGCCTTGAATAGATAACTTTGAGCATGTTATTAAGAAAAACTTGGTGTGATGCTTTGAATTACATTTTGACAAGCCTTGAGCTTTGAGCCTACCGCTTATATCTTGTGCGTCTTGTTGTAATTGAGGGTATCATTCGTGTTGTCGAATTCTAGAACTTGCTTGGGTATCTCTGTCAGAGCCACATGTGTATGCGGTGTGAATGTGATTAAAGGCCATCTTTGCTAGCTTTTCAAGCCTTTTGCCTACCGAAAAATGTTGAAATTCCTAGTTAGCCAAGTTGAGCCTATAGCCTATTTCTTTGATAACCACAAAAAAAAAATTTAACCCTTGATCTTAATATATCCATCACCTTAAACTTGAGTGTATAACGTTGAGTAAAGGGGAATGAATGAGGTTGAATGGGTGGAAATTGAAAAATAGGATACTTGGGTGTACTTGGTTAAATGGAACAAAAAAAAAAAGAGTAAGGAAAGGAGTTGAAAAAGAAGTGTTGAAAATGCACAAATGAAAAAAAAAATTGAAAAGTTGATAAACTTGGGGGGCGAAGGGTTGTGATTTGAGGCGATTCTCAAAAGAAAGAAGGAAATGGAGATAAATAAAGTTGATGAAAATGAGGAATGATTGGAGTAGCATATGGGATTGTAATGAAAATGATTGATATGCTCATCGGTCTATACACTGAGTTTGAGTCACTTTATCCAAAATATCCTACCTAAACCAAAGAGCCTTCGTTACAACCAAATGAGAAAGTCCTTTTGATTCACAAATTGCATACACTCTCGTGGCGGAGATATGAGACGAATTGCAAGCCTATGGTAATTTTGCGACATCGAATTGATTTGGCGTAAACACGACCTATATTCTCGTGAGATAAGAGTATACACTTAACTTTGAGAGTTGGATTGAGCATTTCACTTTATTTTATTTGAGGCGTGTTCTTTGATTAGATATTTGAGGCTTGATTGAGTTGTACTCAACATTCATGACGAACAATATGGATTTTCTTGTGGATTCTCCGTACGTTGTTATCTTTATCTCCCTATTGTGCTTTATCGTGTTCTAAATATTGTTGATCGGGATGGTCAACAGTTTTAAGTTTGGGGATTTTGATAGGCGTGAGTTTTGCATGTATTTTGAGGCGTATTTCGAGTTATTATGATGAGTAAACATGCATATTCTCGCGTTAAATGTTACATATTCACTCCTTGTGGAAAAAGATATTACACTTTGCTTATTTTGTAGGAATTTCACGATATTTGAAGCTAATTGAATACGAATACGAGAAAAGCAAAGTGGAAACACGGAGAATTGAGTGGATATACGAAAAGTGAAGCCTAAAAGAGCGAAAGTTGAGCGTTTACGGAAAAGACAGGGCACACGGGTTGGGCGTGCCTCAAGACACCACCCGCGCACCCTCGTATAAGGATTATTGGGAGCCGGCATGGCGCACGGTAGCCCATGCATGGGCGCACCACCCGTGCGCCCTGCGGAGGGTCGATTATTTCACCGGGAGTGGCGCACGCACGGTGGCCGTGCTCCGACGCACCACCCGTGCGCCCTACTGAGAGTTGGGTTATTCAGCAGGTGGCGCACGGGTAACCGTCGTGGCGCACCACCCGTTGTCTGCTACTGAATCCCATAATCAGTGATAAGCCCTAAACTTGATGGTGGGTATAAAAAGGCTTTTTGGGGGCGCACACAAGAGAGATTCTGGCATTTTTGGGATCTACAACACAAGACAAGAGTCAACTCTTGGAAGGAGACATCAAGGAGACAATCGGGTTGCATCGGAGCTTGAAGAACGGAGATATATCGAGAGATTGTCGACGCTCCAAAGTTTTCTTGCTTCTCTTTTAGTTTCCATCTTTTATTTTCAATTGTAATGACTTTGAACACTTTGTGTATAAGTTGTTTAATCATGTGTAGCTAAACTCTTGTGATTTAGGGTTTTGGAAGTAGATTAATGAACTCTTGTTGGATGTTTTAATCTTAGTTGAAGTTATTATCTTGAAGCCTATTTGAGTATTTTGAGCTTATTCTTGTTTTATCACTTGATCAATGATTTAACTTGTTTGATATATTGATTCATAATTCGAGAGATGAGTTTCAATATTAGATCTTGAATACTCGACACAAATATTTGCATGAATCGAGAGGTTTGTAAATATTTGTGAGGATATTTGATCTTTTGTGCTTTTGGGAGTTGAATGCTTTATGTTGAGTAGAGATGCTAGCATAAGTATTTCAATCTACGTTTTTATATACATCTCGAGAGGGAGGATAAAATAGCTTTGTGATCGTCTTATAGGAATATTGATAATAACGTAGCTTGATTAAGCAGGACAACAAGAGGACTATTAATCGAAACCTTAACTCGGAAATCCCCTTACATCATCTTGATACTTTTTCATTTGTGCTATCTTATTCTTGTGTTTAGTGATTTAAATTGTCTTAATCTCAAAACAACAATCATCAAATTTCGATCGTCTAGATAAAAATAAGACTATCTTGGATCAATACTTAGCATATTAATTTATTAGTCTCGTGTGATACGACTTGCTACCCTATTCGACGCGTACACCGTACACTTTGCGGTGAAGCTAAAAATATAGGCGAACACTGTCTTATATTATTTCTTGTTCATCGTGCTGACTTGAGCGTCGGAGGGGCCTCCCTAACGTTTGCGTGTGTGCAAGCAAGTTCCTAATAAAAGATTCTGACTCGAGGAGAAGAAGACTTAGAAGATTTCCACTGGGAAGATGAAGACTTGTACTTATTCATAAACTCTTACTTGGAGTAATCTACCCTAAAAAGTAGCATCATTTTGGCGCCGACTGTGGGAACAACCAAAGCACACGAAGATGCAGATATGATCTCAAGCACGTGAAGTCGGATCTCAAGGTGTTGGATGTGGAACCAAGAATTAGCAAGAAGAACTATCACATTGAAGACGGGAGGCCGGACCCTTCCTCCGGAGGGCGCCGCCTCCTTGAGACAAGGAGGTGTCACCCCCTCCTCTGGGGAACTCACTTTGTTGTAAAAGTTGTGTTTGACGAAAAGCCCTCCAAGTAGAGATGTTAAGCGGTCGGGCCAGATTGCGCTGGCCGTTTTAAATCGGAAAAAATGAGGGTTAAGGCCGAATTATATTGACCCATTTAAATCTGGGCCTTTTTGGCCCAGACCGTTTAAACCAAAGTCCGTTAGCCCGTTATTTTTATTTTAAAAAAATAAATATAGTTCTAATAATTTATATTTACTTTTATTATCCATTATTTGTATATTTATTTTTCAAATTCACATCTCCTCATCTTTAAGTTTAACTTTATTAAAAAAGCTACAAATTCTTGAAAAACTCCTTTTTTATTTGTTTTATTTATTACTTAATTTAGTTTTTCGATTTTTTTTTGAATAAAAAAAAATGTCTCGTAGTGTTATTAAATTATTTAAGATATAAATTATATTTCTAAATGGTGCTAAATCTAATTTTATAATTTTGTTAATGCAATGTAATTATAAACTATGCATGCATGGCCTTTTTTTTTATAATGAATAGATTAACTTTAGATGTCAAACGGAAATGTTATATATCCTCAAGTTTAAAATTTTAGATTTAAATATCTAATTTTCAAAATTTTAACTTTAGGTGTTATTAATTATAGAAAAAAAGTGTTAATATTGGGCAACTTTAGTTATTATTATTTTATTTCCAAAATTTAGATCATAAAATATTTGATTTTATAAGTTTGTTATAATGTAATGTAACTAGAAACTTTACATGAATTTTATTTATGACGAATAGTTAAACTTAAAATGTTAAACTTAAATGTTATATATATTCGACTTTAACATTCTAAATTTAAATATATAATTTTTAATTTTTGACTTATAGCCCGATAGTAGCCCGTTTAGCTCAATGGTTCCTGAAGGGCGCCCCTCTGGGCCACGAAGGGAGCCCCCTAACCTCCGTACAAGCATCTCCGACCATTCAGGAAGAACTAAGGCTTCCTTTCGAAGGGAATGATCCATCTCTCCGCAAAGTATGAACAAGTCTCCACCAACAAGAAATCATATGCAAATACTACAAGTCAAACATGAAGAAGCAAATACGCATAAGGAAAATCACAAGTATAAGTGTAACATCAAAGTCGGAATAAATCATTGTCACTACCCGGACATGGGAGGCTCCGCCTTCCTCCGCAACATCGCCATTGTCGGGCTCCTTCCCATCGTCACCCCTCGTACCGTCGGCTCCCCTGGGAAGATCCTGCAAGGCCTCAACTCTCAAGTCCCACGAAAACTCACTCACAGGAAATATGTTGCCTTCCCAAAAAGGCCAAGTCCCGCGGGGACTCATCACATGCAAGAAACTTCAATATTAGGCTCCAGTACTCTGGGAATCTCTCCCCTTTCAAGGAACCGCTCCTCTCAAGGATACATCACCTGTTCAAGTGATCAATCCCTACACAAATTACATATTCCCGGGACACCCAACTTCTCCCATCTCATGCTCTCGGAAACTAGATCAAGATATGGCATAGAAGCGATATATGGGGCCGAAAAAGAGCCCCATTGCTCGGTCAACCTACGAAGATACTAGGGGCAAATTTTATCTACAAACTCTCCCAGGAGACTATTCGACACCCGGATGGAGGCCTCGGTGATGGGCCTCATCTCGAACCATCTCTCTCGGACTCCTCTCCGAAACCTCATCACTCGGGCACGAATCCAACTCAAGCTCTACTTCCCTCACCATCATAACATAATTTTGGAGCGGTGGAAATATCGAAGCCCCGGGCAAATGTGAAAATAGAATAATAAAACTAAAGACCGAGCGACCGGTGATGCCTGACCGGCAGGCGAGAATAAAGATGGATTGGAATCCAAAATCCGGCTAAAATATGGGAAAACTCACAGGAAAGACAGGATAAAAATGCAAGGATGGGACGGACTTAGGAGCTTGGACATAGGCGCCCCGCCAAGGCTCTAGGTTGGCGCACTGCAGCAACCTCTCTCAACTCGGGCTCTTATCTCGACTCTCCTCACTCGATGTACTCCACTCCTCTATATAACTCTCCATTCGCACTCTTTTTTAATTTTCAAGAAATTTTCACTAAGTGTTCTACCAAGTAAGGGAATTGAAACATGGTCAAAGTTGGGCTCCTTCAAAGGAAAGTCCTCGTAAACTAAACCTCACTCGGCTCTCCGAAGAGAGAGGGCCTCCCGTATATGGGGTCCACATAAATTACCAAGGAATTCCAAGACAAGCCAAATATATTATCGGGTTTAGCTCTACCTGCTACATTCCTCCATGACAGAGGAGCGGTGGCTTATATTGGGGCAAAAATATCCTTTGCTATTTCATATATAATTCATATTATATATTAGAATAAATATTATTAATTGCACAATAATTAATGGGCTCAAAGATGAAATAACCCAGCCCAAAGGGTACAAGGCAGGAGCAACATGCCACTTTCTCCTACGCACCCCAGAGCCCACTACCCGAGTATAAGAAGGTCCATCATCTTCGTTTGTAAATTAATTCTCTCGTAATCACTCTTAATCCTTATTTAGCACTCTTAATCTAACATTTGCGTAAGTGTGCGGAGTAAGTTCGATAGAGAAGGTTTTGAACTCAACAAGAAGAGACTTAGAAGACTTCCCACTTGGAAAAAGGAAGACTTGGACTTATTCAAAACACTAACTTGGAGTGATCTACCCTAAGAAGCAACATCGGATGTCAATTTATGTTTTTTTCTAAGTACAATGGGGATAGGAGAAGAGACAACACACACTCACATATGATTAAACCTGAGTCAATCATCCACTCACCCATTCCTAACGGTTAATTATATGTAATAATTATTTTACTATTTAAACATCAAATTAATTTTCATCATTATTTTTTTATCTTATATTCAATTCCACTCTCAATATTCATTCTGCTTTTTTCGAGGAAGGAAAAAATATTACTATTCTCTAGCAAATTTTTTTCCCAAAATGAAAATATATTCAAGACTCGGAAAATCAAATGAGAATGTTGGATTTCACTTGAGGAGATGAGAGAAACAAAACCAGAGTTATGAATTAGGGTTTTGAAGCCGGGGTAAAAATAGGGTTAACAAATACCGAGATCAAAGTCCTAAATCTGGAACGACCAATATCGGATCGAAAGGATCATGATTTTATTTCGGTGCCGCGATCCAAAACCACGGAAAAGCGGGTTAAACACCAAATGGGCCCGACTTGGGCTTTAGACAATGGGGCCAATTGGTAATAAGTTTGGCGAACAATTTGGGCCAATAATAATAATATTGAATTAAAAGTGTGAAATAAGTGAAGTTGAGGCGAGGCTAGAGATGGCGAGTGGGGTGGGGACGAGCGGGAAGGTATCCGAAAATTTCCCGTGGGGTAGGGGACGGGACGGGGATCATATTCCCCGCCCCATTCCCATGAGGAACCGTATATTAATATATAATATAATATTTTAAATATATATAATATATTATAAATATATCCATATTAAATATATAAAATCTAAAAATCTTTAATTTATTTTGTATAATGAGTACTTTATTAGTTTTTTATATATATTTTATATATTTTTAATTTTTAAAAATCATTTGGTTGAAGAAAAATATCAATTTTTTTTTTTTTTAAAAAAAAAAAACGGGGGTGGGGAATTCTCGTGGGGCGGGGATCCCACATGAGGATGGGGATGGGGGAGTTTTTTCCCATTTGTCTCAGGAACGGGGACGGAAATTCCCGCAACCACGTGGATGGGATGGGGATTGCTCCCGCCCTACCCCGCCCGTTGACATCCCTACCTAGGCGTTCATACTTCATATGACAAGGGCATGCAATGAAAATACACGAATTGAATATTTTCATTTTAAATTTGGATATTGGATCCACAAGTCCACAACCCAAGAGGGGCTTTCGACTATCAGGAGGGCTAAATACATCATGGACTACTTCATAAACTGTCTACTAGCCCAAATTATTTAGTGAATCTGGACAGCCCATAAAGACGAATGGGCCGTATAATATAATGTGTAAATTATTTACTATTTTTTTGTTTTGTCAAAAATGAAAATTTTAATTTATAATATAATATGAGAGAAAAGAAAGAATACAAATAAAACAGTTTGTCAAACTTGGGAAGGAAACGTGGTCGTATCGATCTTCGTCTTCATCTTCCCGATCTTCCTGTCCCGTAACCACACAGATCACACGCTCATCACATCTCTCTATCTTTCTCTCTCTAGAATGGATCCGCGCAGAGCTTACACTCTCACTCTTCTGTTCATCGTTTCTCTTTTCTCTATCCATTCCAAGGTAGCTCTCTCCCTCTCTCTACCGCTCTCTGTCACACACACAGACACACACGTATACAGACGCACATACTCGCGGGCGCGGGCACAGGCACAGGCACACATATGTCGTGTATTTTGGAATCTGTTGGATCTGATTGGGAATTCAAATTGTAAAAATTGTAACTTGACCAATACTTTTACTTGGATTTATTTTAGGTGATTTATGGGGATTCTACTGTTTTTTTCCTCGATAGCCCTACTCGCCAGTATCTTCGTCAGCCATCAGTTCAGGTAATTGTTCTGATTTATTGTTGCAAATTTTCTTTTTATGCAAATGACGTGTTTGTACGTTGTAGATTGGAAATTTTTCTGAAATAAATTAGATGTAGCCTCTGGAGTTATTAAAAATTTAATGCGAAATTAATTGGAAAGGGAGAGTTGTGTAGGTGCTAAAGTTTGAGAGAAATTATGATGCGTTTATTGGTGATTATTTATTAAATTAAGATTTTGAAGCTTGAAATAATGTATTCAATATTTCAATTACCTGGCTTTTTTATGGCTGCATTTTCTTTTGGGGTGGTGGAGAAATTGAATCATTGACCCGTAAGGAAAAAGAAGCCCTTTAATCCTTTCGGTGTTACTCCTTTGGGTTTTACTGATTGCTGATGTAGAAGCTTTTCAGGTTTGATGATGTACCATATTTTGGATATTTTCCTTGATATAACTTATGGGTACATGGGTTCTAGTTACCAAAATCTGGTTTTCTGGTTACTATCACTCCATATCAGTTCTCCCTTTAACCGACTTCTTCATTCGTCCTTTACCTTTTGACTTAGTTGGAATGACGAGATTACAAAAAGTACTGATTGGAAGCTTTGCTAACTCAAAGGTCCATTCTAAAGCATGGATGTGCAAGCCAATCGAGTGTACTTTTTGCACTCTGAATCTTGCTGGTTTATAGAAAATGCACAACATGGCTCGTTATAAGATGGAACCTGATGTCATTGCTTGCTTAGCAAAACTGTAGATTAATTGATGCAGTAAATACCTATTTATATGTCATTTTTTTTTAATATGATAGAAGAAAGGACTAAAAGTCTGACGGACTGCCAAATTTGTGTAGCAAGTCCTGAGACAATAGGAAATTACCCGTGGTAGTTACAGCATTCTGTTGACTAATAATACTTAGTGGATGTGAATTTTAGAATACCGTATTCAGCTGTGCAGTTTTCAATGCTTGAAAGTGACAAAAATACTGCTCTCCTATTTCCTATCTTTCTTGTGATGGGTTGTTGTATATGATAGAAGAAAAGCATCAAGTTTTGTAGTATTGCCAAGTTTGTGTAAGCAAGTTTATAATTATAGACAATATAAACTTCTAGAGGTTTTCACATCCTCAGTAAGAGTCAACTAGGAAATTAATCAAATTATTCCTTAGGCAATTACAACATTCTTGTGACATACTTATAGTGGACGTGATCATGGGAGCTGTGTTTAGACTATCATATTCAGATAGGTGCCTTAGTAAAGAACGGAAAACTACTTAAATACTGGCCACTTTGATCTCTCTCTCTCTCTCTCTCTCTATGTATATATATATATATATATATATATATATATCTAACTGTTCCTAGGAAAAATGCTGCTGTTTCCTTAAATTGATTAGAAGACTGTTGTTGATGGTACTATTCTTTTGAAAATGTTATTGTCTTAGCATGAGTATAACTACAAGGAAGATGAGTGATGTAACTGCTTTGTGCCTCATTTGGTCCCTATGGAGAGATAGGCATTAAGGCTGCGATTGGATATGAAATGATTTTCATTTTCGTTCCGCAGGAGAATTTTTTTAACCAAACAATTTATGAAAATTTTCAAAAAATATACTATTCTCTCACTTTCACTTTTTCTCATTTTTCTTTTCTTACCAATCACATCTACACATTTTTCACAAAAAACTAATCATTATTACACATTCTCCCACAAATTTCACTATTCACTCACTCACATTTCTAACTACCAATCATATCCAATCATTATTTTACCATTTTTAAATCAAATCAACTTTCATCATTATTTTCCATCTCACATCCAATCATACTCTCAAAATTCATCTTTTTCTTCCAAATTTTTTACCACTATTTTCTTCCAATCAATCCCTCAAAATGAAAAAAGTCATCATAGGTGGAGACTTAAATGGACATGTGGGGAAGGATAATGAAGATTATGAAAGGTCCATGGAGGATATGGCTTTAGCTCGCGTAACAATGAGGTAGAACCATCCTGAGACTTTGCGGAGTTGCTTATGATTTCATTATAAGTAATACCTTGTTTAAAAAGAGAGACGAACATTTAATTACATTTAAAAGTGGTCCTAACAAATCACAAATTGACTACTTCCTAACCAGAAAAAGCGATAGAAAAATATGCAAAGATTGCAAAGTAATACCTGGAGAAAGCCTCACCACCCAACATAGACTACTAGTTTTTGATATCAAACTTATTAACATACACTTAAAGAGAAAGAAAATTAACATCCGAGAATTAAGTGGTGGAACTTAAAGAATAAAGAAAAAAAGAGATAGTTTTGTCAAATCTTTAGTAGAAACCATTGATTGGAAAGTGGAAGACAAAGCCGATGATACATGGAACTATGTAACTGCTCAAATGAAAAAGATCGCAAAAGAAACATTAGGGGTGTCAAATGGTAATAAATGGAATAAAGAGTCATGGTGGTGGAATCAAGAAATCAAGAGAAGGTAAAGGAAAAGCGAACTAGTTACAAAGTATTATATTCTGTAAAAGCGAAGAAAATCTTAAAAAAAGATATAAAGACGCCAAAAAAAAGAAGTAAGAAGAGCAATATATGAAGCAAAAACCAAGGCATATGAAGATTTCTATAAAACACTGAGATCTAAGGAAGGAGAGAAAGATATATATATAAAATAGCTAAATTTAGAGAAAAACAAACAAGAGATCTAACCCAAATTAAATGCATAAAAGATGTGAATGATAATATTCTAGTGAAAGACGAGGACATAAAAGATCGATGGAAGAGGTATTTCAATAATCTTTTAACGAACAGAAGAGGAATGAAGTCACATTAGGGGAACCAAGCGCCAATCACGGCCCAAGCGTAAACCGTGTACCTTTTATCGTAGGATTCAACTTCATGAAACGAGAAAAATCACTAAACAAAATGAAAAGCGGCAAAGGGTTGGCAGATGATATACCAATTGAAGCATGGAAATGTCAGGTGGAGTTGGAATTGCATGGCTTATTAAATTATTTAATGTTATCCTAAAAACTAAGAAAATGCCTAATGAATGGAGAAAAAGTATATTGATACCTATATATAAAAACAAAGGAGAAATACAAAATTGTGCAAATTACGGGGGAATTAAATTAATAAGCCATACAATGAAACTATGGGAAAGAGTTATAGAAGCAAGAATAAGAAATGAAACTAGTATATTAGATAATCAATTTGGCTTCATGCGGGAAGATCCACAATTGAAGCTATACACTTAATTAGACGACTATGTGAACAATATAACGAGAGAAAACAAGATTTACATATGGTTTTTATTGATCTTTAAAAGGCATACAATAGAGTCAACCGAGATATAATGTGGCGCGTATTGGAAAAAAGAGGAATAAAAATAGCTTACATAGATGCCATAAAAGATATGTATGATGATATAACAACATGTATCAGGACACCAACAGGAATATCTAGTGAATTCCCAAACACTATAGGTTTGCATTAGGGATCCGCTTTAAGCCTTTACCTTTTTATCCTAATAATTGATGAAATCACTACACACTTACAAAAATCCATCCCTGAATGTATGCTATTTGCGGACGATATAGTTTTAATTGATGAAACAAGAGAAGGAGTAAATGCAAAATTGGAAGTTTGGAGAGAAGCACTCGAATCAAAAGGTTTTACTATAAGTAGGGCTAAAACAGAATACATGGAATGCCACTTTAGTAAAAACAACAGGAACAATGAGACGAAGGTTAAAATTGATGGACATGAAGTGAGTATAACAAAGAGTTTTAAATACTTAGGATCTATAATTGAAGAGAACGGAGAAATCAATAAAGATGTCACACATAGGATCCAGGCGGGTTGGAATAAATGGAGGAGTGCATCTTCTATCCTTTGTGACCGTAAAATACCATTAAAATTGAAAGGAAAATTTTATAAAACGGCCATAAGGCCCGCAATGCTTTATGGTGCAGAATGTTGGGCGACTAAATATGAACACGAACAAAAAATAAGGGTAGCAGAGATGAGAATGCTAAGATGGATGTGTGGACACACTAGATTAGATAGAATAAGAAATGAACACATTAGAAACAAAGTGGGAGTAGCACCAATAGATGAGAAAATTAGAGAAACACGATTAAGATGGTTTGGACATGTTTATAGGAGACCTTTAGATGCACCCGTGCGACGCTTAGAAGGTAGAGAATCACTCACACAAATCAAAAGAGGTAGAGGTAGGCCTAAAAAGACTTGGAAAGAAGCTATTAAACAAGACATGTTATACCTAGAAATAAATGAAAATATGGCTTATGACCGTAAACGATGGCGCGATATGATCCATATAGCCGACCCCACGTAGTGGGATTAAGGCTTAGTTTGTTGTTGTTGTTGTTGTTGTTTTCTAGCAAAATGAAAATTTTCAAAATGAAAGCATATTCAATCACACCCTAAAGGTCTTTCTAAAGTTTGTCCCTCCTCTGTGAATGGTGTAAAGGAGATTTCATGGTTATTAATTTATTCAGTTATTCTAGTTCCTTGGATGATTTATGATTAGTCGATGATTAAAAAACTATTACATAATTATAGCCTCTGAAGTGGCTTTATTAATTTCTTTTTTTCCGTTTTTTAGTAATTGTTTGCATCCCATTCAATGTAAATCTTTGTCAATATGAACTAATATTATTATCTTAATGACACCACTATTTTATATTTCGATAAGCTTTAAGCTTCTGAATTATAAAAGACAGTAATTATTAATTTGAAGCTTCAATTATATATGGAAATGTATTTTCATTTGTTTCATTCTGTCATTGATGACGGTTGCAGCGTAGTATAGGAGAAAGGTACACAGTCAGTCGGAAGGAACCTCAAATTTTCATTGTACCTAGAGCAAATCAGTCCTGATAGCACCTCAAAATTTGATACTAAGTAATAAGGCATCTAGAGTTTAATGTGTTCTCGATAAACATTAGCAACGCCAAATTTGATTTTGCAAACCCAGTCAGTAAAAAGATTTACAGCACCTAGTGGAGAGACGCAGAACTTTGTTAACTTTTTCATTATAGCCTCTGAAGTGGCTTTATTAATTTCTTTTTTCCGTTTTTTTAGTAATTGTTTGCATCCCATTCAATGTAAATCTTTGTCAATATGAACTAATATTATTATCTTAATGACACCACTATTTTATATTTCGATAAGCTTTAAGCTTCTGAATTATAAAAGACAGTAATTATTAATTTGAAGCTTCAATTATATATGGAAATGTATTTTCATTTGTTTCATTCTGTCATTGATGACGGTTGCAGCGTAGTATAGGAGAAAGGTACACAGTCAGTCGGAAGGAACCTCAAATTTTCATTGTACCTAGAGCAAATCAGTCCTGATAGCACCTCAAAATTTGATACTAAGTAATAAGGCATCTAGAGTTTAATGTGTTCTCGATAAACATTAGCAACGCCAAATTTGATTTTTGCAAACCCAGTCAGTAAAAAGATTTACAGCACCTAGTGGAGAGACGCAGAACTTTGTTGCTTCGTACTTTTTCATTGTAGTTAGATAGATCCTGCCCACGGTCACGAAATCAAAATATGTGCTGCTTCCATTGACAATCTGATGTGGATTTACATGATGCTTCTAGCAAACATTTTGATTTTGATTTTGTCATGTGGATGTGGTTGAGGTTCTGCTGTTAACTAAGATATGGCCTTGTATGTTTACGAGTTATACAGTTCAAACTATTGAATGCTAGTTGATACGTGAATTTGAGGGGATCCACTTAAATTTCATGCTGTTGTGCTTTCCATTGCATAGACTTGAGTTTAGTTCTATTTTTTTGGGAATGATTTCTGATTGTCTTTGTTGTTTATGCAGACTGGTTCGCTTTCACCATCTGAATTTGGTGCTGCTGCATCAGTGTTGCTTGGGTTCGCACCCCCTTTTACACTTACCGCTGCTAGCTCATCCAAGGTACAACATAATAATTTGGTATTTCATATTTTCTCTATACCAGCTATAACTATATTGTACATGTTTTCTCACTCTAAATTTTCAGCTAAACGAGGTGCTTATGCCTAACCCATTTGATAGGCCTCGTGCCATGTTGATGCTCGAAGTTACAGGAGCGGAAGGTATGCCTTTTAAACTAAATTACATAGAAACTGCAGCCTATAATAGTAGTCACTGAATGCTGTTTCGTACACAGACTCTCAACTTATTGCCAACTCAGATAAATCTCCATTCAGTAGTGTTCTGAGGATCAAGGTTGAAGGTAATCAAAGAGCAGACATTCAGCTGCCAGGTAACTAACCTTCGTGATTGGTAAATAATCCTAAGTCATGATATTATCTGAAGTCTTGATCAAATTACTTTTGTTGTGTCTGTGCAGATGAAGAAGTGTCTTTGGTCTCATTGAATGGGGAATCAAGCGATACTGAATGTTCAGAGAAGGAACTAATTGATTTTGTTCGTCCTCTCTCTCCCTCTCTCTCTCTCTCTCTCTCTCTCTCTCTCTCTCTGTAAGCTTAGTTTATGAGATGTTTGGATTTTGTACTCAGGCATCTTGGTTGGGTGGATCATATGTTGAAGATAAATCTGAACCATTGACTGGAGAGTTAATCATTCCAATGTCCAATGGTGGCTTTTGAGGCTTCATTTGTCGGAGGTTCTTAAAATTCAACAATTCCAATGTTCCCATTTATTACTTTATTTCTGAAAGTTTTGAAGACTTCATTTTGAATTTCACAGAGAGCTGACAGGGAATTCGCGAGTCTTGTATTGTTCGTTAATAATATTATAAAGGCAAAGGAGATGCATCAATTGTTGACAAAAAGTGAGCAGAGTCAGCGGAGCTTATTACTGGTAGATTTGATGGAGTCAAGGTAAAAAGAAATTATTATTATAGCTTATGATAAATCTTCAAACAGGTAATTCAGATGAATATTAACTTCATAATTAGTTAATTTGGCTAAAACTTTAAGTGAGGATCCCCAATATTCTACTTCCATTGAAACATAACATTATTATAAGTTGGAAAGGGCTTAATTTGTCCTTGGTTTTATCAAATGACTCATCTTTCTCTTAATCCCCTTCAATGAGACACGTGCATCTGTGCATGGGAAAATTTAGTAGAGTAGATTCTTATGTATAATCTTTTCGATAAGTCCTTTCTTTTTATAAGCTTGCTGACGAAATTTAGATATTAAATGTATGAGCTTTGGAAGTTAAGGATTAGAAATAGTCTTCATTGAGCCAATTATGCATCTTCGATAGATATATAATGGAGTCCTCGAAAGCCACTCACTTTATCTGATTTAAAGAAGAGAGAACTTAGCATATGCAGATAGAAATAACAATCTGTGATTATTGATGATCATTTGGTGCATACATGTTATTAAGTCCAGTTCTATGTTTCTCAGTTTATTTGATTGTCACAGGCTTTACAAGATCGTTATGGAAAAGAAGGCATCGCTCAAAGTGGATTGGAAGTATTTGTTAATTCCATTTCAAAGGCATTTGATTCGTTGCAATCAGCATACCAAGGTTTGATGCCCTATTCTTTACTAATGTTTTCATTTAGTTTTTATCCTGCATGTATTGTTTTCTATGCTGATGGTTTCAAATATTTTTCTAGTTTTCTTGTTATTGAGGTTCATATGTATTTTGTTACTTTTCACTGCCTATACACACATCTCGTGCCTGACATGTTGCATAGAAGAATTCTTCAACAATATTCTGCTCCAAATGGAGGTGTTTTCTATATGATTAGTTCTCTCTGAAGATTGATACTTTGCTGGTTGCAAATGAATCTCAACATTTTCTTTTTAACTTCTCGTAAAACACTGACATTGGTTGTTTTGTGGCAGGTAAAATTGTTGGAGTCATTGCTCTTGGTGGCCGAGATGGGTCAGAGCCGGATAATATATTCCACGCCACAGTAACTTATCGTCCATCTGCTCGTTGGTTGGAGGAAACAGAAGCCTCACCAGATATAACCAAACTCGCAGAAGTGTATTTTGTTAGAACAGCCTTGGCTTGGATAACCGGAATCATTCTTCTTATTTCCACTCTTTTGGGGTAAAGTTTCTTTTGACTTGCTGTGCACAATCCTTTGTGTTTGGTCAAACTGTTATAATAGCGTTTTACATAAACCAAAAAAAAAATAACATCTAGGGAAAAGCATATTTAGTTAAATGGGAATGAATAGCGGAAAATAAAGAAAAAGGTGCCAAAATCAGTGATGAATGTGGATTTGGGATTTTTCACTACAAGCAATATTAGGAGTTGATCAGGTGAAACTTAGGATTGTTGTGGCCCAGAAAGGGACAGTTTGAGATAGTTGAGTGTACTAAACTGTTTCAAAGCCGGTTTTGAATGGCGTTTACTGTGTTTGCTTATTGTTTCATTGAAAATTTCTGTACTTCCTGCTGTTTTGGCCATCCTTTGATTAACAAACACATTTGTGGAACATTCTGTGATCAGTTTTTTGTTTGGTTGCAGATCTACTATCTCATGAACATGCCACTCACCAAGGACACCCTTCTGTATTCGAATGTCAAGCTCGACTGATTATCAGTGTTAGCAGTTTTTATTCTAATATGCGAGGCCGGGCTGCCATGAAACTCCGTGCAGATGATGTCAAAATCCGTGATTGCGGATCTACTCGTTTATTTGTGACAGTTTTTGTGATTATGTAGCTTCATAAGCTTTTGCCTGATTGGCTATTTAGTGGGTAGCTCAAACTTGGCATAAAGTGTATTAATCCTGAGTGGAGATAAAAGCTCAAAATCCAGAGGTGTTGTGTATTTAATAATCGATCTTTGATTTAATAGTTCGTGTATCAGATACTTTGAACGCTGGATGTGGAGAAGTTAATTTTTTGGTTTTATTAGCATCGAAATTTTTGATATATTTTTTGTTTTATTATCATCTAAAAGCTTATGCCTGAAATGCATGAATCTCAGGCTTGTATACATCTGCTGTTGCCTTTCAACTTTGACATTTCAAATTGTTATTGAATCCTATTCTTGAACTGAAAATTTCTCCGTTTCTTGCTTGCATTGGCATTCAAGACTTCTCTGTGATTTCTATAGATGCTGCAAACAATGCTTTGTTGATCCACTTACAGATCTTATTGTTGGGGAGTTATTTGAACATTTAGGATATCTTTGTCTGAAAATTATAATCGAGAAATTAACAAGGATTAGGGTTGGAAAATGAACCAAACTACTTGATAGTTGACTTAGAAATTGGTCGTTAAAAGCTCATTTGAGCCCAATTATTTAACATAATGAATGCTAATTAAATATACTTGAACACATTTTTTTGTTCGATAAAATTTAAAAAAGCTTGGGCCAAGCTCAACTCGATAAGTAAAAGAATAATAAAACATGTGTAAAAATATAAAACTACTTGAGCTCGATTCATATTTTTAGCAGACTAAAGCTCGTTCGAAACATGATTCGATTAATAATTAAATTAAATTCAAATGCAAGGTTTGAAGATCGATAAAAATTCAAAAACATTACTATGTTCGGTTTTAGTCGATTCGTTTGCACCCTCTAGGATTTATGATACAAAGTCAATTATTCATGGTCTAACACTAACTGGTCAATAATTGAGGGTTTTGGAAATTACTAATTTCGAGTCTACTATTAACAAACTTTTTGAATAATTACCGGCTAACTTGGGCGGTTGGATCATATAAAGTAACTTGTTTGAAATTAATTTGAACTATTTTGGATCATTGTAATGGTTTTTAAAATTTATCCATTGTTGAATTAATTTTTAAATTCTTAATTTAAACTTTTTATTCCAAACCCAACTATTAAAATATTGAAAAATCAGTAAAGTTCTGATTTTGTTTTCTTTTTTCTTTTTTCTTTTTGGCTCCAGAAGCTTCCCGCCACCCAAATGTAGCTTTTTAGTTTTATGTTTATTCTTTAACGGCCCCTTTTCACCAGATTTAAACTGTTACTCAACTCCGTCAAAGTCTACACAAATATCTTCTCCTTAAATTCCCCATCACCATGAAACACACACACACACACGCACGCACCATATCTATATAGCTTCTTAAGAATCCGTACAAACACACACAGCATAGGAAATGTTGCCATCTTTGCTACCTTTAAGTTCGAATTCCACACTGCCACTCCTCCACAAACCCCATTTCCTAGCAGTTTCCTTCAGACCCTTGTCAAAATCCCACATATGCTTCGCATTTTCACCCTCAAACCAAAACCCGATTGGCGAAGAGGCACGGTGGTTGAGGGAAGAGCAGCGGTGGTTGAGGGAAGAGCAGCGGTGGCTGAGGGAGGAGTCCAGGTGGAACGCCGAGCGCCAAACGTTGTTACACGAAATAAGTAGCCTTAAACTCAGACTCCAAGAGCTTGAACGCCTCAACTCTCTTCAAGGAGCATCAGTTTCTGAAACTGTTGCCAATATTGCGAAATTGCTTCAGGTATATAAACATTGGACCTTTTGGTGTTTTTTTTTTCCCCGAGCAAGTTCTACTGCTATTTATTTTTTTAAAATAAAAAAATTAGACTGCGGATGTTTTTCATTATATTCTTGAAGGGTCCCAATTGTTTTATTGAATTAAAAATTAATTCTTGGAATACATGAAAATGGTTGGTGATAGTAGATTATTCTTTGTTTATGCTGGGAATTCTTGAATTATAAGATGATATTTTCTTGAAATTTCCTTCCATTGGATAACCATTTGGGTTGAATCTTTGGTGGTTGTGATTGAAGGAAATATCAGAAAATTTAGAGTGATTATCTGTTTATTGGTTTGTTCCATTTACAAACTAGGAAAGGGAAATGGGTTTTAGGTAATTATGATTAGTTGCTACAAGTTTCGAAAAAGTGCATCGTTATCATTTGATATAGTTTGATGTAGTTTTGTTTGCTTTTGTGATGTATTATTTTTCTGTGCGCAACCACTCTTGTTTCTAGAGTGTACCAATATGACTATCAGAGAGTAATTTGATGGTGATGAATGCTTTAGTTTTTCCTGTAGGCTCTGAAGGATGGAGATTTAGGGAAGAACACAAATAGAATTGCTGATAGTGGGACAAGTGCTGTGCCGTTAGTGATTGAGGCAGCTAAAGAGGAAGCGGAAGTTGTTGTAAAGGAAGTAATCAGTATTCCAGATAAAAAGGAAATATTAAAAACTAGGGCAACATTGAGGAAAGGATCAGAAGGAGATCAAGTACGAGAGATGCAGGTATGCTTATTGCAATTTAGCGCTTGGCACTTCAATATGGCACCTTTTCTTATGCTTTATAATCTTTTTCATTTCCCCATCATTATGTATATAAGTTATGTGTATGTACGTACTAAGGACATTGTAATGAAGAAAAGCATAAAATTTCAGAATATAGACTTCAAAATAAGCAATATAATTTTGAGGGGAAAAAACCAAAACATTTTCACAATTCCCTCAAAGTATCATCTCAATTGTAAATTCTTGTAAATAGTGAACTACTATTACAGTTTATAAAGTTGGATATAACACAAGTATTTCGTATATTCACGTCAAAAAACTTGGGATTATTGTGAGTACATTTTATTTCCTACAATGATATGACCTTTTGGAAATTAGTTGTTTGACCTGTATCACATTCCTACAATTGAAGGTTAAATTTTCATGTCACAAGCATCTCAATTTACTGGTATGTAAGCAAAAGGGAAACAGAAGATAGTGGTTAAATTCCCTCAGTTGAAAGAATGGAACTTTATGGAACCCACAATAAAACGGATTGCTTATTTCCCCTGGTTGGTTTTAGTATGGTTACAATTTCTTTCTTTACCATCTTTGCATATAGAAGTTGAATTAATTTAACATAAGCAAAAAAATTGAGGAAAACCAACTTTAGTTCTATAGGTCTGAAATGGTGAATCACATGAAGGCCAATGTGATGGTTTCTTCTATGGCCCTCAGTGCCCTGAGGGAAAATTCTCTATGTGGTTTTTTACATGATTATGGTGAATTCGATTGTTTTCTTGACAATTGGGTTGCCTGAATACTCCACTCCTCCATCTAATTAATACCTGTCGATATGCTTTTTGCTTGGCACATATTAAAATTTCCTGGAAAGTCCTATCCTAACTGTTAAGATATATTACTAAATCCGTGGCAACCTTTTTAGTCCATGGCTGATCCATCATGTATCCCTTTATTTAATTCCGAATTTTCCCTCTATTTTGTTTGTGCACATGTAGTTGTTTATGTGGCTAGTATCATGTTGGTGATGTTTTCTAAGGAAATTAATACTGCTTATTCTCTTTTGTGTTGTCTTTGATAGGAAGCTCTGCAGAAGCTTGGATTTTATTCAGGTGAAGAAGATATAGAATTTTCTAGCTTTTCAAGTGGAACTGAACGTGCTGTCAAAACCTGGCAAGTATGTTATTTTTATGATATACCATAAAATGATCCCGTCAATGCCGATTGCAATCATTTTCCTCCGAGAAACCAAAGAATTGGTGATTGAGATATTGCCACCTTTTTTATCATCTTGGCAGGCCACATTAGGAGCACGAGAAGACGGCATTATGACTGCAGAGCTTCTGGAGACGTTATTTGGAAGTTCTGGCTCAGAAATGACCAAAAATCAAGAACATAAACCACGTGGTCCAGATAAGGTATGCTCCATTGCTTGATCTTATAAGGCTTTCGCGATTCTAAATAATTTTCTTGATTGCTAAAATAAATTCTTGATAATAGATATACATATATTGGGGCATGGATTACTCATTCAACATTTTTTTTCTGCTTTTCCTATTGTTCCCTGCTTCCTCTGCAAATGAGCAATCGTACACCATCCTACTCTCTTTTTCATTTTGGTTTTTTCTTTCCTACTTTGTTTTTCTATCTTTATATTCTTCATCATTATCTTTCCCACCATCGTCTCCATGCCGTTTCTGTTTCACACCCAAGCACCATGGTTTTATTTCCACTCGCGGTGGCCGCTGGGGCTGATGATTTGAAGATATCTGAAAATTTTAGTTCAATGTATCAGAGCGTATCTATCAAGCCAAAATATGCTAATAGATAACATATGCTGTTTGGACTTTTGCCATAGCTAGCCATAGCAGTTGCATAACATTATTTTGTCAACTTTGAGTTGGCTTACACAATGTTTTTATCAGTTCAAGTGTATTTTAGTATTACTGAACACTCAACTTGTGGTATATGGTTTAAAAACTTCCGTTGTGTTTTCCTTTTTTTTTTTAAATAATTTTTATTTTCTTTGAAGATTGCAAATGGAGCCCCAGTCGCCTCTATATCAGAGGTATCTAAAGTTCAGCAGACTGTTGTAACAGACGAAGGTGTAAATGAAGTTAATGTGTCTCAACACAGAGTCTTTCTTCTTGGAGAGAATCGGTGGGAAGAACCTTCAAGGCTTTCTGGAAGTAGCAAAAAAACTATAAAAAGTGGAAATGCTACGACCAAGTGCCTTACTTGTCGTGGAGAAGGCCGTTTATTATGCATGGGTACAAATTCGCCTTCTGTTCTCTTTCTTTTTTATATGCTAATACCTGCTTGGGCCTTGGAGAATTAATTCAAGGTTATTCACATCAATCAGCAGTAAACCACTGAATATGAGAGAAAAACTAAACGTAATTGGATCTGGGACGACTTAAATGCACCTGGGCTTCTAGTAATGGAGCATGTGATTCTTGTTAAACTTCTGATTTTCAGTTGCATGGATCAAGAATATGTTACACATCAAGGCCCAATTACTAGTACTCAAGCCCAAGTAAAGGAGTCAGTATTACGTCAAGGAAACCGAGCACGTAATAGGCCCAACTATTTGAACGATTACGTCATATAGATAGAATAGCATCTAATTAGTTACACAATTGGAATCATTCTAGAATGTATGTCAGAGGAATTATAAAAAGGTGCTGCTGTAATCATTGGGAATATTGAAAAGAATTATCTGAATTTTGTATTCTTCTACATTTTCCTTCTGTCATATTTCTGATCATAACAAATTGGTGCTTTCATTGAGCTCGTCGGCGTTCGATGGCTGACGGGACCCGGTTGAAGACGTTGGACGACGCGGTCCAGAAAATACAGCGTGTCACTGATACTCATGGTGCTCAGCTCGATTCCCAGCAACAATCCCTCACAACCATCCTCTCGCAACTCTCTGATTTGAAGACTACCATGGAAAATGGTTTTAAGGCAGCGGCGAACCGTCCTTCCCCATTGCATGTGGCTCCGCCGTCGGTCACGCTACCTCCACCCTCTGGCCGTCGTCCATTATCCCCATTACCTGTGTCATCTTCTCTCTCTACTTGCCCCCTTTTTGTCATTCCCACCTCTGCCTCTTTTTCTACAATACCACACCTCCCTCCTCTTGCTGCGTCCATGGTGTCCACCTACTCCTATTCCCCATTTGTTGCGTCCCAACCTTTTCCGTCGGGATACTTTCCCTCTTCTTCTTCTTCGCTTCGCCCATTGAAATTGGATTTTCCCGGTTTGATGGCACGGATCCTATGGGTTGGCTCTTCAAGGCCGAACAATTTTTGCGTATCACCATATTCCCTCGATCAACGTCTTCCTCTTTGTTCCTTCCATTTGGAGGGTAGAGCTCTCCAGTGGTTTCAGTGGCTTATCCATAACCAACAGGTTTCTTCGTGGGACCAATTCGCCCACGCCGTCGAAGTGCATTTTGGACCTCGGAGTTCGAAGACGTGGGGCATGCTCTCTAAATTGGTTCAAGCTTCTCCGGTTGACCAATATATCGGCCAATTTGAGGCTTTATCGCTGCGCACTGAGGTATTCCGGCGGGTTTTCTTCTTAGCCGCTTTGTTCTTGGCCTTCGGGCCGATATTCAGCAGAGGTTCACGCGGGCGGCCCACTTCATTATTGCAGGCCAAGGCCTTGGCCCGTTTGCACGTAAGTTGGAGGACCGCAAGTTTCTCGCTCGACCCATGCGGCCCAATTCATTTTCCAAGACTAAAGCACAACCCATTTTTCCCCTCAAGCCCTGATCCTCTTCGTTTCCTACGCCTTTGCCCTACACATCCCCTACCTCTTTTTCCTCGCCGCCACGCTACCCTCGGCGCCCGCCACGAAGCAAATTCTCCCACACCCTTCACTACACGTCGTATTACCTCGAAAGAAATGGTCACGGAGAAAGGCTTGTGTTATTATGCGATGAAACCTACATCAGTGGTCATTGCAAAACTACACCCAAGTTTTTCTTAATAACCGGAGAATCGGAGGCGGATTCTCCACCAGGGATGACCTTATGTCGATCGAGGATATCGATTCAACTCCCGAATTATCTTTGCACGCAATGTCCGTACGCACTCTGCCACCACACTTCGGTTTTGTGGTCTCAAGAAGCGGGACATCGATTGCAAGTCCTCATCGATGGAGGTAGCACTCACAATTTCATCAAACTCGGGTCGCTATGTTTCTGCGCCTTCCTATTGAGCCGGTACCGCAATTTTCGGTCGCAGTGGGTAATGGTCAACAGTTAGTTTGTTGTGGCTGCGTTCGCAAGGCCGTCCTTGAGATTCAAGGCTATCGGGCTTGTACGGATTTGTTCATTTTGCCAATTGCTGGTTCCGATGTGGTGTTAGGGGTCTCTTGGTTGGCGACACTTGGGCCGGTAGTGCAAAATTATGCCGAGTTAACGATGGCCTTTTGTGACAAGAATACACAGGTTTGTTTGAAAAGCGAACGGGCCCCGATAGTTTCAGAGATTCAGTATAACGGGTTGCGTCGATTGCAGGGGTCGAGTTCATTGGCCGCCCTATTCAGCTTGTTTGTCATCTCTACTACACCTTCTCCTAGTTCATCAATTCCAGCGGAGGTCGAGCCTTTATTATCCAAGTACCACGACATTTTTGAACCGCCGAAAGGCCTGCCTCCCCATCGCCATTGGGATCACGCCATTCATCTCCAGCCGAATGCCTCCCCGGTCAATGTCAAACCTTACAGATATCCATATTATCAGAATTCATAAATCGAACGGATGGTGCGCGACATGTTAGCGGAGGGTATTATTCGTCCTAGCAACAGTCCATTTTCATACATGGCGGTTTTGCACCGACTACCGGGCATTGAATGCCATCACGGTCAAAGATAAGTTTCCAATTCCTACGGTGGAAGAGTTACTTGATGAGCTCAATGGTGCGAAATATTTTTCGAAATTAGATCTACGTTTGGGTTACCACCAAATTCGGGCCCGATTGGAGGACATTCATAAGACGGTTTTTCGTACACATGAGGGTCATTATGAATTCTTGGTAATGCCCTTCGGCTTACAAATGCTCCGTCGGCGTTCCAAGCTATTATGAATGATACATTTTCGCCCGTATCTTCGGAAATTTGTGTTGGTTTTTTTGACGATATATTGATTTATAGCAAGGATGGAGACCAACATTTGCACCATTTGGAACTGGTTTTGCAGGAGCTCCGTTCGAATAAATTTTTCGTCAAACTCTCGAAATGTGTGTTCGCTCAAGACACAGTAGAGTATTTGGGCCATTTAATTTCACAGCAGGGGTTGCCATGGATCCTAAAAGGTGGAAGCTGTGGTACAATGGCCTGTCCCACGCAATGTTAAGAAACTCCGGGATTTTTGGGTTTATCCGGCTATTATCGACGTTTTATTCGGGGATATGCAACCATTGCTGGGCCTTTGACGGACCTTTTAAAAGCTAATGGTTTCAGTTGGAGTTTGCAGGCACAAGAGGCTTTTCAGGCGCTTCAAAGGGCTCTAGTATCCGCACCTATTCTGGGTTTGCGGATTTTACCAAGACATTTGTGGTGGAAACAGACGCTTCGGTATTGGCATAGGGGCTGCATTGTTACAAGACAATCGACCCATTGCATATTTCAGTCAGAAATTGTGTCCTCGGGCTCAAGGGTCTTCCACATATCATAGGGAGATGTTGGCGATCATTACGGCAGTTGCTAAGTGGAGACAATATTTATTGGGAAGACACTTTGTATCCGTATGGATCAGTATAGTTTGAAGGCTCTCATGGACCAGGTCATTCACACACCTGAACAACAACGATGGTTAACGAAGCTCTTGGGATATGATTTTTCGATTGCTTACAAACCAGGCCGCGAGAATATAGTCGTTGACGCTCTGTCTCGGAACCCAATATCAGCGTCCTTTAATACTTTGTTTACGGTGGAGCTGTCGTTTTTAAAACAACTTCGTGAAGCCCATTCGCGTTGCGGATTTTCTAAATTCTTCAACGACAGATTGCAGACAAACCAGCGGATTTTCCGCACTACAGTGTCGTGGATGGGGTCGTATTTTACAAAAGACGTTTGGTTATACCCTTATCATTACAGGCGGATGTCCTCCATGAGTTTCACGATTCCAGAATTGGGGGTCATGCGGGTTTTTACGCACTTTCCACCGCATTGCGTGAGTTGCTATTGGAAAGGCATGCGCCATGATATACGACGTTACGTGGAAAATTGTTTGAGTTGCCAGCAAGCAAAGGCATCGACTGTTGCGCCTGTGGGTTTGTTACAACCCCTTCCCATTCGAAACAAATTTGGGAAGATATCTCATTGGATTTCATTACGGGGCTCCCTTTGTCCAAACGTTATACACAGATCCTGGTGGTTGTCGATCGTTTGACGAAATATGCGCATTTTCTACCATTAACACCGAAGGCCACTAGCGCTAAAGTCGCGGATGCGTTCTTTAATGGGGTTGTGAAGTTACATGGCTTCCCTCGTTCTATGGTGAGTGACAGGGACAAAATTTTTCTTAGTTCTTTTTAGAAAGATTTGTTCAGGCTGCACGACACTTCTTTAAAAATGCCGAGTGCGTACCATCCTCAAACGGACGGCCAAACCGAGAGTTTAAATCGTGACGTTGGAAATGTATCTTCGAAGTTTTGTTATGGATACTCCAAAAGAATGGTCTAAGTTTTTGGGTTGGGCAGAGTACTGGTATAATACTTCATTTCATTCATCCAATAATGCAGCTCTTGATTCAGAGCTCCGTCAACGGGACGCAATTTTGGCACAACTTAAAAGCAGCCTGCAGCGGGCACAGAGTCGCATGAAAATACAAGCAGATAAAGGGCGCAGTGACAAGTCTTTTTCAGTGGATGAGTGGGTTTTTCTCAAGCTTCAACCGTATCGTCAGATTAGTGTACGCGGACATAACAATCAGAAGTTGGGGCGTAAGTATTTCGGTCCTTTTCAGGTCGTGAAAAAATAGGTCCGGTGGCGTATCGGCTTAAACTGCCTGAAGATGCTCGCATTCACGATGTGTTTCATGTATCTTTATTAAAAAAGGCTCAAGGTTTTACTCCAACTGTTTCAACTCCAGGCGTAATTCCTCCGTATCCTGTTCTTCCTAAATTAGAACCTTTGCAGGTGTGTGATTCTCGTGTCATTTTAAAACATGGTCAACATCGACATCAGGTATTGGTACAGTGGGTGAATTTTCCGGTAGAAGACGCTACGTGGATGGATGTTTCGGAGTTTCAGGCGGCTTATCCTCATTTTAACCTTGAGGACAAGGTTCTGAAACAGGATGGGGGTATTGTTACACATCAAGGCCCAATTACTAGTACTCAAGCCCAAGTAAAGGAGTCAGTATTACGTCAAGGAAACCGAGCACGTAATAGGCCCAACTATTTGAACGATTACGTCATATAGATAGAATAGCATCTAATTAGTTACACAATTGGAATCATTCTAGAATGTATGTCAGAGGAATTATAAAAGGTGCTGCTGTAATCATTGGGAATATTGAAAAGAATTATCTGAATTTTGTATTCTTCCACATTTTCCTTCTGTCATATTTCTGATCATAACAGAATATGTGTGGTTCACAAGATTATGATATAATCCTGTTTTAGCTGCTAACATATTTTGATTTAATTGCAGAATGTGATGGAACTGGGGAGCCAAACATCGAACCACAGGTTAGAGGACCTTTCAAAATTGCAATTTGGTTATACTTCATAGTGGTTTTCAAGTCTTATGGTTCAACAAGCTTCAATTAGTTATCTCCCTCTATTGACTAATATGAATGAGAGCATTTGTACTATTATCATAAATCATAATTGAAAAGGGGCTGTTATTTTTGAAACTCAGACGCTCTCTTTCTGATATTGAAAAACAAGAGGGATTCTTTTTTGTTAATGTTTCTTATATACTAAACATGTCAGCATCTCATCTTGTTACTGATAGTGGAGTTATGTGGTGCAGTTTATGGAGTGGGTAGATGAAGGAGCAAAGTGTCCCTACTGTGACGGTGTTGGATACTCAACGTGCGATGTCTGTGGGGGAAAACAGTAACCGATGCTTGAGATATACATATTTGACACGTAAATATACCATTTAGCATATATTTTGTTCATGGACATATACAATATCAGTAGAAGGTGTCATGCCTTTTTTTTTTTTTTTTTTTTTTTTTAAATCTTTAGTATTGTAAATTATATGCCCTGTTTCAGTACAAGGAGAAGGGAAATCTGTATGGTGATGTTCAGCTGGGTCAGATACTGTCAGCAGGTCAGATTTTGCTGCTATAGAATTAAAACCTGAAAGCATGATCATATATCATTTGGACTCAAATTGTTATTTTAACTATATATGATATGTTATTCCTCCAACTTTGAAGTCTGATGGGCAGGAAGGTAACTAGAGAGTTTTCTTTGTCAATATGTAGAATTAACTATATATCAAGAAAGGGTGGTTTTTTTAACCTATTTGGATAGTGAAACAACTTTTCTATTCATTTTTATAAAAACATATTTTTTACCTACAAAGACAAAAATACCCTTACTAAAGTAGCACTATCGTCGCTGCCCTATAGGGCTGCACGATCGTGCTCACATTTAGGGTGGCACGATCATGCTCACCTTTAGGGTGGCATGATCGTATCCCATAATGTGCTGCCCCATATGGTGGCACGATCGTGCTCACATGGTGCACGATCGTACCATGTTGAACATTCCAATTTTTTTCTCTTCTCGAAAATAATCGAATTTTCCGCATTATACATAAATATTTGAAGCAAGAAATACATTAATTTGGTTCAAGTAACTTAAACTTATTTCCAATCGTGTCTTGAATCTTCAAAAATTAAAAACATGAAAGGGAAAAAAGAGAAAATTGTTATCTTTGGAAAAAAGAAGAAAAGAGAAAAGAAAAATTATATTTTTAAACCAAGAAAGAGAGAGGGAGAGAATAAGGGCATTTATGACCTTTCATTGAAAAAATGGGTAGAAAAATGATTTTTATGAAAGTTGGGTAAAAAAGTGTTTTCCTATCTCAAAAAGGGTACAAATGACCATTTTCCCTATTAAAAAGAGATAATTACAAAAACTAGTCCTAGGGTTTAGCCTAATTATAAAAAAGTTGTAGTTATCTTTGAAATTGCAAATACCTAATTGCATTTGTTTTTATTTTACAAATTGCACCAATATATTTGTTTGGTTAATACAAACCTCAAGGGGGTATTTGTAATATTTGTAATTTTGAAAGATAACTGAAGTTTATTGTATTCAGGCTAAACATTAGGGTTTATCCCTTAAGAAAAATTACTCTATAAATCCTTTCTTGTTCAACCTCTGATTCTTCTACTGAAGTATCAAAGAATGCATGATAATTACTATATATACACACTATTAGTCAGTTTTTTTTTGCTGTTTTCAGTACTGGAAAACAGAAATCTTGATTCACCATTGACTACTTTTTGGGGCTTCAGTAAATTGATGTATCTGATCACCTAAATGGTTGACATTGATGGGCCCTCATCACCAACCTGCTATTTATTCTACTCTCTGAATAGAGTAGTAGCATATGAAAAGAGAGAGCATATCGAAATTTTACATTTCATGGAAGATGCAACGTTGATTTTTTTGGGTTTCTTTTACATATTTAAACAGGTCGAAACTCAATGCCTTCAACGACGAGTCCAGATTTACCATGAGTGTTATTAATCTCAATCAACCACGCCTCCACCTCGCCATCATCTCCACATCCATTATAGAACTTCCCCATTTCCAGCTCTATCCATCCATCCATTCTCTTCCGTGCGATTTTCCCAGTTTCGCGTGCTTCAAACTGCCCGTCTCTCGTAGTGTTTTGCGACTTATCATTGAGGAATCTTACTATAGTGTTGGAGGATTTAAGGCCATCCATTCTTTCAAGCCAAAATACTAAGTAAGCTGCATAAGTAGTGTTTTCTGACAGCATTTGAGTTTTTATTTTGCCTTGAATATGAATCCAACTTGTGGATCTTAGCTTCGCCACCTCAGAAAATCTGCAAAATGTTCAATTTTCTGCAGATTAATCAGAGTATCTTCATGCATGCACAGCGGATTATATAATACACAATCGTATCATCGAAAACTAGTAAAGAAAATCAAATTAAAACATCCAAAAAATTCACTTCTCTTTTAAATTATGTATTCGATCAAACTAAAAATACAAAATTAAAATGGAAAGAGTACTAAAAATAAAATATCATATCATTTGAAATAATAAATTACTCGACAATGACATTTAATGTACAGCACATATAAAAGATACATAATAGAAACCTGGATTTTGCGTGTGATGTAAAGTCCCAACAACCTTTCCAAGAAATCAGAAGTTCCCTGGCTCCAACCATAATGCATTTGTTTCCATTTCTTTTGTCAAGAGAAAAGCTCTGTTTCAAAGTTCAAAAAAGAGTTTGTATATTTATATTTAGTAAAATTAAACTAATCTTAAAGCATATAACAAACAAATACAGGATCTGGTGAAGGGTTTCTTTATACACCAAACCATATAAAATTGGATAAGTTTAATCAAATGCAAAGAAAAAAAAATACTAATTTAAAATGGAAAATGTAATCTAGACTGTTTAGCTAACCTAATGCGATCAATTATTGTTGAATATATGAGTCTTCTGTCCATAAAACTTACCTAACTCAGGATTAAATGTTAAATTACATTTTATGTGAATGGTTTTTCAACATACGTGGAAAGAAGTGTCAGACTAAATGTTTTGTCTTGCCAATTGTCATTGACTGTTTCTAGTCAATTCCACAAATGCATTGCACTATTTACTCAGCACTTTAATTCATTATGCAAAACAATGGAATTTATCTGATCAAATTTTAATATTTCTCATAAAGTTTTGAAGCTAGAAAATAATATTTTAGCTTGCATTTCTGAGCTTGGAAAAGGCGAAAATGTTAAGAGAAATGAAGAAACTCAATCCCTTTGTTCCTGAAAAGAAATATATGTGTTCTAATGAGAGTTCAATGCAAAAATTCAAGTATGATAAATAGCATATTTGAATACAGATTGATTTTAGTTTTAGGGTACATGATAAGTATTTTGGTTCATATGAGAGGGCAACTATAAAGTTTTAAGGGGACCAAATTTGAATTTCATGTAATCACATCATTTCACAAAAAAAAACAAAGAAGGAAAATTTGATACTACCATATGAAAATTATAGAAATGAAAATCATAAGGTACCATTTTGCCTCCATCAATGAGAATAGGATTGTCACAAAGACTGAAATAAAGGTCCTTCTTGCTGGCATATTTGACAGGAGAAACTGATCTTGAGAGTATTTCTTGCCAATTCTGTGGCAAAAATCTCTCCCAAACATTGTTCGATTCAGCCGCGGATTTGAATGCTTTCGATGTTGTTGATGATCTTGATGCGTCCAATGTCGATGTAAGTGATAGAATTTCTGATATGCATTCCTCAGGCAACCTTGCAAAAGGGTCCATTTCTCTTTAATGGTTCTCTCTTTGTGTGTGTTAAATGTTTCAAAAATATGAAGTCTTGAGAGGGTAAACAATGATTTCATAGAAATATGTACAGTCTCGTTACATTTTAAATGCCAATGCCAGTTGAACTACAAAGACTTTTTGTCCATTTTGATGTTGTGTGGTCTGTTGTGGAAATAGAGCGGCCCTGTCGATGTCAAACTGATCTATTAATATACCTACCAACAATTTATTAGGTTTTGCGTGCCATTAATTTCATTAAGTTTTTAACTAAAGTTAAAGTTGACATAAAAATTGCTGGCAAAATCGTAAAACTGGTTCCGTAACTGATTGCTGGCAAATAGAGTCACAAAATAATATAAATATAAAGTGCTACTAAATTAAGAGATTAAGGAAAGATGGTACCAAACAATGTCGAATTCTGCAAAGGTAATTATCGAAAATTGAGAGAGTTCCAACTTGAGGGTCTTCTAACTTCAATTTCCAAAACACAATTACACTTTGAATAAGTATCAATATTTTCTTACTTGAAAGTTGAAATTTAAGAGAAGATGAGAGAAGATAATAATTTCGGTGGAGATAAAATTTCAATTTCAATAGTATTTATAGAAAAAAATTCAGATTCTTTTTTAAAATATAATGCAACGGTAGTATTACCGTTGCATTAACACAATTTACACAAAGTAAAACTGTGAAAGTTGCAATCTTGCAGACATGCATGCAGTGAGGCAGTGAGCCAGTGACATCAAGTCATCAATTTCATGTCTCAACTCTGAGCCTATGATACAAGGGAAAGTTACCGTTGGGGCTTGGGTGAGTTGGGATTGGCTGTATTGGGCTTGGACATTGAAAAAAAAAAAAAAAAACACCTTTGCCCAGCTGAACTTGAGCGGGCCTGGGCTTCTGGCGACCTGGGCCGGGCCGGTTATTTTTTTGGAACCCAATAAGGGCCCATATCATACACCCAAAACCGGCCCGGGACACCATCACTATTCATGTGCCGGGCCTGGGCCGGGCCTGAACTGAACCGGTTGGCCCGGCCCACTTGACATGTCTAATTGGTAGTCACCAAAAGGTCAGCAAAATTCATGGTTTGCAAAATAATCATGTAATTATATTAAAATCTCAGTTTTGGTCCTATTTCATCGGATTTCAATCACGTGAAGCGGCTCATGCATTTCGAATTTATGTTAAAATTAGGACCAAAATTGATATGTTTATATTGTTACGAGACTAGTTTTCAAACAAAGTACATTTTGAAGGACAAAAATATAGATGTTTATACGATTCAAGAATATTTTGCAAACCGTAATTTTTGCGGGAATTTTTTATGATCGTTGTTTAGTTACACGACTAATTTTGCAATTTCACCAAAGATTGCTCACTAAATCCAGCAATAGTCAACTAATCTTGTGGTTTGTTGTGGTAAGTAATGCAGATTTTGTAAATGCAAGCACCAGGTCGATTTTAAAATTTTTGAAATAGAACTGATTTTCTTTTTAAATAGGTTAAATCTCAAATTCTCAATAATAATATATGTAATATACCCATGGAAATCTGACTTTAAGGATTAAAAACGAATGCACGACTCTAGTAATTTTTCACTAGAATGACAAAAACGTGTTTATATGCAACCTTTAACAATTTATCATAAAATTTTGAACAGGCATAATAAATCCACCTCACCATTTTTCCACACAAGCCAATTAAAAAAGCGCTCCCTTTCATAGAGCATTGTGATCCAATGTAAGAATCCCACATCGACCTCCTATAAAAAACCTGGCCTAGTGTGGGTGTAATAAAATACTTCATAGTCAGTATCTTAAAAATATGATCCTTCAGGCAAGTTTTAAAGGGATATGATGAGTGGTAAATGCTCGCAATAAAAACATGCGAGATGGGTGTCCGCCTTGCCTGGTTACGACACTGGGACACTCTCATCTTAACCAATCTGATCCCTGTCCACTTGAAGGAACACCAAAAAAAAAAAGAATTCCCCACTCATACCTATAGATGTTAATTGGGTTGGTCCTAGTCTTATAGGGACAGCTCTAACGGGCTTTGAGCTAAACGGACTACTATTAAATGGGCTAGCTTATTGCGACTCTAATCCTAACGGGCTTCGGGCTAAACGGGCCACTATTGTGCTATAAGTCAAAAAAATAAAAAATTATATATTTAAATTTAAAATTTTAAACTCGAACATATATAACATTTAAGTTTAACATGTTAAGTTAACGTATTCATTATAAAAAAATCTGGCATAATTTATAATTATATTGCATTAATAGAATTATAAAATTTAAATATTCCATAATTTAAAATTTTAAAATAAAACTATAATAATAAAAATATCATTACATAATATATACCCATATAAAATGAAAAAAATATTCATATGACTACAAGTTATAGTTTTAAGAATTATATATTTAAACCTATTAAAGATGAGGAGATATGAGCTTGAAAAAATATATTAGTAATAAGTAATATGTAATAAAATAAATTTATAATATTAGAATTATATTTATTTTTTAAAAAGCCCGCTAGCCCGGTTAACCTACGGGTTAGCCACCCGACGGCCTCAAGCTAAATGGTCAGGGCCAAAAAGGCCCGGATTTAAATGGGCCAAAATAATTCGGCCCTAACCTTTTTTTTTACCTAGTTTAAATAATTAAGACTGCCGCGACCCTTTTAACATCTCTAATAAAATATGTTTAATTTGTTGGTAAAATCATTTATTCACTCTTCATTTCGATGTATAATTTTCATGAAACTCAAAACACGATTTAAAATAGATCAGTTTAGTTCCTCATTATTCATCACCGTCGAAGACATATAATTGCCTTCAAAACAACGGCAAAACACAAGTTTTTTAAGTGGCATGTAAAGATGTTGATCATATTATGTTTAGAGCTAGTCTTCTGTCAGATTGTCTAATGGATCAAGATCCGTTATACGGATCAAATATCCTACCCAACTCGCACAACTGACCCGGATCCGCAGAAAAATAAAAAAAAATTTACAGAAAAAAGCCCAGCTCCCAAACGACTTGTTCTTGCTGAAAAATTTAACCCGAAATGGGCAATCACTCAAAACTCGAAGCATTCGAAGTTTCCGAGAATCATTTCACCGGAAACTTGCCGGAAAATCTCTGTACTGGAGGTACTCTGTTTGGTGTGGTTGCTTTTAGCAACAACATAACCGGAGAAATCCCAAAATCACTTTCAAATTATCGACATTACGCACGGTCCAAATTTTTACGGTAATCACTTATCGGGTGAAATCCCAATTGGCCTTTGGTCTTTACGAAACATAACTAGTTTGATGCTAAGTGATACAGATTCTCCGACAAGCTCCCAAGTAGAGTAGCATGGAATTTAACTCATTTGGAGATTAATAACAACAAATTTTCTTATGAAATCCCTAATGAAATCTCATCTTGGGCTAGTTTAGTTGTGTTTTTGGCAAACAAAGAAATCCATGGTTTTAGATTTGCTCTGCTTTTTTCTTCATGTGATACAAGATATGAGTATTTGAAGAAGAAACAATAAATGATACAAGTATTAGTATCCGCTAATACTTTTATGGAGAAATACTAATACATGTTATAAGAAAAACTAATACGTTTGGGAGCACTACTAAAATACTCTCTAGAAATTACTAATACTTTTTCGAGAAACTACTAATAGTTTTCCGATGGACAACTAATACATTTAGAGTATATTCATGAGAAATACTAAAACTCTTCAGGGAACTACTAATACATTTCAGAAAAGCTGCTAATACTTTTTAGAAGGACGACTAATACTTTTCAGAAGGATTGTTAATACATTTCGGGAGAAATATTTAATTATATTCAGGGAACTATTAATACATTTTAGAAGAACTGCTAATACTTTTTAGAAGGACGACTAATACTTTTCAGAAGGACTATTAATACATTTCGGGAGAAAAAAATAATTTATTTCAAGGAACTACCAATACATTTTTGAGGAACTACTAATACTTTTTTGAGGGATTGCTAATACATTTCGAGAGTATATTCGGAGAAATACTAAAAACTCTCAGGAAACTACTAATACATTTAAAAAACTGTTAATACTTTTTAGGACGACTAATACATTTTAGAAGGATCGCTAATCTCGGTGCTCCCTGAAAACTACTACAACACTACTGCTAATATTACGGAAATGCCACTGGATCCGCGGGTCAGATCCGTCTAACAAGTCAGACCCGTTAGACGGTCTGACAGGAGTTTTTGTGTTATGTTTATCAAAGATATTATCAAAGTTCGAGAAACTTTCTTTGCCCCTTGTGTTTTGTTTCGCAAAGGTGGCGATCCCCAAGGTCGAAACTCAATACCTTCAATAATAATGCCACTCTTCGGGGTATCCATTCAAGGCCGCCAATTGGACTGTATATCTAAAATGTCTCTAGACCAACATAGATATATCCCACTTCAACTTCCATCCACCCATCGGCTCTAACAATGCCCGTCCGAAAGTGCACTATGCGATCATGCTTCTGGAGTAATCATCGGGCAAAATTTTGATGCTTGTATTTGCTTTATGCGATCTTTCGAAAGTCCTCGATTGATCCGAACACAAGAATCGCTCCATAATAAGTATATGGGGACAACATTTGTGTTTTTATAGAGCCTTGGATATGAGTCATCATCGTATATTTAATCTCAACCACCTCTAGAAATCTGCAGAACGACAAGTCCAAATTTTTTTATCCGGAATATTCAAATATCATACTAAAGTATGTTACAAGTACAACACCGGATTTCATGTGAGAATATTTGTTTAAGGCACCTTCTAATGAGATTTGAAGGATTGGGACTCCTAGCAAAAACGATTCTTCCATTTTTTGGTCAAGAAAAAGCTCTGTTTCAAAGTTCGTTCTTTACCATGTTATCCTTCAACAACTATAGAATGTTACGGATAGTTACAAAAACTAGCCCAAAGGTTTACCTCATTACAAAATAACACGACTACCTTTCAAAATGACATTACCCCCAAAGATCGCTTTCTATTTTACAAATTTCACTTGAGGGGATATTTGTAACACCTTAAGGAAATATTTGTAATTTTAAAAGATAACTGGAAGTTTTGTAATTACGCTAAACTTGAGGGGTGGTTATTGTAATTATCCCTAGAATAATATGATCAAAGGATCAAGAAAAAGTCTGTCTTACCAGAGAAAGTGATTTCAACAATAGTTCATGTTTATCAGGTGGCAACAATATCCTGTTGGAATAAACTTTAGTGAAAACAATCACTTTAATCCAGGAGCGTTCATATCGAATTATCAAGAATCAAACACTAGATTGCGGAGCGCGCACTGGATCCATAGCAGATGAATCCTGGGATTTGGCCTTCTAGATCTACACATCTCGAAGCTTTTCAGAGAACCTTTTAGTTTTCTCCGTATGTTTCTTTCTGACGATGGGATAGCAGAATAGAATGTCATAGACGTGTGACCTAGGGACCATAACCCTTATATAACTGTGTTATATTGGGTATCCTATTTTAGCCCATCATTAAAATAGAAGTAACCCATTAAGTTTCTACACATTAAAAACCCACACCCTATCGATACATTAAAGCCCAATTCCTTAAATCTTGTTTGATCACTTATAAAATGAGTTTAACCTTATTTGTGATCCACAATACATAGATATTTCACATATAAGCCCAACGTTGGATTAATGATCCAACAATCTCCCACTGGGCTATATGTGTAACTTTATAAATATGTATTATAAAAATAACCATATGAGCTCAACTTTGTCATAACCAAATGTATCAGAACTAATCTGGTCCAATAACATAGGATCAAAGCGGCCTTCGTTACATTTATCGTTACTCAACCCATCAATGGTCACATATGCCAATACAATTAAAGACATGGATCATGATGTGGATGTGTAGCATGGAAATTTCATGCAATGTGATCTTAACATGTCTATTTCTAATCGGTCCACTTTACCTTAGTGAGATCAAACCATATGCCATAATCAAAGTGTGAATATCTTGAAACTTTATCTCTCAGAGAGTAAAACCTTAATATATTCTTAAATCAAGTATTTGAAAATGTGTCTACATTAAAAGAACATTATAATTACAAACTCCCACTAAAATGAATATCCTTTAAAAAGCGTATATCCTGAATCGATTTGACACCCATATATGGATGATAATCCCTTAGTAAACGGATCCACAATAATGGAGTTTGTACCGATATGTTCTATAGACACTGTCCACTTTGACTTATTTCTTTAACAACTAGGAACTTGATCTATTTATGTTTAGTCTTTTGAGTTCCCGTTGTTTCAAATATAGTGTTCTTTGACTTAATGTCACAAATTTAGTGATATTTTAATACCATATATATACGCAGACCTCGTGACACACTTTCGCAACTATAATCCATGATTTAGATGTTCACAACACACTATGATTTTGCTATCATGGTAGAAGAGTCTATATAGTAGACTGTTTAGAACTCTTCCACAACTAGCGTAAATACATAGACCAACTTAATTGTCATGTTATCTTGACATTCAATAAAATCGAGTCGATTATACCGAATGATCTCAAACCGATCCGATCTACGATATGTGAGCATGCACTTTTCTTTATCATAAGTATCTTAAACATATTTGGTCGCTTTTCAAGCTGTCATATTCCGACGTACTCATATACCGCAAACATCTATTTGGCACCAATTGAGATCGAACTTGTCTCCTTAGCCATATGGTTATGATTTGGTTTACAATCATACATGCCATTTGAAGGACCTTTTCGATAGAGCTCTTTTAAGATAATCCAGAGTACTCTGAGAATAATCTCAATGTATTTATATCCTAACACAAAAGAGACATTACCAAAATATTTCATCTCAAGATTCTTAATCAGAAATCTCTTGATGTTGTGCAATAAGCATATATCGTTGATGGCAAGTAAAATGTCATCGACATACGAAACCAGAAATATATACTTGCTCCCACATATCCTATGATATATTCAATCATCAACCAAATTCATCTCAAAACCAAACTAGATGATCACTTGATGAGACTTTAAATACCATTGTCCAGATATTTTCTTGAGTCCATAGATAGATTTCTTAAGTTTGCAAACCATATCCTTTGAGTCTTCCGACACAAAGTTTTCTGGTTGCACCATATAATTTACCTCGTCAATGTCACCATTGAGAAACGTCTTTATATCCATCTAATGTAACTCAAGATCAAAGTGTGCCACAAATGCCATTATAATCCTAGAAGAGTCTTTCAAAGAAATGAAGAGAAAGTCTCTTTATAGTTGATGCCTTCTTTTCTCTGTAAAGCATTTGCGATAAGACGAGCTTTGTACCTTCCCCCATTGCCTCTTGAATCTTTCTTGGTATTAAATATCCATTTGCAACCAATGAGTTTCGCACCTTATGGCAATGAGATGACAAGTTCCCATGCGTCATTGTTCCTCATGGACTTAATCTATTCATTCATGGGCATCCATCCACTTTTGAGAGTTGGAACTTTTTGTAAGTCCAAGCGGCTACGATAATCTAGAGGGGGGGTGAATAGATTATCTCCATCTTTTCGATTTTGCCCTCTTTTTCGAACCAAATACACCAAGACAATAATAAAGGTGCGGGAAGTAAACAACACGCGTCGATTTATAGAGGTTCACCCCACCTAGGGCCTAATCCTCTACCACCCCAGTATATCCGGGATATATTTCAAAAAGAAAAAGAATTTTATTAATCACCAAAATTAATACAAATTCAACTTACAACACCTTGAAGAGCACCACACTCTTCTTCAATACCACCTTTGGAGATTACCACAATCTCCCTTTGAAGATTACCACAATCTTCCTTCAACGACACCTTTGAAGATCACCACAATCTTCAATCTTGAAGAATACCAAATTCTTCAACACCTCAAGAGCATCACACTCTTGAAACACCTATCACCTAGATCACCCAAGTGTATTCATTCCATAAGAATACTCACAAGGATGTCTTGTGTTGAATGATGACCAAAATCAAGATTACAACTCAATAATGAATAATACAATTTTAGTGCAAGTGTAATCAAGGAATGAAAGCCTATACCTCAAGATGTGAAAGTGATAAGCTAGGCAAATTACAACAAGAATGATAACAATGAAGAACTAAAGACTTTGCTTGAATGTATCTTGTTGTGTTGTATCTCAAGTGTTATATTGGTTGCTCAAAAACTTCCTCTATTTATAGGAGATGATTGATCAAGCATAGGCTCCTCTTGGGGATAGAAAATATACAGAAAAATACAATTAAAATCAAGAATATAGCTGTTAGAAATCAATCCCACAATTTAAGGAATGTTTGTCTACTCGCACAACGGTTAGAAGAATACACCGAAAAATAACATAGGAGACCGGTCCAGGGGGTCATCGACCGGTCGACCTCTACCTCAACGGGTCCTCTCGATTCTATTACAAGAGAAAAATGTTTTGTTTCAAAACATAACTTGCGTGCACCGGTTGCACCTTGGGCGACAGGTCGACCGCTCAATATTTCCTCCGTCTCATTTTCTATTCCAAAATTCATCTTCGTGCACGGGTTGCCCTATATTTATTTAGGTCGACCATGAGACAGAAATGTTGTCCAATTGTTGTCGAAAATAAACCTCAAGAAATACTCCGAAAATTTAGTAAAATATTTTAAACCGATTGGGAGTATTTAGACAACATTTAGGAACCTTGTTTTGATGTAAAAACTTATTAACATAAAATCATTAAAAGTGTTGTCCAATTTTATCTAAAATAAAACTTGAACAAATACTCCGAATAAATAGTAAAAACATTTCAAATCATTTAGGAGTATTTGGACAACAATTAAAAACATTGTTTTGGTGTAAAAATAAAATCATCAAAATTAAGAAAAAACATGTATCAAACAATCTCCCCTTTTTGATGATTACAAACCAAAATAATTTTTAGAAATACTAGGAGGACAATTTTTTAAAACGATTTTCCGGTAAAATCATCTAACCATTTAGAAGCGACCAAAATTTCTAAAATAACATAAACAACCAAAATAGGGGAGTAAATATTATCCAATTATTAGCACAAGCTCCCCCTATCAACAAACACATCAAGAATAATGTAAAAGCAATCAACCACAAGGTAAAAACTTAGCTTTTATATATTGATCTTAAGTACAAGAGCTTATAGCTCCCTCTGTCAACAAAACATCAGAAGACAAGTATATAAGTCCATTGTTCACTTAGTTTTATACCATTGATTTGGGCTTCCTAGACTTGAGTTTTGTGTTGTTTTTGAGTATTTTGAGTCATTTGAGTAGCCATAAGCCATGTTGAGAGCCAATTATATTGAGTTTATAGTCATATTTAATGAATCATGTATCAAAAAAAGTATGAACGATCAAACAACGAGAGATTGATTTGAAGAAACGTCCAAATGCGTTTGAAATTTCCATCACCGGCGTGGTTTAGTATTTTGGCCATAACTCTCTCTACAAACTTGATATTGAGGTGATTCAAGTGGCTATAGAAAGCTAAGAGATAGGACTACAATCGTGATGAAGGACTCAAAATCGAATTCGGACGTTTGGATGGCGCTAGCCAAGGAGGCGAAAATACGGCGTGGCCAAATTTTGGATAGAACTATTGGCCTGGGAGTGTGTTATGTGTATGCTGCGCCATTTTTGAGTCTTTGCCGCAGCGCTCGCGGGCGGAGAAAACAATGAAAGTCCGATTTTTTTGATCTAAAAGGAGGGTACTATAAATAGATACATGGGAGGTTTGATCTAGGGGATGAAGGAAAGACTGGAAATACACCCAAGAACACAAGAAATACATCAACTTCATCAAGGAAGAACCAAGGGAAGAATCGGGTCGAATCGAAGCTTGAGGATTGAAGATCAATCAAGAGATTATCCATTTCCCTAAGTTTTCTCATTCTTTGTGCTTTAATCTTTCATTTTAGCTTGTCATGAATATGAACAATTTGTCTATGGGTTGTTTATTTGTAATGAGTAGCTAAACTTGTTGTGATTTCCGGGTTTTGGAAGTAGATTAATTGAACTCTTGTTGAATGTTTTAATCTTAATTGAAGTTATTGTCTTGAAGCCTATTTGAGTACTTTGTTCTTATTCTTGTTTTATCATTTGGCCAATGATTTAGCATGTTTGATATATTGATTCATAATTCGAGAGATGAGTTTCAATATTAGATCTTGAGTACTTAACATGAATATTTGCATAATCGAGAGGTTTGTGAATATTTGTGAGGATATATGATCTTTTGTGCATTTGGGAGTTGTGTATCTTATGATGAGTAGAGATGCTAGCATAGATATTTCAATCTACACTTTATATACATCTCGAGAGGGAGGATAAAATACCGTTGTGATCGTCTTATAGGTGTATTGATGATAACTTTGGCTTTGATTAAATTGGACAACAAGAGGAATATTAATTGAAACCATAACCTGGGAATCCATTTCATTCCCTTGATAATTCCATTATTATTTTCATCTTGTGTTTTTGTGGTTATTCTTGTCTTTACTTCCATAAACAATCATCCAATATCGATCGTCTAAATAAAAATAAGTCTATTTTAGTTCAATACTTAGCACATTAATTTATTAGTCTCCGTGGATACGACCTTGCTTACCCTATTCTATAAACTACACCGTTCAATACTCATATCGAGCTTCATGATATGCTCTTAGTCCATCATATTCGGCTTTAGTGTAACTCCTAGATGGTTGAGCACCAGTATTACCCTCCGGATTGCTTGCCCCGTCACCCGCTAATCTATCGGCCTCGGCATCATCAAAGAAATCGTTTGTATTTTCGGATGTAGAACCTTGCCCTCTTCCTTTAGCCATTTTAGTCGGGCGGATATCCATATTTTTGTGCATGTAGACCATTTGTGAAATGTTGTCAATGTCAAAATCATTTTGAAACACCTCCGAATTACATTAGAAGAAGGTAGCCCCGATTGTATAAGAAGCTTGCAAATCCAATTACCCATGACAAACTTCTTGTTTCCTTGTGTGATAGACTCAAGTAAGCATTGAATAAATATTGCGCCAAAATTAAGAGGTTCCTTCTAGCAATTTTATAAGTTAAAAAGTAATCCATATTGCTAGACATTTTACCCACTTTACCACGGATACAATAGGCGACAATAACCGAAATAATCCGTGCTCAAGAGTCATGGCCAATAACGAATATTTTGGCCAAACGCCCAAAAAGGTCTTAACCTCTTCCATAGAAACACCCAACATATCATTATTCCAAATCGAACAAGCAAAATAATCCCAACCAACTTCTCGCACATGTAAAAGCGACAAATGTCATTAGGAGTCCACCTAAAATGACGATCCCTTACCAACGAATTGACCAAAGAAGAGGCTTCCTATGAGCATCATATTCGACCCTTAAAAATGTAGAATCACATCATCATCATATAAAACATAAGGGTGCTCCCACAAGTACATCCACCCTTGTTCTTCAAAGAATCCTCTAATAGTAGGATACTCATTTGAAAATGAATTAAATCGACAAATTTTAAATACGAGCTATCGATTTCGCACCCATGTTCAAATTCTCATAGTACCACTCCGCATATTTGTTGATAAAATCTAAAACATTAGTAGAGCGAGGAGCTAGAGGTATAAAAGATTTCTTACTTTTTTCCCAACGGCAATTTTTGAATGAAATCGTCCCGCAGAGTTCGGCAACTTGAGGATTGGAGAGTATAGGGTTTTGAATATCATCACGTTCTTGAGCTACATTCCTTTGGGTAGCTCGAATATCCCGTTGTTCGGCTTCCTCTTGCCGATTTCTCGAAGAACCCTCTCCGCCCTTTCTTCGCTTGGAAGTGGGATTTTGATCGGTGGAATTTCTTGGTGGAGCCATAGAAGTGAAATACTTGCAAAATGAAGTAGATTAGAAACAAGAATTTCAAAAATTGATGAACAAATGAGGATTTTAGGAAAAGGGGGGTGAGTCATTTGTCTTTGAATCTTTTTGAATGAAGGTTTTTTTGTTCTGTTTGAAAAGTGACGAACAGAAAGAATTTATCCCCAAAAATTGGTCGGGCGACCGGTCGAGGTAGGTGTGACCGGTCGACGCGTGCGCGACGGTCGGCGCGTGAGGCGGCCGGTCGGCCCGCCTTGACGTTCCATTGCAATTTTTTATTTTCAAGTATTTACCAAAATTCGATTTTTCACCCCAAAAGTTTTAAAACTTTGCAAAAAGATAATCGTGGACTAAATCCAACAAATACGAGTTTCGAGTAAACATACACTCGAGAAAAACAAGATTTTACGAGTAGTGCCCTTTTGAGAAAAATTCACAATATCATTTAGTGGCACTTAGGGGATGAAATGAAATGGTTTGAAAGAGAAGTGCATACACATGACATGAACAAAATATCGAGTTCTAAAAATAATACGAGTGAACATACCTCGATGGTTTAAGTATCTCTTGATGAAGTAATGGTAGATAACCAATGAGTGAGAAATATATAGCCTACACAATTCTTTAAGCAAATCTTGCACAAGACATAATAGCATAAGTGTAGGTCAAGCAAAGAAGAGATATCACAATAAAATGCTTATGCTATAGAAATCCGTAAGAGAGAAAAACACATAAGTCTAAGTAAGTCCACAAGAGTTTAAAAACAACATGTAAGGTCTCATTTTCAAAGGATTTTAAAAACACAAATATATATAGAAGACCTTAAAAAATTTGAAAACTCATTTTGCAATTAAGCCACAAATAAAGACATGCATACTAAAATAAAATGCATATATAAGTGGGGAGATACGGTTTACCAATTTCGCCATTTCCATGGGTTGTGTCGTTCCCTTTGTCTATAATATCTTCCCCTTTGAGAATCGTCTAGTTGATAATGATTTCTCTAATTGCTCCATTTCCAAGCTTTGTGTCCTGATAATGTCTTTCTCTTGGAAATTCATTGTGGTGTTGTCTTCTCCTTTGATCAAATGAAATGGCCATTTGATGTTTTCTTGGCGGTATGAATTTTCTTCGATTATTAGTCCGCCGGGTACCTAATATAACATTGTTTTGTGGTACCCTCAAGTGTTTGGGTCCTTTAAGATTAGCTTTGAGACTTTTAGGTCTCCAACAATAATTAGAGCTATTTCTAGCCCGACAAGTATTTACCGTATGACCCTTTTTACCACAATAGAAGCATGTAATAATTCTAGAAGTGTAATGACCAACATGCTAGAGACTTGACTATTTTTCATATGATTAACAACATTAGGCTTATGGTCAAGTCCTTGTTTCAATTTATCACAACTATGAACATCAACAATATCGGTCATTTTATCGGTACTCAAGTTGGATTTTGATAAATCCTTTTTCATGCAATTAATATCCTCAACAAGAGTACTATTTTCTTTTTCAAGGTTTCTAATATTGTCAAGTGTGGTGGTGTGAGCACATGATAGTGATTCATAGGAGGTAAATAAATTATCCTTATCATTTTTCAAAGCATTAATTCCTTTTTCAAATTTTTGTATTTAGGAAGCAAGCTTTGGAATTCATTTTGAAGCTCATCATAATCATTGAGAAAATCACTATAATCATTTTGCAATTCATTTTCATAAGAAGTAGAGGGTTTAGAACTTACCTCGTTTTCTTGAAGCCCATAAGACAATGTTCAACTTCTTCATAGTTGGAAGTTGTAAGAGGCTTGTTCCTTAGATCGAGCGAGTCCCGGGGGCTAAGGCGGAGCCGCCGCTGGGCCCCCTCTCCGTGAGGCCCCCGCCCCGGATTTTTTTTTTTTTATTTTCTTAACGGTGAAAACATACTTTTATGTACAAAAAAGGTTGCGTAAATTACATAAGAAGGCCCCTGGCTCAGTGGTTCAACTTCTACTTCCAATACTATGGACTCGCACGTTCGGTTCGATTCCTCCCTGGTACATATTTTGTCTTTTTCTCTTTTACCAAATTTCCACTAAAAAGAACCCACCCCTAAGGCCTAAACAACTTTTCACCTTTTTAAATCCCCCCAAAAAAAAAAAAAAATTCCTCCCAAAAACATAAAATAATGGCAACACTCATTCAAAATCCCATCAACAAAAAATTATTTAGCTTTAATTGTTCTATTCTCATTAGCATGAATTTATTCTATTTTTCTTAGAATTCTTCTTCCTTAATTTCTTTTTAGATTTTAAGAGATATCTAGATTTAGTTATTTTATTTTCACCATTAATAAAAATATTATCTATATTTATTTTTTTATTCCTTAAGATAATTCTATTCTATCAAAAATAAAATCCTTTTATTTTTCCCTAAATTTCTTTCTTTTATCTTTTATATATTTTAATCTATTAAGTAATGATATTGAAATATCTCTTTTGTAGCATTATTTTAATGAATTAAGAAACAATGAAATTAAAATTGAATGTTTCTTAGTTTTACATTATTTTAATAAAATTGGAAACATTGAAAATGGAATATAATGTTTCATTATTTTGTATTTATTTTTATAATTAGGTCATTAAAAATATTTTTCGTAATATTCTTTAATTAATTATTTTTAATTTTTATTTTTAAATACAAAGGGCCCACCTTTTATTTTCGCATAGGACCCTTTCAATCATAGGAACGGCCCCGCCTTAGATTTGACCTTGTATCCCTTTGAGAAGTAGATGATTTTGAGTTGATCCTATCATTTACATATACTTCATGAATGGCTTCTAATTTTTGCCATACTTCATGAGCCGATCGAATTCCTACAATAAGATCAAATTCCAAGTTGGTAAGTGAACAATATAAAATATTGAGAGCTTTACCATTTAAGGAGATGATTTTCTTTTCTTCATCATTGAACTCCTTGAGAGCTTTGGAGGTGTATGGTGTGTCTTTCATCGGAATGGATTCTCCATTGATGACGATGTTCCAAATATCGAACCCGCAACCTTGTAAATAACATTCCATTCTTTCTTTCCAAAATGTAAAATTTTGGAATCAAATCGAGGTGGCTTGGTGGTGGAGGTGCGAAAGGTGAGCTTCATTCGTAGCCGATGATCATTCCTCTTCACTCGCGATGTGAAACGAGCTTGCCAAAAGTTTGGCTTTGATACCACTTGTAAGTCCAAGCGGCTACGATAATCTAGAGGGGTGAATAGATTATCTCCATCTTTTGATTTTTCCTCTTTTTCGAACCAAATACACCAAGACAATAATAAAGGTGCGGGAAGTAAACAACACGCGTCGATTTATAGAGGTTCAACCCACCTAGGGCCTAATCCTCTACCACCCCGTATATTCGGGATGGATTTCAAAAAGAAAAAGAATTTTATTAATCACCAAAATTAATACAAATTCAACTTACAATACCTTGAAGAGCACCACACTCTTCTTCAACACCACCTTGAAGATTACCACAACCTTCCTTCAACGGCACCTTTGAAGATCACCACAATCTTGAATCCTGAAGAATACCAAATTCTTCAACACCTCAAGAGCACCACACTCTTGAAACACCTATCACCTAGATCACCCAAGTGTATTCTTTTCACAAGAATACTCACAAGGATGTCTTGTGTTGAATGATGACCAAAATCAAGATTACAACTCAATAATGAATAATACAATTTGAGTGCAAGTGTAATCAAGAAATGAAAGCCTAGACCTCAAGATGTGAAAGTGATAAACTAGGCAAATTACAACAAGAATGATAACAATGAAGAATTAAAGACTTTGCTTGAATGTATCTTGTTGTGTTGTATCTCAAGTGTTATATTGGTTGCTCCAAAACTTCCTCTATTTATAGGAGATGATTGATCAAGCATAGACTCCTCTTGGGGATTGAAAATCTGAGAAAAATACAATTAAAATCAAGAATATAGCTATTAGAAATCAATCCCACAATTTAAGAAAAGTTTTATGCTGCTACACAACGGTTAGAAATTTTGTCAAACTTGAGGGCGACCGTCGCGCACAAATAGGACGTTTGAAGAATACATTTGAAAAATAACATAGAGGCGACCGGTCCGGGGTCATTGGTAGTCGACCTCTACCTCAACCGGTCCCCTCGATGCTATTACATGAGAAAAATGTTCATTTCAAAACATAACTTGCGGTGCACCGGCCGCACTGGCGGCCGGCCGACCGACCGGTCGGCCGAGCGGCACTGGCCGACCTTAGGGGTGTCAATTTAGGACCCGACACGCAAACCCGACCACGAACCTAACACGAAATTAATGGGTATGGGTCCAGGCTTCGTGGGTCCGGTTAAATTTGGTCGGACCCGACTAACCCGCCAATTAAACAGGTGGTCCGGTCAACCTACTATGACCCGTTTAACCCGTCTAACCCGTTTGTGAATTTAAAAATATTAAGTAAATAATTAATTGTAAGAAAAAAACAACAAAAAGAAATATCTTTAAAACTCAAATGATAAAACCTCATTAATTATATATTTATTATTATTATGCATATCTTTTTGAATATTATCCTCAAAATATAATTAGTATGTTATGTTATTTATGCAATAATGTCATTTCTTTTTGTATGTTGTAAATTGTAATATTTTTTATTGATCGAATAGTGTATGATTAAGAAAAAAATAAATTTATTCAGATTAAAAATATTAAATATATATTAAAATAATTTTATTAGACGAGTTAAGTGGGTGGTCCGGGTTACCTCGTGAAATAAGCGGTCGGGTCCGGGTTCAAGATTCGACACGAATAATTAAACAGGTCGGGTCCGGGTCGGTTGTTTCGACACGCGAACCGCAAACCGGACCACGAATCCGGACTCCAACCCAAATTGACACCCCTAGTCGACCTTCTCAATATTTCCTCCATCTCATTTTCTATTCCAAAATTTATCTTGCACGGGTTGCCCTATAGGCGGCCGGTCGACCACGAGATAGAAATGTTGTCCAATTTTTGTCGAAAATAAACCTCAAGAAATACTCAAAATTTAGTAAAAATATTTTAAACCGATCGGAGTATTTAGACAATATTTAGGAACCTTGTTTTGATGTAAAAACTTATTAACATAAAATCATTAAAAGTGTTGTCTCAATTTTATCTAAAATAAAATTTGAAGAAAAACTCGAATAAATAGTAAAAACATTTCAAATCATTTAGGAGTATTTGGACAACAATTGAAAACATTATTTTGGTGTAAAAATAAAATCATCAAAATTAAGAAAAAAACATGTATCAAACAATCTCCCCCTTTTTGTTGATTACAAACCAAAATAATTTTTAGAAATATTAGGAGGACAATTTTTTAAAAACGATTTTCTGGTAAAAGCATCTAACTGTTTAGAAGCGACCAAAATTTCTAAAATAACATAAGCAACCAAAATAGGGGAGTAAATATTATCCAATTATTAGCACAAGCTCCCCTATCAAAAAGCACATCAAGAATAATGTAAAACCAATCAACACAAGCTAAAAGCTTAGCTTTTACATATTGATCTTAAGTACAAGAGCTTATAAGCTCCTCACAACAAAACACCATAAGACAAGTATATAAGTCCATCATGCAACAATTTGACTAAGTATCCACAACTTATGGCTTTAAGAAGCCATAGCTTATAGCTTTTATATCGAGCTTTTATTAGCTATTTTGAGCTAACGAGCCAATTTCCTGTTTCTCTCCCTTCGGAATCATCAAAAAGAATGTTAGGATGATAAAAACATCATACAAGTATATCAAAGTAATCATAGTTGATTGAATCATCTTCCACCATTCCAATGCCAACCTCATTTTCTTTGAGAAATGCAATGTAATCATCTGGCATTGCACTTCTTCTTTCCGTAGTGGATCTTCTCAATGGCATAAGTTCTTGAGGTTGTAGAGTTTGTTCATCAGGAATAATTTCTGAAACAGGAGGTTCTCGGACATTATCTTGATTTGTGTCTTGAACAAGGTCGGGAAAAATTCCGATCAATGCCAACAACACCTGTGGGAACATCAACGTATTCCTCTTCAAAGACAAAGTCCTTAACTCTATCTCCCCCCGCAAACTCAACATCCTCAAAAAACCAGGCATTTACCGACTCAAAAATAGTCTTAGTTGTGGGATCATAAAACTTGTACCCTACGGACTTTTCAGAGTATCCAACAAAATAACAACTAATTATCCTGAAGTCCAGTTTATTCTCATTAGGCTTGTAAGGCCTTGCCTCAGCTAGACATTCCCAACCGTGCAAGTGCTTCATACTAGGCTTCTTGCCTGTCTAAAGTTCACAAGGGTTCGTTAGTCGCTTTAGTTGGAAACCTTACTAAGGATATATCTTCGATCTTAAGTGTTGCTTCCTAGAGTGATTCTGGTAAGGTAGAATGACTAATCATACTCTCACCATATCTTTAAGCATTCTGTTTCGTCCTTTAGCAACATTATTCATAATAACAAATCCGACTTAGTGTATTGTGGGACGATACTGCATTCCTCTAGGAATTAACAAACGATCCTAGATGTTGTTCATCTGAACCATCATATATGTCGTTGCATAAACTACTACGATCAGATGTGATGTTTTTAATTCTTTTGTTGAGTTAATTCTCAACTTCAGCCTTATAGGATTTGAACACGTCTAGTGATTGTGACTTTTCATGAATGAGAACATGTAGCCATATCTAAAATATTGTCTATGAACGTTATTATATATTGTTGACCATTCCAAGCAACCATAGGAATGACCCACAAATATCCGTATATATACGTTATGAGACGCCCGAAATCCAATTGGCTACAAATTTCTTTTATTGGTTTGTTTTTCTACTTATACCTCTTGTACTTAATTAAAAGTAGGTACTTGTTGGATGAATCAATAGTGTCTGTCAAATAAAGGTTATTATAAAGGTTGGAACTAACCAATTTTGAATCATGAGACAAGCTAAATTTTTAGTTTCTGAATGAACATGAATAACCGAATTTGTCCAAAGCAGAAATAGAAGTCAAATTCCAGATAAATGTCTCATCAAGATTCAAATGAAATCCAATACTTAACAATAATCTATATTTTCCTATTACTTCAACCATAATTGTATTGCATTTGTCAATTTTGATGTATCTTTCACCATCATTTAGCTTTTGGCAATGGATACAACTTCTTACAGACACACTGGTGTGAGTTGATTAATTAAAAGTTTTCCACATGTGTGCCAAGAAACCGAAGTTAAGTTAACCTCAAAACAAACCATAACTAAGTAGCGTACCTTATCCTTCTATATTTTTAATTCATTGCTTTGTATTCTTCGAAGTTAAGGCAATATTAGCCCTTTTTGTCTCATATTGTTTCAACCTTTTCTTTTTCTGATCACAGTAGGAGATGATTCATTTAGAGACCAAATCTCTTTTTACTATCCACTCACCTTAAACTGGCTAAACTGTGTCGAAAGAGATATTAAAAACTAAATGCATTAGCAAGTCCTCAGAAGCAATACAAGACATATCTATAATTTATTCTTGATATTGCCTTTACTCTCATACCTTCATTGAGATCATATTTGTCAAAATCGTACTAATATGAGCCTTTTGTTCTCGACAAATATTTTCTCAATATCCATAAGGAATTCCTTAGCTACTGAGAGACCTTTCTAGATAAAATGCCCTTTTAACATAAAAACTATATTGATGTTGGCAGGAATATACAAACCAAATTCGAAAATAAACAATATATAAATCATGCTCACATAAATCTCGGAATCCTAATAATAAATTCAAATAATGGTAAATCCCATCTCAAGATACGACACTCCATTAATATTTCATCTTTGGACAAAATATTAACTTGTAATTGATATCTTGGTGCGGTAATCAAACAACGATAATAAGAACATATCAAACAATAAACTTTTCTTTGGACCGATTTAGTGTTCATATGTAAAACCGAATAATTATCACGCGTTTATTACCACAGGTGCACGTGCAATTCTAATAAATATTCACCTTCCTTTGGGCCGGTTAATATTACATACGTTGCACACGCACAACCTTTTATATTCTAAAATGAATTAATTTCCACAAGAGAGGTCACATTGGTGACATGTTGTTTCAATTAATTCATCTCAAAATATATAAATCCATATCAATATTCGAATTTAAAATTTCAATTCCAAGATTAAACTTAATTTAGGGTTTTCTTTATTATTTGAGCAAAATTTAGAAAATTAAAATAAACTTTAATTGGACCCAAAAGTTAAAATCTTTTATAATAAAATCCTAAATTTCTTAAACCGTAAATGGGTCCCAAATATGACAAAATACCAAAAAAAAAAAACGCAAGAAAAACTTAATCACACAAAACAACCCAAAACAAAACTAATTTTCACCAAATGCCCAATTTTATGAAAATTGCAAAACAACCCCAAATTTCTAATTTTTGGGCAAAAAAACCATCTTCTACAATTACACCACATTCCATAACCTTAACATTCTGTTTATTTTTCCTTCTTTTTTTCCCTTTTTCTTTTTTTTTTCTCATTCCAAATTGGGGTTACCCGGTCCCAAATTCAATCCGAAAGGAACAGACATCAACGAAAAAGAATCTGAAGATTGTTCTGAAATTAATCCATCCAAACATTCCACGAGAATTCCAAAATTCTCAAATCCACACACCAAGGATCAATCTCAACAAGGGACCTAAAGCCCCTCCTCAAAAATGGATTTCAAGGCAAATCGCCGACAGAGACGAGCAACGAAACCGCGTGAACGCCAATTCTCGATGGAATCACGTGCATTCAGATCGAGCGGTGAAATCAAGCGACTCACATTCCCTCTTTAGTGACAAAGTGGGCCGACTTATCGTCCTCCAATAGGAGTGATTCAATGAATCCAAGGTCTTCCACTTGAACTCGAGTCCGCCGATCCGGAGTCTAGCGAAGAGGTCTTTGACAAAATAGTGAGTTCCTCATTTGAGGAACTCGGATTAGGGGCGAGAGAACAATGGCGGTGGACTAGTGGAGGACGCCGAAGACGGAACATGATGAATATATTTTCCTTCGATTTGGATTCCGATTTTCTTTTTTTTGTGTTGAATGCAAAGTTGAATGATTTGTTGATTTTGTGTTGTCGGTGCTTGATATTTCTATTTTCTTTTATTATTTTGTGATTTGAGGTTTTTCGTTTGTTTCGATATTGTTTCAAGTTGTTTTTTTTATGTTTCTTTTGTTCTTTTATGTATTTTTTATTTATTTATTCTTTTTTATTATTTTTGATTTGTTGTATTATCTATCATTGTGTATCTTTTTTTATTTCTTTTGTAGTGAATGTGGGATTTTTTGTTGCTTGTTATGCCAAACACTTTATTGTTGGGAAGGTTGTGGACGTCGAAGCGTTCGAGATAGAGAATGAACAAGCAAGGCTCAGTCATCTGATCACAATCATGCTAAGTTGAAGCTACAAAATGGTGATGACGATGATAACGACATTGAGTTTCTACCTCCACTTCCTAATGATTTTAGAGAATTGTTGTCATGTAAATCTTAATGATGGTGTAATTAGTTGAAACATGTAAGAAACATAAATGAAACATGTAAGAAACAATTGTGAAACAGGGGGATCATGTGATAAAAGTTTGTAGTAAATTGCTTTTAAATTTAGAGAAATAGTGTAGTTTTTCCCAATTACTCTTGTTTTTTTTTTTTTTGTCATCCTTGTAAATGTTGATCTTTGCTTCATTTCGATGTCTGCATGCCTAATCTTGAACTAAAGATCTCACGTACTCTAGCAAAGTTGTTACTAGTAGGTCTATTCCCGCTACAGTTGATGCATTCAATAATTCTACGATGTTGGAAGTCAGTACAAAGTATTTTTTGGTCTGATAGTGGAGTCGTGTCCATTTCTGGTAGCCGATGATGGACAAGTAAGCTCAAATTTTTCTGAATTGAATTTGTTGTTCCAAGATTTCGTTTAGGGTGTTGAATGTGCAGTCCATTGGAATCAGTATTCTTGTTATTTCAAAGTTGGTACACTCTCTATTTTCTTCCCATTGTCCATTTTGGTATACCAAAGCTGAGATTTTCTCCATGCAACTGTGGAATTCAATGAAAAGTTGGCTAAGTGAAACATATAAGAAACCTAAATGAAACAGGTATGAAACAACAAAGAAACAAGAAATATGTTTGAAACAACAAAGAAACCAACGCAAAAAATTCAGCGGAAAATGGGTATTTTTGTCAAAAATCAGCGGAAAATGGGTATTTTTGTCAAAAATCATCGGAAAATGGGTATTTTTGTCAAAAATCAGCGAAAATGGCATTTTTGTCCAAAATCGGCGGAAAATGGGGTATTCATGTCCTTTTCCCTAGATATTTCACATATAAGCCCAACGTTGGATTAATGATCCAACATATCCTCCACTCGTTATGATCAAGTGTTAACTCTAAATACTCCATAGGTAATGGCCGTGCTTGTGGACGAACAAGTGACTCATCGTCGTCATCAAATTGAGAAGTCGAGCTAAAACTAAGATCGAAAGAAGATGAAATGGAGCTAATGGTGCTGGGATCCCTGGAATGAGTCAAGGCGATTTGCTTGTCCCATTCCTTGCGTAAAACCGACGTCACAAGCCTCTCCCAGTTGTCGTAGTTCTTAGACATGATCTCAATTCAACCAAAATCATCAACTATACTTTATCCTCTCTGGAATTGGTTTGTTTTTGCAAGAATGATGCAAGAAATTTTAAGTATAAAAACATTCATTGAAGATGGACTTAATCTACTAGATAAAATATTTTATAAAATATTTGAGTAAGAATGGCATGACTGGTCATAGTCAACCACTTTAAATAATGGGTTAGTTATACAGAAGGAACAATGAGAATGAGCAGAAACCATATGGAAAACTAGTTTTTATGGGGAAGACATGATTCACATTAGTGCAATATGAAATTACATGTTGCCTTTGTCAAATATTAGTTGAAAAAGATGTGCATATTGGCATTGAGGAAACGTAGGTATTAGGCTAAACTTTAGGAGTATTATTTGCAATTATTAAAACTATGAATGAAAATCGGGCGATATTGGAGTGCACGCTTTATGTGTGGGACCGCATTTCAAGTCCTTTAACATGGTATCGAGCGGGCTCATGCTCGGCCCAAGGGCCGTATCACATGATGTGATTGAGCGTGAGGATCCTGTGATGATGATTAAATGATTAATGAATTGGTATTGAGATATATATCACTTGTGAGTTGTCCCACATGGATTGATTAAGGGAAGATAGTCCACTTTATAAGCCAAGTGAGCTACTCTCCTCCTATCACCAATTGGTTTTAGGATGAAACCTCACTTGGTGGGCTTGAACTCTCTCCTATATTGGAGACGCTTTATGTGTGGGACCGTCACCAAGTCCCCGAATTTAACAATATTGCTGCGGACAATGAGGTGCCAAAATGAGCTACTTCTGTGCAAATTTTTCTGGCTAAATGTGGTGGTCAATGGTAAAGCTTACCTTAATTTGATGTAATTATGCTGTTATAGATGAAAAGTTGAGAACATTGTTGTGGGCGATAGTAAACTGCACAGAGGCCAAGTTATGACATATGAGACCAAATAAGACATTTTTACGTAACATTTTCATTACGAGTGGTTGAAATCAATCAGTTGCTAGGTCCTCATTATTCATCACCAATACATTTTTTTCGAAGACATATATAATTGCCTTTCAAACAACGGCAAAACACAAGTTCTAAGTGGAATGTAATGCGGCCCATGCGGATTGTATCATGTTTATTAAGGTATCTATAGCTTGAGAAAGCTCCTCTGGCCCTGGTTCTTTGTATAGCAAAGGAGGCGACCCCAAGGTCGAAACTCAATGCCTTCAATAATAATGCCACTCTTGGGGTATCCGTTCCAGGCTGCCAGTTGAACCTGTATCTCTACAATGTCTCCTTGACCAAAATTGATGCCTGCCAATCCAACTTCCATCCACCCATCTTCTCGTTTAATGCCTGCCTGAAAGTGCAGTACATAATCGTGCTTCCTGGAATAATCATCAGGTTCACCAGACAAAATCCTGATGCTTGAATTTGCTTCGTGATATACTAGGATGTCCTCATTTTTCCCGAACACAAGATATGCTTCATAATCAGTATATGGAGACAACATTTGTGTTTTTATGGTGGCTTGGATATTTATCATCATCGAATATTTAAACTCAGCCACCTCTACAAATCTGAAAAGACAAGTTCAAATCTGTTACTGAAAAAACAAGTTCAAATTTATCCTGAATTTTCAAATATCAATGTCACCAACACACCACCTGGATTTTCTATGAGGATGTTTGTGCCAGACACCTTGTGATGTGATTTTAAGGCTTGGGACTCCTAGCAAGAAACAGTTCTTTCCAGTCTTATGGTCAAGGAAAAATCTCTGTTTCAGAGTTCGCCAAGTTACCATTTTACCCCCATTAAGGAATATAGAATAATAGGGATAATCACATAAACTACCCTTGAACTTTTCCCTAATTACAAAATAACTCAGTTATCTTTCAAAATTACAATTACTCCTTGATCTATTTTGCAAGTGGCACATTAGGATGAAGATATTTGTCAGGTAAACACAAACCTCCAAGAGTTAACACCTTAAGGGGATATTTGATTATGAAAGATAACTGAAGTTTTTTTATAATTAAACTAAACCTCAAGGGTAGTTTTTGTAATTATCCCTATAATAATATGCACAAAGGATTAAGAAAAGGTCTGTGTTACCAGAGAAAGTGATTTCAACAATACTTCCTGTTTACCAGGTGGCAGCATTGCCTTCCACTCGTCATGATCAAGTGATAAATCAGAATACTCCGTGGGTAATGGCCTTGCTTGTGGACGAACAAGTGACTCATCGTCATCATTAAATTGAAAAGTCGAGCTAAAACTAAGATCGAAAGAAGACGAAGTGGAGCTAATGGTGCTGGGATCTCTCGAATGAGTCAAGGCTAATTGCTTGTCCCTCTCCCTGCGCATAACGGTCGTCACCAGCCTCTCCCAGTTGTCGTAGTTCTTAGACATCCCAAATATCCTCTCTGGAATTGGTTTCTTTTTGCAAGAATGCTGCAAGAAATAAAAAGTATAAAGACATTGAAGACAGACTTAAACTACTATATATAACATTGTATAGAGCTGTACGTGGGTGAGACTTGTCTAAGTCAACCGCTTTAAATAATGGGTTTATTAAGTGATTACCACAAGGATGAGAAGAAACTACATTGGAAACTAGTTTTTAATGGCGAAGACATGATTCCAATTAGTGCAATAAGAAATTACATGCCGCGTTTGCTAGTTGTTGGCTGAAAAAGATGTGCATAATGGCATTGATGAAACATGGGTAGAAAGGATACGATTCAAACTCTATTTTCAGTTTTAATAAATAACTATTTAAGTTTTTATTCCTCTGTGAATAGAATGATTAAGAGATGAAATTTAAAGACTAAACCTTAACTAGAATATATAGATTACCTGACAAATTTATGTGGCCATGATTGAACTTTCTTTCTTGGATGTTTGATCTCAGTGTTGGTCTATTTCACCCAGTGCTATTGTGAGGCTTATTACCAAATATGGACAATGCAATTGTTGGTAAACAATATTTTAAATATCTAAAATGATTTTTTTGTCTTTTCACATATACACTCTCCTAAATGCATCCAATCCAACAAGGCTTAACAAGAAGCCTTGCCCAAAAAAGTTATAATCCCATAAAATGCCTACCAGGAGACATTCCAAGCCCATGAACTCCAAAAATCGTGCTACAAATACCTTTTCAAGAACTATAATTAATGCACAAGTGATTAAGTGTGATATAAAAACAAGTCTGTCATCTTATGTTTATCAAGAACTAATCCTAAAGTTTGAAAAAATTCCTTGGCCCTTTCTGTTTTTCGTGCCCTCCAACGGTCGAAACTCAATACCTTCGATAATGAGGCCGCCCTGCATAGATCCACTCGTGTCCTGCAATTGCACGGTTACATCTCCATTGCGTTCTGGATTAACATAGAATTCTCGATTAGGCCCCGTCTAACCCCGCCCAGGTTCCGCCTAGGCGCTAGGCCCAGTCTACCACCCGACTAGCACCTAGCGCTTTTTAGAACACTGACCTCAACACCCTCAAATATGAAGCCGCTCATCCTATTTGGACTTATCTCCAGCAATTGGGCCTCAAAGTATTCATCTGAGCCAAGAAATAGCATCTCCACCTCTCCATTGCCTCCAAGATCCACACATAAATTTTTCAGTTTCAGTTTCCATTAACCCATCTCCTTTACCATTGCCTGGATTAAACTGAATTACGTGATCTTCCTTCTCAGTAGTGATTCCAAACACAAGATATGCTGCATATAATGTCTCTGGGGACAGCATTTTCGTTTTTATCAGGGCTTCGATATAAAGATCCCACGAACATTTAAGCTCAACCACCTCTAAGAATCTGAAAATAAATAGTTAACAATGAAATCTTGAATACTGAAATCCAATCAAAATCATGAAGAATTATTGTTCATCAAGATTGCTTGTTTAGACAATTAGACTTCAACTATCATATAAACATATTCTATTAAAGGTGGAGTGACATTGGCAAGAATGGTCTTCCTCGACCGCATTAAGATATTATACATAACTTAAAAGAAACAACATCAACATCAACTTGTACACATGACAACGATCTAATATACTCCGTCTCCGGTGTTAGACTTAACGCATATACTGAGGGTCGAAACTCTATTCCCTCAACAACGCGACCTGTCTTCAAGCGACTAGTCTCCACTAAACACACTTCAACCTCTCCGTTGTCTCCATCATCTACATAAAAGTTTCCGATTTGAACTTCCATCCGGTAGCCGTCGATCTCCTCACCTTCATCTCTACTTCGAAATGCGCACAATCTCAAGATCGACATTTGTTTCGTCATCGTCAACAAATCTGATCATGGCCTCATCTGATTCAAGGCCCTCCAAATTCTCAGTTGTCATATTGAACACTAGATACGCTCCGTAAATAGTGATATGGCCAAAGGGCCGCTTGACAAGAAAAACCATACTATAGCCCACTGGGCCTCACAATGCATAGGTTTAACCTAGCTAGGCCCAATAATAACCCCCTTGGGACCACAGATACTACTGGCGCCCAAGTACAATCCCCTTATTATGTGTTGACACTTGGCGCTATCTGATTGCCTACATATTCCAAGCATTAACTATAAATAGGCTGCTACAGTAACACGGTAATGATTATTGCCTCACTTTTTACTGTTTACTTTTATATTTACTGTCTCCGCACCCCCATACCTCACGAACCCCATCTGACTTAGGCATCGGAGGGTCTTAGCAGGACCACCCCGGCTGCTTTGGACGTGTGTTCATCTATTTCAGGTCGCTTAAGAGCTCGAACCCAGTTACCCGAAAGTCCATGACCCGAAGGTAACTCACTGATCTAAATCAGTTGGCGCCGTCTGTGGGAAACTCTTTGTTTTCCCGAGCCGAAACTGAGGAACGGAGGTATGGAGACTCCGGGGAAGCATGTTCAGAAGGGGGTGTTAGAGACCCCCAGGAAAGATAAGGAGGTGTTGCAACCAGAGTTCTCTTCATCTCAATCTCTGCGAGGATCCTCCGGATACGGGAAGGAAAGACCGGACGGATGATCTCAATGAGAAGGAGGACTTTGAGCGGTCATGGAGAGAAGCCAGCAGCTCGTGAAGGAGAGAGACAGGGAGAGGGGGATACTCGACCCCAACCCCATAGCAGGTATGGCTAAAGACCATAATGGTCACAAACGCCTGGGAAATAAGGGCATCCCAGGAGGTCTTGAGCAAGAGGACGAAGGCGAGAGCGGGACCCCTCCCCAAGACCCGGATCCCCGAGAAAGTGGGATTAGGGGTCGAGAGGTTGGGGATACCTACGACCCGAGTACCATTAGGTGACAATTTGCAGGAGCTTAGTGAGCAGATTGAGCTTGTTACTAAGAAATTGGAGGAGATGAAGAGAAGTGGGGCAGTGACGTCCGTCCTGCAAAAGAGCGGATCGCCTTTTTGCGAAGAGATCTTGATGGAGGTAGTGACCCCGAATTTTAAGCTCCCAGACCTACCCCGATATGATGGAAGCAAGGACCCCCAAGAACACCTAACAACATTTGAGCACGTGATGCAGCTGTACGGACAATCAGATGCTATTAACACCCGTATCTTTATCACTACGCTATTAGGACGAGCTCAAGAATGGTTCACGAGCCTACTACCGGGTACCGTGGTGTCTTATGAGCAGTTCGTGAGAAAATTCCTCTTTCATTTTGCCAGCAAGAAAAAGGCTAAGAGATGGGCCACGTCGCACTCTCCACTATACGAGGAGAGGAAGAGCTTCTTCGGGACTTCATTAATCGATTCAACAATGAGGTCCGGAGGTCAATGAACTAAGGATTGATATGATGATCAATATCATGATTCATGCTCGAAAAAGGGATCGCGAGTGGTCCGAGAACACGAGAACCAAAGACAAGAGGGATTCTAAAGGAGCGGGTCGACATAAATCGAAAAAGATCGTGACAGAGATCCACCTAAATTGGATGGACCAAAATTCCAAAACTATACCCCTTTGAACGGGCCCAGGCTGCACGCCTTAATGGCCATCGAGAACTCAAGATCGGTGAGGTGGCCAAAGAAAATGAGGTCCACTCCAAATAGGCGGAACTCGGATAAATATTGCTATTTCCACAAGGACCATGGGCATGACACGGAGGATTGTTTCCAATTGAAAGATGAGATTGAGAGGCTCATCCAACAAGGGTACCTGCAGCACTTCAGGGCACAAGGGGAACCCGTTCACAAGCAAGACCCGGTGAGGAGGTCCTGTTGCAGGTCACCGGAGCGTAACAGGCAAGGTCCAAACAAAGGAAAGAGGCCTACGGATTAGGTACCCCCCCACGGGCATGATAATTTACCCTGAAAGGGGGTAATACACGTGATAGCTGGGGGACCAACTAATGGGGACTCGCAAAGGGCTCGAAAGAGGTACGCAAGAGCTTACAAGCCGGAAGTCGCGAGAGGTCATCAGGTCAACACGATCCAGGGTCCCTCGATCACTTTTGACCAAGCAGATCTTCAAGGATTGGACCTGGACCATAATGACCCCATGGTTATTACGATGGATGTGGCAAACTTTGCCGTGCAAAAGGTATTGGTGGACAGTGGCAGCTCAGTGGATGTCATAGCACTGAGTGTGTTAAGGAGGATGGACCTTGGGATAACGTCAATCAAGCCGGTGGGGACCCCTCTCACGGGGTTCAGAGGTCATGAGGTCGTACCCCTGGGTACAATCGACTTACCCTACCTCTCTGGGTGAGGAGCCATGTAGAAGAACTTTCATGATTAAGTATCTGGTGGTGGAGGCGCCCTTTGCCTATAACATAATATTGGGCAGACCCGGGTTGAACTTATTCCAAGCCGTGGTGTCTACTTTCCATCTAAAAATGAAATTCCCTACAAATTTGGAGTGGGAGAAGTCCGGGGGAACTAGCAGATGGCCAGGGAATGCTATAATTTATCTCTGAAAAAGAGCGAAGTAAAGGCGACCACCCCGGAGCTCATGAGGCAAGTATGCGGCGGGGGTCCAAGCTCGAGCAAGAAATCCAAGTCGGAAGATTATAGGATGGAGCCGGTGGAAGAGTACCTCGTGGTTTAGTTAGACCCAAGCGACTCAGCAAAGACGACGAGGATCGGGTCGCAGATGACCCCGACCCAAGAGCTCATGATGATCAAATTTCTGAAAAAGAATTACGATGTGTTTGCTTGGGAACCGGCAGACTTGGAGGGAGTAGACCCGGAGGTCATTGTTCATCGCCTCAACATTGACCCTGCCGTAAAGCTGGTAAAGCAGAAGAAGAGAAGTTTCGGGGCGGAAAGGAACAAATTAATAGAGGTCGAGGTCAGCAAGCTACTCCAAACGGGGTACATTGTTGAGGTGCAATTCACAGATTGGCTCTCTAATGTCGTGATCGTGCCAAAAACGGATGAAAGGTGGATGATGTGCACCGACTTTACGATCTGAACAAAGCTTGTCCTAAAGACCTATACCGCTTCAGCGGATCGATCTGTTGGTGGACTCGACCGCGGGTGCGTATTCTTGAGTATGATGGATGCATACCAAGGTTATCATCGATATCAATGGTGGAGGAACATAGAGAAAAGACCTCGTTTTATGAGACATAACGGGGTCTCTTTGTTATAAAGTCATGCCATTTGGGCTAAAAAATGCGGGTGCCACCTACCAGAGACTCGTCAATATGATGTTCAAAGATCTCATCGGAGTAACCATGGAAGTGTATGTGGACGACATGTTAGTGAAAAGCGAGCAAGAGAATGATCGTTTAAACCATTTGGCGGAGTCTTTTGTGGTATTGAGGAGGTACAAAATGAAACTCAATCCGGCAAAATGCACCTTTGGAGTTTGAGGTGGCAAGTTATTGGGGTATCTCGTTAACAAGCGCGGAATAGAAGCAAATCCTGAAAAGATTAGGGCGGTGATCCAGATGACATCACCTAAAAGTATCAAGGAAGTCCAGAAGTTGGCTGGAATGGTAGCCTCCTTGAACCGTTTCATTTCTAGATCCGGGGATCGTAGTTTGCCTTTCTTTACTACGCTCAAAAAAGTGAATAATTTTGAGTGGGCAGATCAGTGCGAAAAGGCCTTTCAAGAGCTCTGTTAGAGATTTTTCTAACCGCAAATCTACGGTGTCAAGTTTTAATATAGTGATATGAGTAAGGTTGTCGTATCCACGGGGGATGCGTGTATAAGTACCAAGTATAAATTACCTATGCTATATTTGTGGATCAATAATAGGTGGATATCTCAATTTATAAATAAAAACAACTAGATCTAACTAATCAAAATATAAACATCTAAATTTATGGGAGAATGAATTCTAGAGGTGTGATGAATCTAGTTTTTCATTATGTTATCAATATGGATTATCAATCACAAATTACCAATTTATAAGTCAAGGTTTATACAATAATCATTTTTTCTCTCGAGTGCCAAATGATTGTAGATTTCGATTAGAAATCAATATCTCTATAAAAATCACCAATTGAAATCTCAATAAAAACTATAAATCTTAATAAATGACTTCAAAGGATTCACAAATCTCTCAATTCTATGAAATCCTAGGTTATGCTATTTCAAGGTCATGTATTCAATTACCTCTCTCAATTTTCAAATCAAATATACCAAACACTCTAAATTATTGATCAAGTAATTTAGAAGCAATAGATCCAAATAGCACAAATAAATTGAGAAATCTAGATTGACAAACCAAAATCTCAAAACATAAGTTCAAACATAGATTACATCATCCCTCTAGAATTATGGAGTTTAGCTCATGATGAAAATGCAAATATCCATAATCAAATGAGAATGCATCTCAAATGATATACAAGAAACAACAAAGAAGGAATTAAAGAGATTAAAGAAGAATCTTATCTATTTCTAGATGATAAATGTCTTCAATCTTCTTCTCCAACTCTTTCCTTGTGTCTTGGTGGTGTTGGTTTTCATCCCCAAGTGTCCTCCCTGCCCTAGATCAAGCCTCTCATGTATCTATTTATAGTACCCCCTTTTTAGATCCAAAAATCGGAGTTTTATTGTTTTGTCCGCCCACGGGCGCTGCAGCGCCCAAACGTAAAATGCCACTGCACAATTTCTGTACCGGGCGCTGCAGCTCCCCCAGAAAATGTCAGAATTTGCCTTTGCGCCCTTCATCAAAGTTGTAGCCCTATCTCTTAGATTTCTATAGCCACTTGAATCAGCTCAATATCAATTTTGTAGAGAGTTATGACCAAAATACGATACTGCCAAAGTGATAAAAATTTCATTCGCGTTGGGCATTTCTTCAAATCAATCTCTCGTTGTTTGATCATCCTTGCTTATTTTGACACACGACTCATTAAAATGACTCTAGACTCAATATGATTGGCTCTAAACATGGCTTGGCCACTCAAATGACTCAAAATAGTGGAAATTAATGCCTAGCCTATGAGATATAACAAAACGACTCAAATACTCAAAAACAATACAAAACTCTAGTCTCGGAAGCCCAAATCAATGGTATAAAACCCAGTGAACAAATACCCCCAAACTTAGGATATTGCTTGTCCTCAAGCAATTCAGACTCTTGAAAAATATGAAATATACAAGACACAAAAATATAGAAAACTTATTCGACCCGACTAACTGCAAAACTTCACAACTAAAATCATTTGTCTCAATAATCGTTTCACTACCAATCAAACATGCGTTTTAACATTGTGATCAAAAGTGTGGAATGTACATGCCAACTCCGTTTACATTATTCAAATAGATTCATGCAATCAAGTGTTGTCAAACTGATCCACTTTTTGAATATCCAGATGAAATGCTTACCGGACTCCATAAGCTTGTCATTCACACTAATCTCCACTAATATAGACTAATGTAACACAAGGATCAATAGGACTTGCAAAGCTTGTAATGTGGACTTAGGATATGATCGGAAAATATAGGATTAAATGGTTCAAATCACCTAAACACACAATTGTCAATTTCTTCAACTCGCCAAACAAAATAATCTTCACTTTTTTTTAATTCTCCATTGTTCTCCTTTTATAAGCCTATACTCACCTGATTTTTTTTTGAAACCCCAAACTTATTCTTTTGTATATTTTTACACATGAGGTTTCATATTTTCTTTTTCTCGGCAACTTCATGCAAGTGAACGCATACCCTACTTATCATACCCTCCTCAACCTTCAACATTTTATGTGTATGAGTGATAGGTAATTAGGATTTTCACATATAGGCTCAAGGTATAAGATTGGTTGCCAAAAACGGGTTTAACGAGGCTCAAAGGGGACACTAGTGAAAATATATAATATAAAGGTAGGCATTTTTGGCTATAGCTTGTTCAAAGATGGCCTTAAATCATTTTTCCTTAATGTTACTTCACCTAGGATTTCGCCTCAACTAGTGATCGGACAAGTTCTAGAATCCGATGGGATCATACAAGAAACACTCAACTTCATAAATCATTTTCAAATAAATCAATGAATTATGCATGTAGATGGAATTAATGGAACGAAGCATAGATCACCGCTCAAACACATGCTCTTTTGACCATTTAACTCATATTCGACAAATTCACTTAGTCATGCAGTTCTACAGTTCAACAAACGACTCGACTCAACTCAAGGCAAATATATAGAGACTCGGCATTTTTTTTAACAACTAAAAATAAAAATAAAAACACGAAGAAAGTAAGATCACAACTGAAAAAGGTATTACCACTCCCCCAAACTTAATATAACCATTGTCCTAAATGGAAGAGGTGCAACTCCTCGTTAGAATCGTGGGGTGAGAGAGTGTTCGCCTATATTTTTAGCTTCACCGCAAGTGTACGGTGTACGTTATCGAATAGGGTAGCAAAGTCGTATCCACGGAGACTAATAAATTAATATGCTAAGTATTTAACCAAGATAGTCTTATTTTTATTTAGGCGATTGAAATTTGATGATTGTTGTTTTGAGATTAAGACAATTTAAATCACTAAAACACAAGAATAAGATAGCACAAATGAAAGAAATATCAAGATGATGTAATGGATTTCGAGTTAAGGTTTCGATTAATAGTCCTCTTGTTGTCCCGGTTTAATCAAGCCACGTTATTATCAATATTCCTATGAGACGATCACAAAGCTATTTTATCCTCCCTCTCGAGATGCATATAAAACGTAGATTGAAATACTTATGCTAGCATCTCTACTCAACATAAAGCATTCAACTCCCAAAAGCACAAAAGATCAAATATCCTCACAAATATTTACAAACCTCTCGATTCATGCAAATATTTGTGTCGAGTATTCAAGATCTAACTCATCTCTCGAATTATGAATCAATATATCAAACAAGTTAAATCATTGATCAAGTGATAAAACAAGAATAAGCTCAAAATACTCAAATAGGCTTCAAGATAATAACTTCAACTAAGATTAAAACATCCAACACGAGTTCATTAATCTACTTCCAAAACCCCGGAAATCACAAGGGTTTAGCTACACGTGATTAAACAACTTATACACAAAGTGTTCAAAGTCATTACAATTGAAAATAAAAGATTGAAACTAAAAGAGAAACAAGAAAACTTAGGAGCGTCGACAATCTCTCGATATATCTCCGTTCTTCAAGCTCCGATGCAACCCGATTGTCTCCTTGATGTCTCCTTCCAAGAGTTGACTCTTGTCTTGTGTTGTAGATCCCAAAAATGCCAGAATCTCCCTTGTGTGCGCCCCCCAAAAAGCCTTTTTATACCCACCATCAAGTTTAGGGCTTAATGCTGCAGATTATGGGATTCAGTAGCAGACGCACGGGTGGTGCGCCCACGCACGGGTTACCCATGCGCCACCTGCTTTGGAATAACCCAACTCTCTGTAGGGCGCACGGGTGGTGCGTCGAGAGCACGGCCTACCCGTGCGCCACTCCCGGTGAAATAATCGACCCTCTGCAGACGCATGGGTGGTGCGCCCATGCATGGGCTACCCGTGCGCCATGTCGGCTCAATAATCCTTATACAGGGTGCACGGGTGGTGTCTTGAGGCATGCCCAACCCGTGTGCCCCCTGTCTTTTCCGTAGAAGCTCAACTTTCGCTCTTTTAGGCTTCACTTTTCGTATATCCACTCAATTCTCCGTGTTTCCACTTTGCTTTCCTCGTATTCGTATTCAATTAGCTTCAAATATCATGAAATTCCTACAAAATAAGCAAAGTGTAATATCATTTCCACAAGGAGTGAATATGTAACATTTAACGCGAGCATATGCATGTTTACTCATCATTATAGCTCAAAATACGCCTCAAAATACATGCAAAACTCACGCCTATCGGAGAGAAGCAACATGGCCAATTGGTAGCACTCCATAGGGCCGATGGTTTTTTCATTGCCTTTCTATGATTTAGGAGGCACGATACCAACCTTTCAAATAAAACCAAACACGTGGAAACGAGCAATGGGGTAATGTACCACAATATCATGTGAAGATCATGGGAGATACATCAATGTTATATAATTGTGATCAACATGTGAACTCCTCCAAGCAATAAACTAAGAAGGGTATGCAAAATTGTTAAATTTCTCATTGAGGCATTTTATCAAACACATGGTGGGCATAAATCGAGGTAAATGATGTATATGCAATTATATATCAATTTATGCCAAAATTTCAATGCATCTAAATACTATCACAAGAAGCAACTTATGCATGAAATTTATTAGAATCGGGTAATCGGCATGCAAACAGGGGTTGGGGCGAGATGCAACATAAATACTCCTAATAAAACACAAAGATGCAAACTTAATCAAACTATGAAAGCAAGTAAAATGAGCTTGGGTTGCCTCCCAAGCGCTAAATTTAAAGTCTTTAGCCGGACTTTTGTTTTACTCAACCGAGATCCAAAAACAAGTGTCGATCATGCCACGCCTTTGTATTTTCCAATAGTATAGGCGATCCTTCAGTGTATGTAAGACGTGGATGATTAAGGATCACAATGTTGATGGTATTTTGGAAATCAAAAAATGTGTTCATAATGATGAAAAATGGTTTATCAATCATAGTAAAGATATTTCTATCTTTACTCACATTAAATATCATGAAATCTGTAGAACATGTGAATTGATCACCATTTTCAAACATTGTTCCTTCAAGTGTATGCTTCTTAAAATTTGACAAATTTGTATTGAAGCTTACATCTAGAGTGCACTCATTTTTGTCAATATGAGGATTTTCAATTGAGTGAGAGATAGAAATACTCCCTAAGTTAATTTGATGCGGCTCCTCTTGTAAGATCGGATTGCACTCTTCAAAAGTCTCCTCCAAATTTTGAAGGATGTCCACATTTTTCATAATGGGCAATTCATGTTCATGATTTTCTATTTCACCAGGTCCCAAGAATGATGACGACTCTTCATTATTAAGTTGGTCAATTATTTGTTGGAGTGACTTTGACATATTTTGACACGTGATCTCAAGTTGTTGAACGCTTGCCTCGGTTTGTAACATTCTATCATCAATTTCTCGATTTCTTATCGTACACTCTTCGATAAACTCAGCAAGAGTTTCTTCCAACTTGGACCGACGTTTTATCTCATCTTGTCGTTTTCTTGCCTCACAATCGTCTAGAAATTGATAAAATATTTCTTCCAAGATAGACAATTGTTCTTGTGGCTGATGAAATGTTTCATGATTTGCAATATTTTGGGCCCATACATTTTCTTGAGGTGGATAATAAGGAACAAAATTGTTCACACTTTGACTTCCAAAAATCCCAATAGCATCATCGGTTGGCCACGTATATGCATACATTATATATCCATCCAACGATGTGCCTAAAAAATAAATTACACAAAATTAAAATAATAAAAGAAAGAAACAAAAAAATAGTCAAATTACAACTAGGCAATCAACCTTGATATCACACAAAACACATTCCCCGGCAACGGCGCCAAAAACTTGTTAAAGATTTTTCTAACCGCAAGTCTACGGTGTCAAGTTTTAATATAGTGATATGAGTAAGGTTGTCGTATCCACAGGGAATGTGTGTATAAGTACCAAGTATAAATTACTTATGCTATATTTAGCGAGATCAATAATAGGTGGATATCTCAATTTATAAATAAAAACAACTAGATGTAACTAATCAAAATATAAACATCTAAATCTATGGGAGAATAAATTCTAGAGGTGTGATGAATCTAGTTTTTCCTTATGTTATCAATATGGATTATCAATCACAAATTACCAATTTATAAGTCAAGATTTCTACAATAATAATATTTTTCTCTCGAGTGCCAAATGATTGTAGATTTCGATTAGGAAATCAATATCTCTATAAAAATCACGAATTGAAATCTCAATAAAAGCTATGAATCTTAATAAATGACTTCAAAAGATTCACAAATCTCTCAATTCTATGAAATCCTAGGTTATGCTATTTCAAGGTCATGTATTCAATTACCTCTCTCAATTGTCAAATAAAAATACACCAAACACTCTAAATTATTGATCAAGTAATTTAGAAGCAATAGATCCAAATAACACAAATAAATTGAGAAATCTAGATTGACAAACCAAAATCTCAAAACATAAGTTCAAACATAGATTACATCATCCCTCTAGAATTATGGAGTTTAGCTCATGATCAAAATACAAATATCCATAATCAAATGAGAATGCATCTCAAATGATATACAAGAAACAACAAAGAAGGAATTAAAGAGATTAAAGAAGAATCTTATCTATTTCTAGATGATAAAGGTCTTCAATCTTCTTTTCCAAGTATTTTCTTGTGTCTTGGTGGTGTTGGTTTTCATCCCCAAGTGTCCTCCCCGCCCTAGATCAAGCCTCTCATGTATCTATTTATAGTACCCCCTTTTTAGATCCAAAAATTGGAGTTTTATTGTTTTGTCCTCCCCGCAGCTGCGGCTGCCCAAACATAAAATGCCACTACACAATTTTCTTCAGGGGGTGTTGCGGCGCCCGGCCTTGCGCCTTTAAAAATGTCCGAATTTGCCTTTGCGCCCTTCATAAAAGTTGTATCCCTATCTCTTAGCTTTCCATAGCCACTTGAATCAGCTCAATATCAAACTTGTAGAGAGAGTTATGGCCAAAATATGAAACCCTGCCAGTGATGAAAATTTCATACGCGTTTGGGCATTTCTTCAAATCAATCTCTCGTTGTTTGATCATCCTTGCTTCTTTTGACACACGGCTCATTACAATGACTCTAGACTCAATATAATTGGCTCTAAATATGGCTTTGCCACTCAAATGACTCGAAATAGTGGAAATTAATGCCTAACCTATGAGATATAACAAAAACGACTCAAATACTCAAAAACAATACAAAACTCTAGTCTCGGAAGCCCAAATCAATGGTATAAAACCAAGTGAACAAATACCCCCAAACTTAGAATATTGCTTGTCCTCAAGCAATTACAGACTCTTGAAGAATATGAAATATACAAGACCTCGTGATGTGCAACTCTTGACCCGTGAAATTCTCCTCCCCCTCTTCAATCTCAGGTCTCTTCCCATCGCCGTCCGGCTCCGGATCCAACTTACTCAAGTCAAAGTCCGCCTTGAAGCTCCCAAGCTTTTGGATTTGAGGCGGCATTTGTAGAAGCCTAAGACCTCGAACTCGATAGCTTTCTCAACAACGAGCGATCAAAGATGAAGGAGTGCTTTAAGTCCCGAGCACCCTCAAACCTGGCTTAAGCTTTTGAGTAAATTTGGTGGATGCGAAGGCCTCTATTTTCCCGGCCTCTTTGACAGTGAAGCTCTCTGATCTTTCATGAGTCAAACGGGCGATTTCGACCTGTGCAGCCTTGAGAGATTCTTCAGAAGCCTTGGCCCAAGCCTCGAGCTCGCATAGGTGAGCCTCGACTTGTTTTAAGCGCGAATCGTATTCGGCCTTGGTCTGAGACTGGATCGCATTCTTTTCCTCTTCAAATCACTTGGCATGAGCTTGACCTCAGTGCAGGACCCTTGAGTGATGGCTGCGAAGGGTTAGATTGTGAGCAACCTGGGCAGCCTAGGCAAGAAAAGAAGAGAAGTCATACAAAAGCACGAAAGTAATCGAAACAAGGTGATGAAGACATCTACGTATTGCTAAACTTACCCTCATCGGGTCATGGGCGACAATCTCGTCCAATTTGGTATCGGGCCTGGACCCCAAAGCCACTGGTCTTGGGGAAGGATACATGCTTGATAGAGCTCCAAGGAATCATCTTCGCTCGGGTCCTCAATATGGAGCTCTCGGTGAAATATTCTACTTCGGAATTACCCGAGTACCGAGAAGGCGACGGGGAGGTCGAGAGGCCTCCCAGTGGGCTTGCTCGCGAGCTAGCAATAACTTCTCTTGGCGGTCAGCGATCTCGCGAAGAGCGATCGCGACCTCCTCCTCACTATGAGGCTCCTTCTCGGTGCGGGATTTCTTCTTGGGCTTACTACCCCCGGACCCTTTGCTCCCGCTCCAAGCTGGGTCTTGTCTTTCTTCCCTTTTTTTCTTCTCTTTGCCACGGGGGTCGGGAGCATAGCCTCCTTCTATGGTTAGAACTAGCGGCTCGGAAGAAATCTCCAAGGCAAGGAGCTCGGCCCCTTGTGGGAATGGTGCAATCTTTGGAACCCGCGAAGGTGCAGGAAGGCTCGGATCAGGGATGAATGGATGGGGATGGAGGGATGTTGAGACACGAAGACTGGCGTGGCGATGAGCCTTTCCTTGCGTTCTTTTATGACTTTAGCCACGAGTGAAGCCTTAACCGACATATACCATGGCACAATAAAAGCATCGGTGCAAATGAAGTAAGGAGACATTGAAAAGAAAAGCTATAAAAGAGCATGCAGATTACCAAGCGATTGAGTTTTGGAACGATCGCAGGACTAAGCCCCACGGAGGACAAGACCTCTTCCCGTAGTAGCTCCCTTATGTCATAATGATGTGAGGTAAGTTGTTTCGGATAAAATCATCATCCCAAGAGCACTTCCCAGGTCCCGGGTTCGGATGCGAGTTTCGAGAACCTCAATCTTGAGGGGATCCGCCACGGCGATCCGGGGAGCCTCGATAAAAATGAACCTTTCCTCCAATGACCCAAAGAAGAGGGGAGATGAGTGAGAAATTTACAATTGGGTCTAGAGGTGAGATAAAAAAAACCCTCAATCGTTGGTTCGAGCGGAGGTAGTAATAGAAAATAAGGACCAAAAATGGGTTGTTGAGGGTCGTACGTCAAAATGATGCATGAGGACAAAAAGCCTAGGATTTGTGAATAACGTTCGGAGAAAACTAGGTAAGACAAACCCTAATCGAAGGAGTATCTCTTCGATATCCTTATGAAGAGAAAATTGGAGCCCGGCATCTAGAGCGGCTAAATGAAAAGAAAAGCAACGGGAAGGAGGCTTGTGCATCCGATCATCCCGTCCCGAGATTATCACTTTATACTCGGGGGGAATGAAATACCTATGGCTTATTTGAGAAGCCCCTCGAAGCGGACCGAGGATTTAATAATCTCCCAAGAATCGCAAAGGTAAGATCGAAGGGTCTCATCGAGCCCGATCTCGGGACTACGTTCTACATCTACATTCCTAGAGATGCCTTGAACGACACTTATTGGATATGGTCGGGATATGAGGGGAGTTTACGATGGGGACCCGTCACATCCCCGCTAGAACTAGAGTGGAATCGAAACTCCCGAACTCAAACTAGATCCCTAGACCCACTATGAGAAGCTGGATGTTGTCCTAGAACCCATTTATTCACCCAAAGTACTCGGCTAAAATTGAAACGAGAAAAGGTCGAAAGGTACTGATATCTTTGAAGCTAACCCAAAGAAAAGAAAAACTAAAATGATGGGAATGAGCCCTCCACGGATAAGCAGCTGCCACGGATCTCGCAAAACACCACGGAGGTCGAGAGGTCGCTTATGATCTCGTTTTTATGAGAGAAGGTGAAAAGTGAAAAAGTAAAAGATTCTTTTTACTTTTATAGGGGAGGAATTTACCATTTACCGGTGGGGTAGGTGGAAAATTTTGAAAAATGGCGGGGAAGGCGAAAAGGCATGGGCCTTTACATTTTTCGAGGGCCACAGTGAAAGCTGATAGAGACCAGGGCTCACCGTTTCTCGAGGCACGAGGGGAACATGAGATCACGTAGGGTAAGAGCTCGGAGTTCGATACACGGCCACTATCCAAAAATCAAGCGATTCGAGTTCTCGTGGTCTCTTGTCTCCGCACCCCCATACCTCACAAACCCGATCGACTTAGGCATCGGAGGGTCTTAGCCGTGGTCTCTTGTCTCCGCACCCCATACCTCACATATGTTTGATACATGTTTTTATCTTAATTTTGATGATTTTATTTTATCACCAAAACAATGTTTTTAAAGGTTGTCCAAATACTCCTAAATAATTAAAAGATTTTAATATTTTAGGAGTATTTTCTCAAAGTTTATTTTCGTCTAAATTGGACAACGCCTTTAATGATTTTACGTTATTGGGTTTTCACTCTCAAACGATGTTCCTAAATGTTGTCCAAATACTTCCGATCGGTTTAAAATGTTTTTACTAAATTTTCGGAGTATTTCTTGAGTTTTATTTTCGACACAAATTGGACAATATTTCATCTCAGTGTCGACCGGCCGCCCTATAGGGCAACCCATACCGAAGATGTTTTTAGAAACGAGAAAATGAGACGGAAGGAAAAAGAAGCGGTCGACCGGCCGCATCCAGGCGTCGACGGTCGGTCGGCCGTCGCCAGTGCGGCCTGCAGCGACCTGCACTGCAAGTGTGTTTTGAAACGGATCGTTTAATCCTTGCAAAATCCATGAGGGGACCGGTTGGGGTGATGGTCGACGGTCGAGGTAGACGCGTCGGCCGCATGTGTTATTTTCTTTGTGTATTCTTTTCAACGTCTATTTACGTGCGACCGGTCGCTCTATGTTTTGACACAAATTTCGACCGTTTGTGAGACAAACTTTCCTTAAATTGTGGGATTGATTTCTAACAGACTATATTCTTGATTTTAATTGTATTTTTTTGTAGATTTTCAATCCCCAAGAGGAGCCTATGCTTGATCAATCATCTCCTATAAGTAGAGGATTAGGCCCTAAGTGGGTTGAACCTCTTTAAATCGACGTGTGTTGTTTACATTCCGCACCTTATTATTGTATTTGAGCTTTCGGTTTAAAAAGAGGGCGAAATCGAAAAGATGGAGATAATCTATTCACCCCCTCTAGATTATCGTAGCCGCTTGGACTTACAAGTGGTATCGAGCCAAACTCTTTGGCAAGCTCGTTTCACATCGCGAGTAAAGAGAAACGATCAACGGCTACGAACGAAGCTCATCTATCAAGCACCTCCACCACCAAGCCACCTCGGTTTGATTCCAAAAATTTTATATTTTGGAAAGAAAGAATGGAATGCTATCTACAAGGTTGCGGGTTCGACATTTGGAACACCGTCATTAATGGAGAATCCATTCCGACGAAAGATACACCATACACCTCAAAAGGCTTCAAAAAGCTCAATGATGAAGAAAAGAAATTCATCTCCTTAAACGGTAAGGCTTTAAATATTTTATATTGTTCATTTACTAATTTAGAATATGAACATATTGTAGGAATAAAATCGGCACATGGAGTATGGCAAAAATTAGAAGCCATCTATGGAGTATTTGCAAATGAAAGGAGTCAAACAAAAGCATCTACTTCTCAAAATCATACAAGCTCAAATCTAAGGAATAAGCCTCCTACAACTTCCAATTATGAAGAAGTTGAATATTGTTTTATGGGCATCAATGAAGAAAATGAGGTATGTCTTAAGCCCTCCACTTCCTATGATATTGTCATTCAAAATGATTATAGTGATTTACAAAATGATTATGATGAACTTCAAAATGAATTCCAAAGCTTACTTGTTAGATACAAAAACTTGAAAAAGGAATTCAATATTTTGAAAAATGATAAGGATAGTTTGTTTACTTCTTATGAATCACTATCATGTGCTCACACCACCACACTTGACAAGGTTAGAAACCTTGAAAAAGAAAATAGTACTCTTGTTGAGAATATTGATTGCATGAAAAAGGATTTATTAAAATCCAACTTGAGTACCAATAAAATGTCCAATATTGTTGATATTAATAATTGTGATAAAGGACTTGATCATAAGCCTAATATTGTTAATCATATGAAAAAGGATCAAGTCAATATGCATATTGGTCATTATGCTCCTAAAATTATTACTTGTTTTTATTGTGGCAAAAAGGGTCATACGGCTAATTCTTGTCGGGCTAGAAATAGCTCTAAATATTGTTGGAGACCTAAAAGTCTCAAGACTAATCCCAAAGGACCCAAACACATAAGGGTACCACAAAACAATGTCATATTAGGTACCCGTGAAATAATGATCGAAGAAAATTTATACCGCCAAGAAGACATCAAATGACCGTTTCATTTGATCAAAGAAGGAGAAACTATTTTCGACAAAGCCAATTTCAAGAAGAGGGTATAATCAAAAATGGGAAGAACACAATCCTTGAAATGGCAAAGACATCATCAACAAGATGATTTTCAAAGAAGAAGAGACTTTCAACAATGGGAAAGCAACAAACCTTGGAAATGGAGCAATCAAAGAAGTCATCATCAACAAAGTGACTTCTCAAGGGGAAGATATCATCAACAATGGGAACGACACAACCCATGGAAATGGCGTAATTGGTAACCCGTATCTCCCTATTTAAATATGCATTTTATTTTGTTATTATGCATGCTTTTATTTGTGTCTTAATTGCAAAATGAGTTTTCAAATATTTATTTTTTTAATTAAGGTCTTCAATATATACTTGTGCTTTTAAAATATTTTTGAAAAAGAAGACCTTATATGATGTTTTTAAATCTCTTGTGCATTTTTGTAGACTAAAGTGTGTTATCATCTTTTATGGATTTTTATGGCATGAGCTTACTTGTGATATCTCTTAGCCTACACTTTTATCATTATGATTTGTGCTAGATATGTTTTAAGAATTGTGTAGGATTTACATATTTTCACAAATGGCCATTTACGTCATTATTTGTCAAGAAAGGCATAAATTATCGAGGTACGTTTACTTGTGTTATTCTTACTCTTATAGACTCGATATATGTATTGCCATGTGCCTATGTGCTTGTTTTTCATAGTATTTCATACAAGTGCCATTAAGAGGATTTTTAGATTTTTTGAAAGGCACTATTCGATATTTGATTGCACATATTTGTCGTATCAACTCTTGTTCAAATACTTCTTTTAAATAAGGTCTCAACTATATGCTTTCGGATTTTCAAATTTCAAAAGAGACCTTTTGTAGCTTTCTTAAGCTTATTTGAACTTGCATGATTTATTAGACTCTTGATGATCTTCTAAATGCATGGTATGTGTTTATTGCTTCATGGTCTATGTATATAGTGTCTATTCCTCTATGCTCTTATGCAAGATATTTTTGTGATTGATGATTGAGGCATGTTTTTACACTTGGACTATTTTTTCTTGCTTATATAAGCGATCTAGGTAATGAGTTTGTTAAGGTGTGTAGATGAGAAATGAAGAACTCCAAATATTAGTTACCTCAAAATATTTGGATGTAAATGTTCTATTATGAACACCTTAGATCAATTGGATGGCCTATGATGATAGTGATGAAGAAGACAAAAAGGGTATTAGGAACAAACTCGATGACCAAGGCAACATTGGTCGAACTAAAGGCGAGGTTAGTAGCTCGAAGGTATTTTCAAGAAGAAGGTAATTAATTTTGTTGTAACATTTGCACTCATAGCACATTTAGTAGCTATTTGCATTTTACTTGCCCATTCTTGTTTTAAAGAAAATTTCAAGATTTACCAAATGGATGTTAAATCCAACTTTCTAAACGGTTTTATTCAAATATAAGTCTATCGGAGTCTAAAATTTTAGGCCAAATGATTCTTTGTACAATTGATAGACTTAGCTATTTTTGCAAAATGATTTTACAAAAGGTAAAGTTGATACTACACTTCTTGTTTTGAAAAAGGGCAAGGTTGTTTACTTGTGCAAATTTTTGTTGATAATGGTGCTACTAATGAATATTTGTGCAAGATATGTTTTTCTAAGTTGATACTAGGTGAACTTGGAATGATGAAATGTTGGGGGTATCGATGAAAGAAGTGAAGACGTATTTGGGAGTATGGCCAAAGTACTCTTTGTTGGCAATGACACTTGAGCATCGCATTTTATCGGTCATTGTCGCGTATTGCATTTGTGGTAAGTCGGGGAAGATGCCTAGCAATATGGATTACTTTTTGACTTATAAGATTGCTAGGAGGGAACCACTTAACTTTGGTGCCATACTTATTCAATGTCTAATCGAGTCCATTACTCAAGGTAATAAGAAGTTGGTTATGGGAAATTGGATTTGTAAACTTCTTATTCAATCGGGACTTCCTTCGTCGGAGTTTAACTCGGAAGTTTTTCAAAATGACTTTGACATTGATAATATCTCCCAAATAGTCACGATGCGCAAGAATATGGACATCCGACCAACCAAAATGGCGAGAGGAAGAGGTCAAGAGTCTCCCGATCCTAATGACATCTTTGATGACGCCGGGGCCGCAAGATTGGTGGAAGAAGGCGAACCGAGCAATCCGGAGGGTAATCTAGGTGCTCAACCGCCTAGAAGGTATAGTCAAGCCGAATTTGATGAGATGAGGGCTTTTCATGAGACGAGGTATGAGGCTTTGGAGCAAAAGACCTCTAAAATGCAAAAGTCTATCGGCAAATTGAAGAAATTCATCAAGGACTTTATTCCCGGATCTTGCTTCTCCTCGGATGAGGAATGATGTTACCCCACCCCCTTTACTTTCTAGCATTTTTATTAATGATGCTTTGTATTTTGATGAATTTTTGTAAAACTCATTTGCACTAATGATATTTGCTTGTTTTCTTAAAAGGGTTAATATTGCAAGTTGATAATGACTTGTGGATGATCATGATGTTTGATGGAGTATTTGATGGTAAAAAAACTCTAAAGCATTGTTTGATAATTGGTATGAAGTACTTGATGGTAAAAGTGCTTCTTTTATTGCTTTGTTCATTATGCTTAGTTGAATATGTTGGGTCATTTGATACATGTATTGTTGAAAGCATGACTTATTACTTGATGGTTGCTCAAATTTTTGGCATTTGAAATGCCTTGATCATTCTTAGCTTATCTCAATTGGGTTGAACCTTGAGAATCTACTTTGAGCTTCTTAATTGATGAACAAATTATTGCATATGGTGCATATGATTTTTGAGCTTTGAAATGAGGTTGATTGATGATATGAAAATTTTTGGCTTGAACCATTTACAAAGGTTATATACAACCTCTTCTATTTTTTTCACGCTCAAGGTGTTTGTTAAAATGTCGCAATGAAAATTTCAACTTCTACATGATTCTCTCGTTTCAAAAAAGTCGTCTATACTCATTGAGATCATGTTTTGGGAAATATAACGAGCGTATGAAATCTTCATGATATATTTCTCCCATTTTCCTTGGTTTTTAAAGCCTAAATTGCTCAATGGTTGATAAACCATTTCTTTCGCGCACTTTGATATACTTCTATGATGTTTCTATCATCCTAACATTCTTTTTGATGATTCAAAGGGGGAGAAACAGGAATTTGGCTCGTTAGCTCAAAGAAGCTAATAAAAGCTTGTCATAAAAGCTATAAGCTATGGCTCATAAAAGCCATAAGTTGTGATTTATTGTTAGTCCAATTGTTGCTTGATGGACCTATATTATTGTTTAATGTTGTTTTTGTGACAGGGGGAGCTTATAAGCTCTTGAACAAATTGTAAAAGCTAAAGCTTTTAGCTTATGGATTATTGCTCTTTCATTATTCTTGATGTGCTTGTTGATAGGGGGAGCTTGTGCTTATTATTGAAAATATTTACTCCTACTTGGTTGCTTTAATATTTTTGGAAATTTTGGTTGCTTCCAAACGGTCAAATGTTTTTAGGAAAAACATTTCTAAAATTGCTCTCTTAGTTTATGTAAAAATTGTTTTGGTTTGTAATCATCAAAAAGGGGGAGATTGTTTGATACATGTTTTTATCTTAATTTTGATGATTTTATTTTATCACCAAAACAATGTTTTTAAAGGTTGTCCAAATACTCCTAAATAATTAAAAAGATTTTAATATTTTCCGGAGTATTTTCTCAAAGTTTATTTTCGTCTAAATTGGACAACGCCTTTAATGATTTTACGTTATTGGGTTTTCACTCTCAAACGATGTTCCTAAATGTTGTCCAAATACTTCCGATCGGTTTAAAATGTTTTTACTAAATTTTCGGAGTATTTCTTGAGTTTTATTTTCGACACAAATTGGACAATATTTGTCTCGTGGTCGACCGGTGTCTATAGGGCAACCCATACTGAAGATGTTTTTAGAAACAGAAAATGAGACGGAAGGAAAAAGAAGCGGTCGACCGGGCCGCGTCTGGCGTCGGCCGATCGGTCGGCCGACGGCCGCCAGCGCGACGGCCGTACTGCAAGTGTGTTTTGAAACAGATCGTTTAATCCTTGCAAAATCCATGAGGGGGACCGGTTGGGGTGATGGTCGACGGCCGAGGTAGACGTCGGCCGCCCCTGTGTTATTTTTCTTTGTGTATTCTTTTCAACGTCTATTTCGTGATGCGACCGGTCGCCCTATGTTTTGACAAAGAAATTTCGACCGTTTGACAATGAGACAAACTTTCCTTAAATTGTGGGATTGATTTCTAACAACTATATTCTTGATTTTAATTGTATTTTTTGTAGATTTTCAATCCCCAAGAGAGCCTATGCTTGATCAATCATCTCCTATAAGTAGAGGATTAGGCCCAGGTGGGTTGAACCTCTTTAAATCGACGTGTGTTGTTTACATTCCGCACCTTATTATTGTATTTGAGCTTTCGGTTTTAAAAAGAGGCGAAATCGAAAAGATGGAGATAATCTATTCACCCCCCTCTAGATTATCGTAGCCGCTTGGACTTACAACATATATAGATTATAGAGCATGCTTGTTGGAATTGGAATTTACACTACTTATTTGACCTTAATTGTTTTCTTGGCTTATTATCAAGTGATCACATTTAGCAAGAATTTGAATAAAATCAAAACGCATACATTAAATTTCTTCTTAATTCGACAATAAATGTTTTTGGAAAAAAAAATTTAAAGGGTTAATTGCAAAATGTACGGGTTTTAGTCTAATTAAAAAAAAAGAAAAAAAGAAAAAAAACTCACCTATTTATCAAAAACTACGAATACTCCTTAATTGAATTTGTTTCTACTTTACAAATTTCACCCTCAAGAGGAGGAATTTTTTAAGAAAATGCAAATAAGTATTATAATTTCAAAATTATAATACCTTGTAATTTTGAAATATAAATAAAGTTTTTTTTTGTAATTCGGCTAAATTTTAGACGTAATTTTTGTAGTTAATCCTACTATGTAGTACGAAGGAACTTTCTTAAAACCAATTTCGAATGAATGAAAAATAATCGCACAAAATAATCCACTTAAAATGCAAAATAAGCTTGGATAGTAACCACGGTTCATGAAATTAATGATATTCTTACCGGAGGCACAAATCTTAATATTATTTTTGGATCTATGGCCGCGGCCATTTTAGAACTCCCAGTTGTCATAATTCTTAGACATCTTTGATCTTCTTTGAAAAGATAGATCCCAATTCAAAGATTTTTGCTCGATTACTAGCAATATTGGAACAATATTAATTAAGAATGGGAGTTCTAAAATTTAATTGAGTGTTTATGTTTAATTATCATACACATTGTGGACTTGGTGGTGATGGAATGTAAACTTGTTCTTGATTGCACATGGCCCGAGGAGTTGTTTTGAAGAATTAGCTGTCATTGATAAGAATAACTGGTATAGGAAAATTAAGTGCTTAGAAAATTGATTAATAATAATTGTGGATGTATCTACAAGTATCTGGTACATTGTGATTCAAATTCTATAAATTGGTACCATGTATTCATGATTTTAGTAATAACAATAAGAAACAATAAGAAGAATCAATATATATCAGTCTTTATTGTTTATTCCAACAAAATTGGTATCAAGAGCCAAAAATACCAATGGCCTCGTCCACTTCCTTCCAAACACAAGTACCAAAATTAACCAAAGACAACTACAGAATGTGGAGCATACAAATGGAAGCTCTATTGGGTTCTCTTGATGTATGGGACCTTGTGGAGACCGGGCTCACTAGTGCCGAAACAACGTCGGTGAAAGGGGAAGCACTTAAGGAGATGATTAAAAAGGAAAAAAAAGGCCCTATTTACTATTTATCAAGGTGTCGATGAAGTCACACTCGAGTTGATTGCTACAGCAAAGACATCAAAAGAAACCTGGGAGATATTAAAGAAAACTTATGACGGAATAGATAAAATAAAGATAGCAGGCCTTGCAGGCTCAATTTGAATCTTTGCACCAGGAGAATTCAGAGACAATTTCTGACTATTTTTCCCAATTAATCTCTGTTGTTCATCAAATGAGAAGCAACGGCGAACAAATTGAAGGTGTGCGGGCTATAGAGAAGATCTTGAGGTCTCTAAACTCAAAGTTTGATTTTGTGGCTATTGCAATTGAGGAATCCAAAAATTTAGAAACAATGAAAGTGGAAGAACTCATGGGATCCTTGCAAATACATGAGCAAAGAATATTAAAGAAAGTTGAAGAACGGACTTTAGAGCAAGCACTTCAGACCAAGCTTTCATTTAAGAAGAATGAATCATCAATAGGAGGTTCTCAACGGGGAAGATTTTCCATATGGAGAGGAAGAGGCGATCATGTTTCTAACTTCAACGAGCAGACTCGAAAAAGATAATGACGGAAATGAATATGATCAAAGAGGCGGATATGCATGTGGAAGAGGTCGAGGAAGAAGTCGAGGCCGATTTCATGGTCGAGGTAGATACACGGGCTGGAGGTATGACAAATCGGATAATAAATGTTCCATCTGTAAGAAGCCTGGTCACTCCGATAATGAATGTTGATATAATGATAACAATAGAGAAGAAAATGTAAATCTTGTTGAGAAGGATGCATCAAATGAAGGACTAGTCTTGTTGATGGCATGTGATGAAGAGAAAATTTCACAACCCATTACATGGTTCTTAGATACAGGAGCATCAAACCATATGTGTGGGAGAAAGGATTTTTCATAAAGCTTGATGAGAGACAGATGGGAAATATAACTTTTGGAGATCTCTCGTAGAGACCAATTGAAGGAAAAGGTGATATCGTATTTAAACTACAAAATGGAAAACATGTGCGTATTTCGGATGTTTATTATGTTCCTGACATAAAAAGTAATCTTTTGAGTGTTGGACAATTATTGGAGACGGGGTATGATATAAAAATGAAGGATTTGGCCCTTAGCATTCATGATAAAAATAACAATCTTATTACTCATTTAACAATGGCAAGAACAGAATGTTTCCATTAAAGTTAAGCATCAGTGAGGCAAATTGCTTTAAGGCAAACACCTCAGACAACTCTACATTTTGGCACCTTCGGTATGGGCATTTAAATTTGAGATAAATACACTTACCCATCCAAACTATATTGATTTTTACACTTTACCCTCTAAACTTAATTCGTGACACTTTGCCCCCTGAACTATGAAAATCATTACACTTCACCCTATATGGACATTTTTGCCCCTAGGTTTTATCCTTTCTAAAACAATAGTTATAGTTATCCCTTTAAACCCCAATTTGTAGCACACTACTATATAATAATAAATTTATTGCATTAATTAATAAACATAAAAATTTTAGTCCCTGATTAATTTATTTTTCAGATTTTTCGAGAAATGAAAACCCTTGTTTTTTCTGTCCCATGTTTTGTTCGTGGCTTTGTTACACCTACTTAGATCTCTATTCGAGGAGGTTTTAAATGGATCATGTCGGGTTTTCACCTATAAACTCAACATGACATACTCAAATTAAAATTCTTATTTCAAAATAAATCCGTATACAAATTAGGTCTATAGATGAAAATGAACATAGTCCATTACGACAGTTTGACAAACAGATTCCTCACTGTTCAACCTCACCTCGGGGAAGATGATCCGCAAGTTATCCGACTCCTTCAAAATCAAAAGCCAAAGATGACCTTGGTTCGTTTTCTACTGGCAAATAAGTAATTCTTAAACGGGATGAATTAATGGACATTATGAAGACATATTGAAGCAGAAAGCCTCTTTTTTATTAAGTACTTATAGAAATATTTATTACATTAGTAATCTCCTTTTGGGAGGAGAATCTTGGTTTTAGCCTCTCATAGATGAGCTTGAAACACATAAAAATTTGAAAACTAAAACACTCAAAATATTACAAATTTTCTCTCGAGACTTTATTATAAGAAAACTAAGGAAAATGTTCGATGTCCTCGCCTTCCTTCAAATCCTCGCATTTTATAGAGGTAAGTCCAGGACTTCAAAGGCGGACTTCAAATCTTGCCGATATCTATGACGCCACCGCTACGTCATATCCTACATTATTGCCTCACCACTTTTGTTTTACTTTTTCTTTAGCGTGACTCGGACCCCATGTGATGTTTGTCGGGGAATCTTTTTAAAATTTGGTTTGCGTGGTCCCAGGGATAACGCGTCTTGTGAGTGGGCCCTTGTCCTTTACATCCGCATGATCTTGTCGGTCGGGTTTGGGTCGAGAATCCTTTCCCAAACTCGGGTTCCTTCTGTTCGGGGCATGTTTGACAGATCCGGTCGATCCAACGGAACATGCACCATGTTGAGAATTTCCGGTAAGTTTCTTTGCTCATTAGGAATCTTGTTCTCCCAGAGAATTCTTCTCTTCGTCTCGAAAAGCTCCTCTGCGAATCCTCGTTGTTGATCCAGTCATTGAATTGGAGGAAATATCCATTTTGAAATCGAAAAAACTTAAACGGATATTTGACTTTGTCCATTTTTGTTAGACAAACCCAAAGACCCCATGCTCGTCGTGTAGAAGCTTCATCTTGTAAATTGCTCCTACTAACACCGGTACTTCTTCCTGAAGTCATTTGTCTTGATATATTTTAAAGCATTTCCATCCGGTCTTCTTAGCTTGATGAAATGAAAAGCTTCATTAAAGCCTTTCTTTCTTTGGTTGGTTCGGAGCCGCACCGATGAAATACGAGTTCAAAATATCTCATCCGGCCAAATGTGAATTATTGGCCTAAGTCGTAAACGGCTTCCCAATCCATTTCGGTAATTTTGAAATTTCGGGAATCCTAGTGATACAAAGATAGATTGAAGCTAGAGCTCCAAAAGTATACCATTCATGTACTTCATTTGGATGACTTCATGGTTTCATCGAAACTCGGGATATTTGCACGAGATTCAACCATTATTTTTTCAGGGTTAATACCTCTTCTTGTAATCAATTTCTCCCATTGTTGTTGATATACCGCATTAGAGAAATCTTAATCTCGTCAGTTTGAACCTTAGATTTGTCTGTCTCGTGGCCTAAGATTCAACTCTCCCTCTTTTACCCCAGTCTTTGGGTTGACTTGAAGATTCGGGTTGTGACACCGGAGCTTAGACATTCATTACGATTTGTACACCCTCGGGATGCATCATCTCGCAATACTTGTGATTATGGTACTTGAATCCATAACCTCCGGGTTAGAGCCCCATTCTCTATTCGCCTCTTTTTGCATCGTAGGAGATGCGACCTGGAGGAGAGGCCATTGCGATCTTAAGAGCAATTGTCCTCGAGCGAATCGGCATGCTCGTATTTGACTAGAAATGGATTTCGTCACTGTTGAAGTCGCCCAACAACTTCTACATTGAGACATAACGCCCTAAAATCTTGTTCTAGACTTTCTATGTTTTCCCTAAGATGTCTTACTCGTTTAAGGACCAAATCGAACGCGTCCTTCCATCTCGTGTAAAAAAAAATCTGCAAGAACATTTTCATGAGATTTTATAATGACAATATCATAATCATAATATTGACATTGACTTGCCATCTAAGTAATCTAGCCTTTTCTCGGTTTTGATTCAATTTTATTTTTTAGAAAAGCCTTGACACTTGAATTATCAATTTTTAAAGTAAACTTTTTAGCCAAGAAAATAGAGGCCATTTTTAAAAGTCTTTCTTCTGCAAAGAATTCTTTTCGTTGATATGCCATATGTTTGCTTCATTGGGGTGTGAATAAACCACCGCAATATATGCATGGCACTTCTTCGTTTGGTGTGACTTTAATAAGAACTCGCCGCCCACCATTCATCATGGCATTTGTGTAAAGAACAGTGCATCCTCGTCTTGGGAATCACAAGTTTTGGAAGCTTTTGTGACTTCTTTAAGTTGTTTAATTCTTCTTGATGTTCATCTTCCCATTTGAATCTGCATCTTTTTTGAGCAAATGGGCTAAACACCTTCCCCGTAATGTGCTAGATTGTTTATGAACATTCCAACAAAATTAACAACTCCAAGAAAACTCAAGATGCTTCTTGTCCTTCAAACAGTATCCGGGAAATTCTTGTATCTTTTCTACAATATGACTTTGTAAGATGATTCCGCATTCATCGATTTTAATTCCGAGGAATTCAAACTGGCCTCGTAGCAATCACTACCTTCTTTTCGAAAGCACTAATCCTTCCCTTGTGGCAAACATCTGAAAATATTTCCAAATGCTTGAGATGCTCCTTCATGTTTTTTCATGCGATAAGAATGTCATCGATATACACGAACATGAAACTGAAATAATCTTTGAAGAGATTATCCATCTTTCTTTGATATATCTGGGGTGCTTTTGCCAATCCCATAGGTATCACGTTCCAAATATAGTGTCCTTGTGGTGTGGAGAAAGCTGTGAACTTCTTACTTTCTTCCTCCATCTTAATCTGGTAGAATCCAGACTTACAATCGAACTTTGAGAATATCTTGGCCCCTTTGATACAGTTAACCAGATGTTCTCTGCTTGGGATGTAGTATCCGTCGAATTCCAAAATATTATTAATCCCTTTGTAATTAATAACAAGTCTTGGCTTTCCTCTTTTAATTTCTCCATGGTTTCTGACTAAGAATCCTGGACTGCTATATGGAGAAACTCCTGGTGAAATCAACTTAAGGTCAAGATGTTCCTTAAGTATTTTATGCATATCCTTACGATCCTCCTGGTTCATAAGGATTGGTTTGAATCATACGAACTCGTACTCCTTTCTGGTTTAACCTTTAAGGAAGCTTTAAGCTCGTTCTTGTTCCACCATGCCAAAAGATCTTCATTATAATTCCTTTGGATCTTCTTCTTGATATCCTCGAGTGATATTTGTTCTTCAATGGTTACTTCACTCTGTGGATTCTCCATTAGGCTCGCCATTACCGCAATAGCCTTTGGAGTTACTCGTTCTTCTCCTTGTATTCTAAATGAATACAAGTTATTATCCCATATCTTTTTATCTTTATGGTTCGAACCAAATTGTCTATAGGATAATAATGCATCGCCAAATTTCCTTCGATCCTCCATTTTTGGATTTTGGAGTTTGGCATCATCACCACGCTTGCTGCGAAAAGTGATAGGCATTTTTCGTAAAATGCTTGCCGCATGATCTTTGGACAATAATCTTATGTCATATAATGTAGTGAAAATAAGTCTTCTTGTCTCATTTTCTGTGTAAATCGCTTGAATATTTGTAGGAAATTGTTTCCTAGCAAAACATCTGCTCTTGTATCATGGAAATAGATTAGTGGCGTCTTCACTTTGTACCATGGGGTACTACCGCGCCTCCGATCATGATTTCTGCTTGTTTAATTCCTCTGTTAAGAATAAGAATTCTTTTTGAGAAATCCCTTCCTGCAATATCTGGTAAATCTTCTCCAATATCTTTAGGAAATACATCTGGCTTTGTAGTACATATTCCAGAGCCTGAATCAATATAGGCGGCAAAATACTCGGCCTTGTATTCAAAGATATAAGATTCCGATAGAAATGTATATGGAAAATGGACTAGTGGTCATCCGATTCTCAGTATCTTTATCGCCCACTGTGAACTCCATTCCTTCTTGTAATCTTTCCCAAGATTTATGATCCTCAAGAAATTCAATTCCCAGTATTAATTGTTCTGGGATTTTCCCTGCTACTCATGTGATAGTTAGCTCAATTGCACCTATCTTCAGCTTTCCTTGATACCTTCCAACTATAGGTTGTTGGAGATAATATAGAACATCACAAGGAAAAATGTTATCCTTTTGAGTGATGTCGATTATTACTTCAACTTCTCGCCATCCTTCTGGACATTTTAGCTCTCCTGCTGTTTTGAAAACATCTGGGATGCTATTTGAATCATACTTGGTCTTTTTCTTCCCAATGGCTGCTACTTATCATTCGGTCTTGTTGGAAAGACATCATTCTTGGCTCAACTCGAGACTTCGACTTTTGTTGAAGACTGGTTGATCTTGAATTATCATATCAATCTCCTTTATAGTTGGAGATTCAATGATTTCTGGTAGAACCATCCTGGCAAAGTCCTCAAAGATTCTTGGGACTTCAATAAATTCCTTTCTCAAGAATACCTCGGAATGATGTGTATTCGAGAGAGCATAGGAAATCTTGTATGTGATCGAGTAGGGTCTATTCCCTTCTTTCATTAAATCGACTCTTTTGAAATCTTGATGAAGGGTTAGAACTCTGTTGAAATCTCGGTCTCCCAGATTGTATGCAATTCTAGGATAGACATTAAATGCCAATTTTCCGCATACAAATTTTTCAGAATCGCTCCAAGGCACGAATCCTTGAGATGTGAGATTCACTTGTCAAAGATAGCCAGATTGAGTGGCGAATCTATTCCTTCCTTGAATGTTGCCTTAATAATAACTCTTATGGATCCAATATGAATCCATGAAAGTGTGTTGGCAACTTCTCTTATAACTGTGCTCTTGATCTCCTGTATTTCTCTGTAAGGGACCAACTGCATATCGATTAGGTTACCAGTGAATTCCATTGGGATGGCAAATTCTCCAGTAGTTACTCTGTGGATAATTTGGTGCTTTCTATTACGAAACCCAATTTTATCCAAGGCCTTCTCCATAGCTCCAATTGTAAATCCATCATATATCTGAAGCTTTGGATCTTCCTTCATAATTCTCATAAGAGTCTTATGAGAAACCGTAGTGTGGGAGAGAAATCCTGACACATCCTCCCTAACCGTTTGCTGAAGAAATTCTTCTTCACTCCATTCCGAATCGAATTCACTTCCATCGTCGAGAATAGATCTCTTCTTCATAGATGCATTCATACGAGGGTTGATCCTCAAATTGATACACTGGATCAAATCTTGATAATAGACAAACTTCTTCAAATTCTGGTGTTGGTCCTCATGTCTATTGAAATATGCCCTCTTGCTCGCATGTCCAAAGCCAATTACTGATCTTTGAAACTTTCATTAGCTCGGTATGAGCTCGCCTGAAAGTTCTTCTCCTGGGGTTTTTTGTACTTGCTTGATTAGAACCCGATGATAAGGCTCTACTCCTACTTGGTGGGTCTTTGCCTGTTTTGTAACCGGGCTTTTGTTTTGACGAGAACCTTCTAGGTCTCCACGAAGACCTACTTCTTTTGTTGCTACTTTCCGGTATGGATGGCTTCTATCCTTCTTCTTCTTATGCCGCCTGGGTTGACTTTCCACAATTGTTGGGATATCATCATCGATACAACATAGAGGAACCGATTTGTTAATTCCTCGTAATCTCTTGTAATTACGGTATAGTCTTTGCTTGGTAGCACCATTCAGATAGCTTGGCTTTCAAGAAAGACATTCTTCTAGCCACACGGTATCTAAATCCATTTTGCATCCTTGTATTCCCTGATAAGCATTTCTCTCTAGGGACTTGGAATTTTTGCAAAGAATAGCTGTGAAGCTTCTTTGTCTCCAATCTTTGACTTCCACTGATACTCGGTGAACAACTTGATATATTCGTCAATATGACAAATATCATGTAACTCGAGGCTGTAGAGGGCTTATTTATATCTTTTTCTTTTTTCTTCTTCTAATCCCTCAAAGTAACATTGTGCCGATAAAATGGATTTTGGAAAATTTTGCCATATCATCGACAATTCCTTTTAGTGATTCTCCTGCCGTGACCGCGTTTTTCATACTTGCTTCGGTCATATCCCATGCAATCCTCACGGATCCCTCAAGACTCATTTCAAGGAGTAAAATGAAGGAATCTTTCGTAAGATCAAGGGCCTACTGCAATCCTCATAGCTGAAGCCCATTCATCAATGAGAACTTCTCGATTTTTAAAATCTGGGCCTTGTTTGTTTATGTTTCCAATGGCCTCTTTCGAGTTTCAAACTATACATAAAAGTGGAATCATGTTTGTTCATAAAATTTCCAATGGAAATCATCATTTTCATTTTCTATTTTTCACATAAAACAACATCTCAAACCTATAATTTCTATTCTCAAACCTATACACTACCCTACATCACTCATCATTACTTATCAATCACTATATTCTCATATTTTAACCCAATTATATATGTGGGACCCACCATTATCAACTTTATCCACTTAAAATATTACTATTTTTAAATTATAACTATCTAATGGGACCCACCAACTTAATCTTACAAATATAATATTATATATTCAAATTAAAATATTGAAGTGGACCCCATCACTACCAACTTTTCAATTATTATATACATAAAATAATATTTCAAAACTACTCAAACCAAACACAATCTCATTTCCAACCCTACATAAAACACATTTCAATTCATTCATCCAAACACAATCCCAATTTCCACACGAAAACCAATAAATTCTCAAAATTCTATTTCCAACTTTAAACGGAAATGGACCATGGAAACATAAACAAACAGGCCCTGGGATATCCAGATTTAACATCAACCCATAGGGATGTATTGGGTCGAGATGTGATCTTCCATAAGGCGTTTGATAAACATTTGGCCTTCTAGAAGGTTGTCGAGTTCCCGCAAGAGGTGGTCAAGCTCCTGTTCTGAGAGTGTTTCATTCCTGTGGTGAAATCTCCGGCGTGATGCATTCTCTCGTCCCGGGTTTCATGATTTGAACCCGCACTTTCCGCGACGTTGGGATTTACTAGTGGCGGTGGTGGTGGAATTGGTTGACCTAGTGGATCATAGGTGACCAAAGTTGATCCATCTCCTATGTTCATCTTTAAATCTAGAATACCTAATCCTGCGAAGGATTAATCACAGTCGTGTAGATATTTAAGATTTATCTTCTCCATATCCATCACTTTTACTTTGTGACGGATTTTCCTTTGAGATAGCAATAAGTTTTTCATCATCTGTCATTTTTCGTACCACTTCGGTTGGTTTCCCCTTTTGGTGTAGATAGGAGACTGTCCCGAAATTGATACACTTCTTTCCTCCGGAAGAACTCGGTTTGTCCTCCAGATTCTTGACTTGTTTCTGAATATCATGAAGGATTTCAAGAGTTTCTTCTCGATATTTCACCATCGTCTCCATCCGGTTTTGGATCGATGAACTTGTGTAGGTAAATGAATACGGGGTTGCTATAATTATGTACCGTCTTCGGACTTCCCTAATATCATTTGAGATCTTAGATGTGTCAGGAAGTATCTCATTCCATCTTTGGTACTCCATCGGAATCATGATTTTGATGGGCATTCTCATGAAGCGCTTCTTGGCGATTCATCGATCTACATATAAGTCCGGTTTCTTGCCCGAAAACTCATATTATATCTTCGCCGCATTTCGCATTGCTTCAAAGGCTTCCCTATCGGCTCTGTGCGTTCATGTATCTCATATTGGTGATTCCAATATGCGATCTTATCCTGGTATTCTTGTGCATACATCGTCAAAATTTAATGGTATGTCTGAGGCGTACATCTCGGACAATTGTCCGGATCCATATTCTCGGAGAAAATTCTCCTCACCAATTGTTAATTACATAAATATAGTAAATATAACTAAAAGTTCTTAATAAACCCCAGCTCGATACCATTTTCGAGGATCGCAAGACCTTGAGGAGTAAATGTAGATAATACAATAAAATTTATGGCATAGGTGGTAAATGTTAGTCCAGTGGCTATGATAATCTAGAGGGGGTGAATAGATTATCTCGGTTTTCAGATTTTGCCCTCTTTTCGAATAATCAACCAAAGACGAGAATGTAAATGCGGAAATAAAACAACACTCGTCGATTTAAAGAGGTTCAACCCACCAGGGCCTAATCCTCTACCACCCCAAAGTATCTCCAGGGATGGATTTCAAAAAGAAAGAAAAGATTTTATTAATTTACCAAAAATTAATACAACACCTTGAGGATTACCACAACCCTCCTTCACCACTTTGAGGATTACCACAATCCTCTTACACCACCTTGAGGATTACCACAACCCTCTTACAACACCTTGAGGATTACCACAACCCTCTTACAACACCTTTGAAGATTACCACAACCTTCAAACACCTATCACCTAGATCACCCAAGTGTATTCTTACCACAAGAATACTCACAAGGATGTCTTGTGTTGAATGATGACCAAAATCAAGATTACAACTCAATAATGATTGATACAATATGAATACAAGTGTAATCAAGAATTGAAAGCCTAGACCTCAAAATTGTGCAAGTGAAAGTGCTAAGGCTAATACAACAAGATATATGAAAGTGTTTGCTTTGTTTTCTCTTTGCTTGTATAGAGTGTGGTATCTTGTTGCTTGAATGAAGCCTCTATTTATAGGAGAGGTCTTGGCTTTGATATCCAGACATTGGCTCCTCCTTGGGGAGTGATTTCTTTGCAAAAGAAACCATTTAAAATCAACAATATAGCTGTTAGAAATCAATCCCACAAAATAGGGAAAAGTCATTCGAAAATGCAACGGATAGTTTCTTTGTCAAACATGGGGTTCGGCCAGGTCGCGCAGAGATAAGATTGAAATTGAATTCTGCGAATTTTTACGGGGGGACCGGTCGAAGGGGGTGCGACCGTCGCCCACCGTTGACCTATGACAAGTTGCTTGGACAGCGTTTTCGAAGCGAGAGAAGTCTGGAACAAAAATCCAACTTGCAGTACAGTCGCCCGGCCGGTCGGCCGGCCGACCACACCGTCGCCCACCTGGTCGGCCGCCGCCTCGCCTTTTTTTTTTTCTTACGTCCCATTTTTTCTGTTTCAAAACTCAACTCAGGTGCGGGTTGCCCTATAGGGCGCCGGTCGAACTGAAACAAAAGTGTTGTCCAATTTTAAATCGAAAATAAACTCAAGAAATACTCAGAAAAATAGTAAAAACATTTTAGATCGATCGGAAGTATTGGGACAACATTTAGGGACATTGTTTTGGTATAAAAACCCATTTGAACAAAATCATCAAAATCATGATAAAAACATTTATCTAACAAACTCCCCTTTTTGATGATTACAAACCAAAACAATTTTCAAGAGGACGATTTGAAAAACAAAATAATTTTCGGTTTAAGAGTAAACTATCCGTTTAAAAACATTTTACAAAAGCTCCCCTATCAACAAGCACATTAAGAAGAAATATTGCATAAGCTAAAAGCACAAGCTTTTACAAAATAAACAATAACTCCATGAGCTTAGAAGCTCCCCGTCACAAATATCGAATATCCATGCAAACAAGTCCATAAAACAACCATTGGACTAAGTTTACTTCACAACTTATGGCCTAAACAAGCCATAGCTTATAGCTTCTTTCATGAGCTTTTATTAGCTTCTTTGAGCTAACGAGCCAATTTCTGTTTCTCCCCTTTGGAATCATCAAAAGAATGTTAGGATGATAGAAGCATCATAGAAGTATATCAAAGTGCGCCAAAGAAATGGTTTATCAATCATTGAGCATTTTAGGCTTAAAAAACCAAGGAAAATGGGAAAAATGTCATGAAGAGTTCATACGCTCGTTTTATTTCCCAAAACATGATCTCAATGAGTATAGAAGACTTTTGGAAGCGAGAGAATCATGTAGAAGTTGAAATTTTCATTGAAACATTGCATCGAACACATTGTGGGCGTGAAAAATAAAAAGAGTTGTATAAAGCCCTTGTAAATGAATCAAGCAAAAAATTTTATCACCAAATCAGACCAATCATCATACAATACAAAGCATAACAACTAAGCTCATCATGATCATAAAATAATTTCATCAAGTAATATACAAGAAAGGCCATAAACTCGAGGTTCAACCCAATTGAGCAAAGTAAGGAAAATTCTTACCATTTGATCGGAAAAGATGAGCAATGATGATGATAAACATGCTATATAAGGTCCAAGATATAAATGGAATGCATAAAAATCAATTTTGAGTGACAATAGTGTGCATTTGGCAAAGGGGACGAAAAATGGCCAAAATGAGTGAACATGACTAATGCTGAAGACAGAATGATTTTAAACCAAAAAATGGCTTAGGGCGACCGGCCGACGTTGAGGGCGACGGTTGCCCTCAACCTCTTCATTTTTGTTTGACAAATTTTTCAAAATCCGAATTTTCAACCAAAAATCCGATTTTTCGCCCCTAAGTTTTAAAAACATGCAAAATGCAAACGTAGACCTCATTCAATATGCATTATGCCTAACCGAGCTCGTATTGACGCAAAAGTCTCGGAAGTTAGCGGTTTTGTAAAAATGTCCGCTAATTGATCTTGAGATGGCACAAATGATATCTCAATTTTTCGTTTTGAAACACAATCCCTTAGAAAATGATGTCGAATCTCAATATGTTTAGTACGGTTGTGATGAACCGGGTTTTGAGCAATATTTATAGCGGATATATTATCACAAAATATATGAACATTTTCAAAAGAACATTTGTAATCCGCTAAGGTTTGTTTCATCCAAAGAAGTTGAGTACAACAAAAGGCGGCGGAAATATATTCGGCCGGCCGTTGAAAGTGAAACACAATTTTGTTTCTTTGAGAACCAAGAAACTAGGCAATCGCCTAAAAATTGACATGATCCAGGAAGTACTTTTCCGATCATCAATATTTCCGCATAGTCCGAATCACTATAACCTTTAAGAGAAAAATTTTCATTCTTTGGATAAAATAAACCATATTGAATGGTGCCTTTCAAATATCGAAAAATCCTTTTTTAACGGCACTCATATGAGATTCTTTGGGATTGCTTTGAAAACGAGCACATAGGCATACGGCATGAAGAATGTCCGGTCTACTAGCGGTTAAATAAAGTAAACTACCAATCATACCTCGATACTTGGATTCATCAACCGTCTTGCCTTTTTCATCCGTGTCAATTTTGACATTGGTTGCCATAGGAGTCGAGACGGTTCTTCCTTCTTCAATACCGAACTTCTTCAAAAGTTCTTTTGTATACTTTGATTGCGAAATATAAATACCTTCTTGGCATTGCTTAATTTGAAGTCCAAGGAAGAAGTTTAGCTCCCCATCATACTCATCTCGAATTCACCTTGCATTAACTTGAGAATTTCTTGCACAAAGATTCATTAGTAGCACCAAAGATAATATCATCAACATAAATTTGCACAAGTAAACAATCTTGCCCTTTTTCAAAAACAAAGAGTGTAGTATCAACTTTACCTCTTGTAAAACCATTTTGCAAAAGAAAAGAGCTAAGTCTATCATACCATGCACTGGTGCTTGTTTTAAACCATACAAAGCCTTTTTAAGTTTATAAACATCATTAGGCCTAGAAAAATTTTCAAACCCCGGAGGTTGTTTTACATAGACTTCTTCTTGAATAATACCATTTAAGAAAGCGGATTTAACATCCATTTGGTAAAGTTTGAAATTTTTGAAACAAGAATAGGCAAGTAAAATACGAATAGCTTCTAAACGTGCTACGGTGCAAAAGTTTCATCATAGTCAATACCTTCTTCTTGACAATACCTTGAGCTACTAACCTTGCCTTATTTCGAACAATGTTGCCTTGATCATCAAGTTTGTTCCGAATACCCATTTAGTACCAATAATTGTTTGAGATGGAGGACAAGGTACTAATTCCCATACATCATTTCTTTCAAATTGATTCAACTCCTCTTGCATTTCCAAAAACCAATCTTCATCCTCAATAGCTTCCTTAGCATTTTTAGGCTCTTTTTGAGATATAAGAGCTTTCGGCAAAATTCCTTCGAGTCATTACTTTATCAAGGGGATCACCAATAATAAGATCTTTTGGGTGATCTCCTTAAATTTCAATGCTACGGGAAGATTGAGTATCACCCCTATCTTCTTGAGGAACATTTGAACTTGAGGGTTGATCATATAAAATAGAAGGTTTATCATTATGAGCATCACTTTGAACAAAAGGTTCAACAATATCCTCTTCATCACTATCGTCATTGGGTATTCTTTCAAACACCCGAGGCTTCATTAAATTTGACATGAATAGATTCTTCAACAACCATGCTAGTCTTGTTGTAAACCCGATATGCTTTGCTCTTGGTTGAATACCCCATAAATATTCCTTCATCGGCCTTAGGATCAAGTTTGTCCAATTGATCCTTAGTATTCAAAATAAAGCACTTACATCCAAATATTTTGAAATAACTAATATTTGGAGTTCTTCCTTTCCAAAGCTCATATGGAGTTTTATTCATTTTAGGACGAATATAAACTCGATTAATGACATGGCAAGCGGTACTTACGCTTCGGCCCAAAAATATTTTGGAAGAGAAAATTCATTGAGCATGGACCGACTCATCTCTTGTAGCGTCCGATTCTTCCTTTCGGCTACACCATTTTGTTGAGGTGTCCTTGGAGCCGAAAAATTATGTGCATATCCCTTGGTTTCACAAAAGACTCTAAATTCACCATCAAATTCTCCACCTCGATCACTTGAATAGACTTAATAGTATCTTCCTTTTCATTCTCAATAAGTCTACACAACTTAACAAACTCATTAACGGCATCGCTTTTATTTGCAAGAAAAAGTGCCCAAGTATATCTAGAGAAATCATCGACAATAACAAAGGTGTAATGTTTTCCACTTAGACTAGCCGTACCAATATCCCCATATAAATCAAGGTGAAGCAATTGTAGGGGTTTGGTAGTGGAAATTTCATTTTGGGCTTAAAACTACTCTTAACTAATTTGTTCTTTTGACAAGTGTCACATAAGCCAAGATTTTCAAAATTCAATTTGGGTAGTCCTTTTACATGTTGGTTTTTGTAAATATTTTTCAAATTCTTGTATCCAACATGTCCGAGTCGCCTATGCCATAAACTCGTTAAATCATTATTGGCGACAAGACAAGAAACATTTTGACTAACCAAGTCACTAGTACAAATTTTGTAAAGATTGCCTTTTCTATTTGCTTCACAAATAATATTACCATTTTTAAGAATAAGGCATTTTTCTTTATTAAAAGAAACATCATAATTTGAATCACAAAGTTGGCTAACACTTATCAAATTGAACTTAAGCCCTTCTACTAAAAGAACATTACAAAGAGAGAAAGAAGAGTTACCAATTTCTCCATTTCCAAGAATTTTTCCTTTGCCATTGCGAACATGACCATACCCCTTCTTCGAGCTTGATGTTGGTAAAAAGCTCTCTCCTCGGTCATATGGCGTGAACATCCGCTGTCCACGAGCCATTTCGAATCCTCCATGGTTGTTATAGCCCCTATTACCTACAAAATCATTTCTTTTAGGTACCCTATAATTTTGGGGTCCATGGGGTTAGTCTTGAGACCTTTGGGTCTCCAAACATGTCTTGAGCTATTTCTCAATTTGCAATTATTAGCATAATGTCCAACTTTGCCACAATAAAAACAAGTAGGAGTATTATAATTATGGCACGTACAAAAGTCGGACCTTGGTTATTTTTCTTAAAAACACTTTGAAATGGCTTATAACCAAGTCCCGATTTGGAATGCTCACCTCTTTGTGCATCTAAAATTTTGGTGACTTTATCCGTACTTATGTTGAAACGATGCACGTCATTTCTCAAACATTCAATATCTTTTGTGAGCGATTCCTTTTTGGTTTCAAGAGAATGAATTCTAGTAAGAGTAAGAGCATGAGCTTTGTCTAAAGATTCATAAAGAGGTAAATAATTTTTCCTTTTCAACCTTAATCTCCTTATGCTCCTTTTTCAAATTTTTGTATTTAACGATTAAATTTTGAAACTCAATTTGCAATTCATCAAAATCACATTGCAAGTCATCAACTATGGAGGAAGTAGAAGAATTTGAGTGTACCTCATTGTTTTCATCGTCTATAGCCATGAGACCGTGTTCGGTTTCTCCTTCCTCATCGGTTGTTTCGAGTAGTTCATCCCATGTTTTGACTTCCGCATTTAGAGCCTTCTTTTTGTAAAAGGCTTCCTTTTCTTTTGCTCCTCTTCATCGAGCTTTGGGCAATCGGCAATGAAGTGCCGGGTTTTCCGCATTTAAAGCAAGCATTATCTCTTGGTTTTCTTGCTTTATTTTTATTCACAAATTTTGCAAATTTTCGAACAAGTGCGGCCGTCTCCTCCTCATCATCATCATTATCATAGTATGCATTATTAGAAGAAGAAGCAAGACCTTTAGGAATAATTTGCATACCCGATTGATTTGTGGATGATTTGGAATTTTTCCTCTCCTTGAGATAGACTTCATAGATGAGTAGGTTTCCAATAAGCTCATCAAACTTGAGTGTCTCAAGATTTTGTGCCTCCGTGATTGCCGTTACTTTTTCGGACCATGAGCGGGAAGTGCATTTAGTACCTTGGTCACCTTGTCTTCTTCGGAGATAACTTTCCCGAGGGCCACAAGAGGATTGACAATATTGTCAAGCCTTTCCACCATTTTGGAGATGCTTTCGCCATCATACATGTTAAAGTTTTCAAGTCTTTAACAAGCATGGTCTTTCTTGCTTGCTTGACTTTCTTAGTCCCTTCATAGATTGTCTCCAATTTTTCCCAAACCTCATGTGCCGACCTTATGCCTCGTATGCGATTGTACTCGGTGGCGGTAAGTGAGCAATGCAAAATATTTAAGGCCTTACCGTTTAGAGAGAAAGCCTTCTTATCATTTTCATCGAACTCCTTGAAAGGTTTAGGAGTCGAGGTGCCATCCTCCATTTTTTTGTTGGTTGATCAACTCCTTCAATAACCACATTCCATATGTCAAATCCGCACCCTTGTAGAAAGCACTCCATACGGTCTTTCCAAAATGCGTAGTTGTTGGCGTCGAACAATGGTGGCTTGTTGGTGGAGGCGCCGGTGGTGAGATAAGCGTCATTCGTAGCCATGGATCTTTCCTCTTTACTCGGAACGAGCTAGCCAAAGAGTTTGGCTCGATACCACTTGTTAGTCCAGTGGCTATGATAATCTAGAGGGGGTGAATAGATTATCTCGGTTTTCAGATTTTGCCCTCTTTTTCGAATAATCAACCAAAGACGAGAATGTAAATGCGGAAATAAAACAACACTGCGTCGATTTAAAGAGGTTCAACCCACCTAGGGCCTAATCCTCTACCACCCCAAAGATATCTCAGGGATGGATTTCAAAAAAGAAAGAAAAGATTTTATTAATTTACCAAAAATTAATACAACACCTCGAGGATTACCACAACCTCCTTCACCACTTTGAGGATTACCACAATCCTCTTACACCACCTTGAGGATTACCACAACCCTCTTACAACACCTTGAGGATTACCACAACCCTCTTACAACACCTTTGAAGATTACCACAACCTTCAAACACCTATCACCTAGATCACCCAAGTGTATTCTTACCACAAGAATACTCACAAGGATGTCTTGTGTTGAATGATGACCAAAATCAAGATTACAACTCAATAATGATTGATACAATATGAATACAAGTGTAATCAAGAATTGAAAGCCTAGACCTCAAAATTGTGCAAGTGAAAGTGCTAAGGCTAATACAACAAGATATATGAAAGTGTTTGCTTTGTTTTCTCTTTGCTTGTATAGAGTGTGGTATCTTGTTGCTTGAATGAAGCCTCTATTTATAGGAGAGGTCTTGGCTTTGATATCCGGACATTGGCTCCTCCTTGGGGAGTGATTTCTTTGCAAAAGAAACCATTTAAAATCAACAATATACCATTAGAAATCAATCCCACAAAATAGGGAAAAGTCATTCGAAACGCAAGCGGATAGTTTTTGTCAAACATGGGGTTCGACCGGTCGTGCAGAGATAAGATTGAAATTGAATTTCGCGAATTTTTACACGGGGACGGTCGAAGGGGGTGCGACCGGTCGCCTCATTTCACCGCGACGGTTGCCGCTTGGCGTTTTTACGAAAGCGAGAGAAGTCCGGAACAAAAATCCAACTTGCAGTGCTGGTCGCCCGCCGGCCGACCACACCGTCGCCCACGGTCGACCGGCCGCCGCTCTCTTTTTTTTTTCTTACGCCCCATTTTTGTTTCAAAACTCAACTCAGCACGGGTTGCCCTATGGGGGCGCCTGGTCGAGCTCTGAAACAAAAGTGTTGTCCAATTTTAAATCGAAAATAAACTCCAAGAAATACTCCAGAAAAATAGTAAAAACATTTTAGATCGATCGGAAGTATTGGGACAACATTTAGGGACATTGTTTTGGTATAAAAACCCATTTGAACAAAATCATCAAAATCATGATAAAAACATTTATCTAACAAGAAAGTGCAACAACTTTGAAGTTTAGAGGGTAAGCGTAAACCAACTTTCATGAAGCTAGGGGTAAACTGTAATTTAAGGCAAAGTGTAAAATTTTGCATAGTTGGGAGGGTTAAGTGTAACGATTTAAAGTTCGTATGATTAAGTGTAAAACTTTGAATAGTTTGGGGGTTGAATGTTTTTATCCCTTTAAATTTTGAAGCCTTGCAACTACTAGAGAAAAATAATATTGTGAGAGGGCCGCCAAGGATTGAACGTCCAAGCAACTTGTGTGAAGTTTGTGTCATGGGAAAGCAACAAAGAAAGCCGTTTAAGAAGTACAAGTCAAGGCAGCATCCTCGCGACTTGAGCTAGTACACTCGGATGTTTGTGGACCAATTAAGCATGTGTCTATTGGTGGAAACAAGTATCTCTTAACCTTTATGATGATTATAGTGGAAAAACATGGGTTTATATGTTAAAGGAGAAGAAGGAAGTCTTCACCAGACTTAAAGAATTCAAAAGTTTGGTTGAAAAACAAAGTGGATGTCAATTAAAATGTTTGCGGGGCGATCGGGGAGGCGAATATACCTTTGGAATTTGAGAGTTTTCGCAAGGAAAATTGCATCATCCACCAATTCATGATGCCTCAAACACCACAATAAAATGGTGTTTCGGAGAGAAAAAATAGAACTATTCTTAATATGGTTCGATGTATGTTGAAAGAAAAAAATGTTCCTAAAGAATTTTGGGGAGATGTTATTGCTTGTGTTGTATATTTGTTAAACGGGTTTCCCACCAAGAGAATTGGAAACATTACCCCAGAGGAAGCTTGGAGTTTTCATAAACCAATGGTGGATCATCTTCGCATTTTCGGGTGCGTGGCATTTGCAAAAATACAAGAAGAAAAGCTTAACAAAGCTTGAAGATAAAGGCCGGAAGTGTATATTCTTGGGCTATTGTGAAAATGCAAGTGGATATAAACTGCATAATCCCATAACAAAAAATCTTGTGATGTCAAGAGATGTGGAGTTTGATGAAGCACAAGTATGGAATTGGAAGAACAAGTGGGGTCAAATCGTAAGTCCAGCGGCTACGATAATCAGAGGGGGTGAATAGATTATCTCCATCTTTTCGATTTCGCCCTCTTTTAACAAACGAATGCTCAAACACAATGATAAAGGTGCGGAATGTAAACAACACACGCCGATTTAAAGAGGTTCAACCCACCTAGGGCCTAATCCTCTACCACCCCAAAGATATCCAGGGATGGATTTCAAAAAGAAAAAGAATTTTATTAATTACCAAAATTAATACAAATTCAACTTACAACACCTTGAAGAGCACCACACTCTTCTTCAACACCACCTTTGGAGATTACCACAATCTCACTTTGAAGATTACCACAATCTTCCTTCAACGGCACCTTGTGAAGATTACCACAATCTTCAACCTTGAAGAATACCAAATTCTTCAACACCTCATAAGAAGATCACCACAATCTTCAGACCTATCACCTAGATCATCCAAGTGTGCTTTTTCCACAAGAACACTCACAAGGATATCTTGTGTTTGAATGATAACCAAAAATCAAGATTACAACTCAATAATGAATAATACAATTTGAGTGCAAGGTGTAATCAAGAATAGCCTAGACCTCAAGGATGTGAAAGTGATAAGCTAGGCAAATTTACAACAAGAATAATAACAATGAAAGACCAAGTATATGTTTGAAGTGTATCTTGTTGTGTTGTATCTCAATTGTTGTATTGGTTGCTCCAAAACTTCCTCTATTTATAGGAGATGATTGATCAAGCATAGGCTCCTTTTGGGGATTGAAAATCTACAGAAAAATACAATTAAAATCAAGAATATAGTTGTTAGAAATCAATCCCACAATTTAAGGAAATGTGTCTTTGTCAAACGGTCATATTTTTTTGTCATTAATACACAGGCACGGCCGCATTTAAAAAAAAAAAAAAGAACACTTTGAAAAATTCAACAGGCGGCCGGTCGACGAGGGCTTCGACCGGTCGACCCCTGTCTCAACCGGTCCCCCTAATCAAAAAACGAAGAGGTTTTGTTACATTTCAAAATGAAACTTGCAGTCCCGTCGGCCATGGCGGCCGGTCGGCCGACCGATCGGCGACGCCTGATGACGGCCGGTCGACCCACTGTTTTTACCTCCGTCTCATTTTTTGTTTCTAAAAACATCTTCAGTACGGGTTGCCTATAGGCGATCGATCGACCACGAGGCAAATGTTGTCCAACTTTTGTCGAAAATAAAACTTAAGAAATACTCGAAAATTTAGTAAAAACATTTTAAACCGATCGAGAGTATTTAGACAACATTTTAGGAACTGTTATAGGAGTAAAGACTCATTGATATAAAATCAATAAAAGTATTATCCATTATTAACAAAAATAAACTTGAGGAAATCTTGCGGAAAATATTAAAACCATTTTAAATCATTTAGGAGTATTTGGACAACCTTTAAAAACATTTTGGTGATAAAATAAAATCATCAAAATTAAGATAAAAACATGTATCAAACAATCTCCCCCTTTTTGATGATTACAAACCAAAACAATTTTTACACAAACTAAGAGAGCAATTTTAGAAAAGATTTTCCGGTTAAAACATTTGACCGTTTGGAAGCAACCAAAATTTCCAAAAATATTAAAGCAACCAAGTAGGAGTAAATATTTTTCAATAATAAGCACAAGCTCCCCTGTCAACAAGCATATCAAGAATAATGTAAAAGCAATTTTCCATAAGCTAAAAGCTTTAGCTTTTACAATTTGTTCAAGAGCTTATAAGCTCCCCTGTCACAAAACATCATTTAGCAATTATATAAGTCCTCCAAGCAACAATTGCACTAAAAACAAATCACAACTTATGGCTTTTATGAGCCATAGCTTATAGCTTTTATGACAAGCTTTTATTAGCTTCTTTGAGCTAATGAGCCAATATCCCTGTTTCTCCCCTTTGGAATCATCAAAAAGAATGTTAGAATGGTGAAAACACCATACAATAATATCAAAGTGCGCAAACGAGAGACGGTTTATCAACCATCGAGCAAATTATACATAAAGTCCAAGGAAAATGGGAGAATTGTAACATAGGAGGTCCATAAGCTCATTAGTTAGCTAAAAACATGATTTCAAAAAGATTTTGAGACATTTTGAAGCAAGAGAATCATGTAGAAGTTGAAAGTTTCATTGCGACATTTCATCGAACACCAGTGCGCGTGAAAAATAAAAGAGGTTGTATATAACCTTTGTAATTGGTTCAAGCCAAAAATTTCATATCATCAATCAACCTCATTCCAAAGCTCAAAAAAGATCATATGCAACATATGCAACAATTGTTCATCAAATAAGAAGCTCAAAGTAAATTCTCGGGTTCAACCCAATTGAGATAAGCTAAGAATGATCAAGGCATTACAAATGCCAAAACTTAGAACATCTATCAAGTAATAAGTCATGCCTTACACAATACATGTATCAAATGTCAAATGTCCCAACATATCCAACTAAGCATAATGATCAAAGCATTAAGAGAAGCACTTTTACCATCAAGTACTTCATACCAATTATCAAACAATGTTTTAGAGTATTTTTACCATCAAATACTCCATCAAAGTCATGATCATCCACAAGTCATTATCAACTTGCAATTTTAACCCTTTTAAGAAAGACAAGCAAATATCATTAGCACAAATGAGTTTTACAAAAGTTTATCAAAATACAAAGCAACATTAATGAAAATGCTAGAAAGTAAAGGAAGGTGGGGACATCAATCTTCGTCAGAAGAGAAGCAAGTTCCGGAATGAGATCTTTGATAAATTTCTTCAATTTGCCGATTGACTTTTTCAAACTAGAATTTTCCTTTTTCACAACCCGGAGCTCTTTTCTAAGAGAGGCCACATCTCTAAATGTTTCTCTTTCCACTTTGGCCATTCTCTCTTTGAGATTTAGATCTTCAACATCCGACTCGTCTTCATCTCCTTCCTCCCTAATTTCTTGTTCATTTCCCACATTCTCTTCTTCATTTTCCTCTTCATTCCCCACATCATCTCCTTGTTCGTCAAACTCACCTCTTCCAATATTTTCAACCTCATTGTCATTAAAGAAATCATCTTGTTGGGGATTGGAAGAAGATTCTTCCATTTGCCTCCTTCTCCTCTTTTGAGGATTTTTGCCTAGAGAATTTCTTGGAGGTGCCATATATGTGAAGCTCTTGCAAAAAGAAGTTAATTAGCAAGAAAGATTACAATGATTGATGAAGAAATGAAGATAGTAGAAGAAAGGGGATGAAGAACGATGTTATAGGGTTTTAGGGATTTTGGTTCGTCTGTTTCAAGAAGAGGAAGCAGAATGTTTTTAAGTAGTGAAATTGCCCAGGCGACCGGTCGAGGTGGGGCGGCGACGGTCGCGTGCGACGGCCGTCGCCCCTGGCCGCTTTGGCCGACCGTCCCAAAGTGCAATTTTTCTTTTCCGAATTTTCCAAAATTCGATTTTTCACCCCAAAAGTTTAAAACTTTGCAAAAGATAATTTTGGACCATATCCAACAAATATGGGTTTCAGGAAAACATATATTCGAGAAAATCGAGACTTAACAAGTAGTGCCCTTTTTAAAGAAAATATTTGCAAAAATCATTTAGGGGCACTTAAGGGGTTAAAGTGAAATATCTTGAAAGATATGTGCATAAGCATAATATCGAGTTTAAAGAAAAATATGAGTAGACATACCTCGATAGTTTAAGAAACTTGATGACGTAATAGCCAATGAGTATATGTACCTACACAATTCTTAGAACATATCTAGCACAAATCATAATGATAAAAGTGTAGGCTAAGAGATATCACAAGTAAGCTCATGCCATAAAAATCCATAAAAGATGATAACACACTTTAGTTTACAAAAATGCACAAGAGTTTTAAAACATCATATAAGGTCTTCTTTTTCAAAAAACATTTAAAAAGCACAAGTATATATTGAAGACCTTAATTAAAAATAAATATTTGAAAACTCATTAAGACACAAATAAAAGCATGCATAATAACAAAATAAAATGCATATTTAAATAGGGAGATAGGGGTTACCAATTACGCCATTTCAATGTGTTGTGCGTTCCCATTGTTGATGGTATCTTCCCTTTGAGAAGTCACTTTATTGATGATGACTTCTTTGATTTCTCCATTTCAAGGTTTGTTACCTTCACGTTGATGATGATCTCTTCTTCTTTGAAAGTTATCTTGATGATGTCTTTGCCATTTCCAAGGACCATGTTCTTTTCAATTTTGATTATATCCTCTTCTTGGAAATTGGCTTTGTTGAGAATAGTTTCTCCTTCTTTGATCAAATGAAACGGTCATTTGATGTCTTTTTGGCGGTATGAATTTTTTCCGATCATTCTTTCACGGGTACCTAATATAACATTATTTTGTGGTACCCTCATGTGTTTCGGGGTCATTTGGGATTAGTCTTGAGACTTTTAGGTCTCCAACAATAATTAGAGCTATTTCTAGCTCGACAAAAATTAGTCGTATGACCCTTTTTACCGCAATAAAAACATGTAATAATTCTAGGAGCATAATGGCCAACATGCTTAGAGACTTGATTCTTTTTCATGTGATTGGCATCCTTAGTCTTGTGATCAAGTTCTAGTTTGAATTATCACAACAATCAATAATATCATTGGTACTTAAGTCGGATTTAGATAAATCTTTTTCATACAATTAATATTCTCAACGAGTACTATTTTCTTTTTCAAGGTTTCCAACCTTGTCAAGTGTGGTGGTGTGAGCACATGATAGTGATTCATAGGAAGTAAATAAACTATCCTTATTATTTTTAAAACATTGAATTCCTTTTTCAAATTTTTGTATCTAACAAGTAAGCTTTGGAATTCATTTTGAAGTTCATCATAATCATTTTGTAAATCACTATAATCATTTTGAATGACAATATCATAGGAAGTAGAGGGTTTAAGACATACCTCGTTTTCTTCATTTATGCCCATAAAACAATATTCAACTTCTTCATAGTTGGAAGTTGTAGGAGGCTTGTTCCTTAGATTTGAGCTTGTATGACCTTGAGAAGTAGATGCTTTTGTTTGACTCCTTTCATTTGCAAATACTCCATAGATGGCTTCTAATTTTTGCCATACTTCATGTGCCGATTTTATTCCTACAATATGTTCATATTCTATATTAGTAAATGAACAATACAAAATATTGAGAGCTTTACCGTTTAAGGAGATGATTTTCTTCTCTTCATCATTGAGCTTTTTGAAGCCTTTTGAGGTGTGTGGTGTATCTTTCGTCGGAATGGATTCTCCGTTTATGACGGTGTTCCAAATGTCGAACCCGCAACCTTGTAAGTAGCATTCCATTCTTTCTTTCCAAAAATTAAAATTTTTGGAATCAAATAGTGGTGGCTTGGTGGTGGAGGTGCCGGATAGATGAGCTTCGTTTGTAGCCGTCGATCGTTTCTCTTCACTCGCGATGTGAAACGAGCTTGCCAAAGAGTTTGGCTTTGATACCACTTGTAAGTCCAAGCGGCTACGATAATCTAGAGGGGGTGAATAGATTATCTCCATCTTTTCGATTTCGCCCTCTTTTTACAATCGAATGCTCAAACACAATGATAAAGGTGCGGAATGTAAACAACACACGTCGATTTAAAGAGGTTCAACCCACCTAGGGCCTAATCCTCTACCACCCCAGTATATCCGGGATGGATTTCAAAAAGAAAAAGAATTTTATTAATTACCAAAATTAATACAAATTCAACTTACAACACCTTGAAGAGCACCACACTCTTCTTCAACACCACCTTTGGAGATTACCACAATCTCACTTTGAAGATTACCACAATCTTCCTTCAACGGCACCTTGTGAAGATTACCACAATCTTCAACCTTGAAGAATACCAAATTCTTCAACACCTCAATAAGAAGATCACCACAATCTTCTTGCACCTATCACCTAGATCATCCAAGTGTGCTTTTTCACAAGAACACTCACAAGGATATCTTGTGTTTGAATGATAACCAAAAATCAAGATTACAACTCAATAATGAATAATACAATTTGAGTGCAAGGTGTAATCAAGAATAGCCTAGATCTCAAGGATGTGAAAGTGATAAGCTAGGCAAATTTACAACAAGAATAATAACAATGAAAGACCAAGTATACGCTTGAAGTGTATCTTGTTGTGTTGTATCTCAATTGTTGTATTGGTTGCTCCAAAACTTCCTCTATTTATAGGAGATGATTGATCAAGCATAGGCTCTCTCTTGGGGATTGAAAATCTCTGAGAAAAATACAATTAAAATCAAGAATATAGTGTTAGAAATCAATCCAACAATTTAAGGAAATGTGTCTGTTTGTCAAACGGTCATATTTTTTGTCCAATACATAGAGGCGACCGATCGTAAAATAAAAAAAAAAAGAACACTTTGAAAAATTCAACAGGCGGCACGGTCGACGTGGCCGACCGGTCGACCCGACTGCCTCAATCGGTCCCCCTAATCAAAAAACGAAGAGGTTTTGTTCTGTTTCAAAATGAAACTTGCAGTACTGGGTTGACATTTGATGCACTGGTCGACCGCTGTTTTTACCTCTGTCTCATTTTTCTGTTTCTAAAAACATCTTCAGTACGGGTTGCCCTATAGGGCGACCAAGGTCGACCACCACGAGATTTAAATGTTGTCCAACTTTTGTCGAAAATAAAACTCAAGAAATACTCCGAAAATTTAGTAAAAACATTTTAAACCGATCGAGAGTATTTAGACAATATTTTAGGAAACCTGTTATAGGAGTAAAGACTCATTGATATAAAATCAATAAAAGTGTTGTCCATTATTAACAAAAATAAACTTGAGGAAATACTCCGGAAAATATTAAAACCATTTTAAATCATTTAGGAGTATTTGGACAACCTTTAAAAACATTGTTTTGGTGATAAAATAAAATCATCAAAATTAAGATAAAAACATGTATCAAACAGAAACAAATTTCATTTGAAGAAGAATATAAAGAAAATAATGAGAAGCAAAGAGAAGTTGCAGATGATGAAGCATCTTTGGCTTCACCTCGTCAAGCCAGAATTCAATCTGAAAGTGACGATTCAAGCAACTCATTTGTAAAAAAGACAAGGACCATCCATGACATATATGAATCCAGTCGAAGAGTTGATATCGATTTTGATGAAGAGTTTAATAATATGTGTTTGTTTGCCGGATTTGATCCCGTTTCCTACGAAGAAGCTTCAAACGATGCAAAGTGGAGAAATGCGATGGAGGAGGAAATCCATGCTATAAAGAAAAATAATACATGGGAGTTCACCCCACTTCCGCAAGGACATAAAGCTATTGGTGTGAAATGGGTGTTCAAGACGAAGAAAAATGCAAAAAGCGAAGTTGAAAGACACAAAGCGAGATTGGTTGCTAAAGGCTATAATCAAAAATGCGGGATCGACTACGAAGAAGTTTTCGCACCTGTGGCACGGATTGACACAGTGAGATTGCTTATCTCTTTTGCAGCGCAAAGAAAATGGAAAACATACCAGATGGACGTAAAATCCACCTTCCTAAATGGAAATCTCGAAGATGAGGTCTACGTCAAACAACCACCCGGATTTATCATCAAAGGACAAGAAAGCAAGGTGTACAGGTTAAAAAAGCCCTTTACGGGCGAGCTTGGAATTCAACAATTGATGAATATTTTCTAAAGAAAGGTGAAGTGCCCTTACGAGCATGCTTTGTATTTGAAGACAACTCTTGCGGAGACATTTTGCTGGTATGTCTCTACGTGGATGATCTAATTCTTACAGGGAATAATGATTTCATGATTAGAGAATTCAAGCACTCAATGGCGAAAAGGTTTGAGATGACAGATTTGGGCTTAATGAAATACTTCCTTGGTATCGAAGTACATCAAAGCAAAGAAGGGATTTTTATATCACAAGAAAGATATGCGAATGAGGTTCTGAAGAAATATTCGATGGAAGATTTCCATGTTGTTGACACACCTGTGGACAGTGGTAATAAAATAGCTAAGGAAGGAGAAGCAAAGGTTGTGAACCCAACTTATTACAAGAGTCTTGTGGGTTGCCTCAGATACTTAACATGCACGAGACCTGACATTTTATTCGGAGTTGGTTTAGTAAGCCAGTATATGGAAAATCCAAGAAGTTCTCACTTACAAGCTACTAAGCGAGTTCTAAGATATATCAAAGGGACGATCAATTACGGGTTATTTATTCTTCAATGGATCAATTGGAGTTGGTTGGTTTCAGCGATAGTGATTGGGCTGGATGTTTGGATGATCGCAAGAGCACTACCGGATTCATGTTTTATCTTACTAATGCAACTTTTACTTGGTCCTCAAAGAAACAATCAGTTGTTGCTTTATCAACTTGAGAAGCAGAGTATATTGCCGCAGCTTCTTATGTTTGTCATGCTGTGTGGTTAAGAAGATTACTTCAAGAACTTAAGTTGCAGCAAAAAGATTCATCCAAGATCCAAATAAATCGGCAATTGCTCTTGCTAAAAATCTGGTTCACCATGAATGTTCTAAGCATATTAATAGTCGTTTTCATTTCATAAGAGAGTGTGTCAAGAAAAAGGAAGTGGAGCTGGTGCATGTAAAATCGAGTGAACAAGTTGCTGATATATTTACGAAGCCCCTGAAAGCTGAAACTTTTCAATACTTGAGAAATTTGTTGGGAGTTCAAGTTCAAGGAGGAACAAGTTAAAGGGGGCAATTGATGGAATGTAAACTTGTTCTTGATTGCACATGTGGCTCGAGGAGTTGTTTTGAAGAATTAGTTGTCATTGATAAGAATAACTGGTATAGGAAAATTAAGTGCTTAGAAAATTAATTAATAATAATTATGGATGTATCTAGAAGTGTCTGGTACATTGTGATTCAGATTCTATAAATTGGTACCATGTATTCATGATTTTAGTAATAACAATAAGAAACAATAAGAAGAATCAATATATATCAGTCTTTATTCCAACAGGTGGCTGCTTGACTTTAGGTCAATGTACAAGTCTTGATCAACTTTGTTTATATTATTATACTAGTAAGAAACACGTGCGACGCACGTGATCCATATGACTTCACTAAATTAATTATATTATTTAATAATTTTGTTAATGAATATTAAAATATTAAAAAGTGCTTTACAAATACTGAACATTCATTCAATACTCAAATTATATAAATTGGAATATTTCAAAATATTATAACATATATTTTTTTCCTGAAAGTATAGATCGATAATGAATAGTCAAAAAAATATTTTAAGAACGCAATCCAATAGAATTTTAAATTTATACAAAAAAACAAATTCTCATATGAGTGTAAGATCATCTTAATGCTAGTAATATTTTTCTTAATTGATTTTAGAATTCTTTTAGCAATATATGTTTAAAGATTAATAAATCAATTATCACATTAATGAAAAGAATTAAAATTAATTAAATAACTTCTTTACAAAAATCAAGCATAACATCAAATATTATTTGTAATTTCTATTGTAAATTTAAATTCCACTTAAATATTAATTTTATCCTGGAACTTCTTATGCTTACTTTTTTTCCAGTCTTTGATCGCTTCTTTGATTAAAAAAATGTATGAGAACAAATTTACAATATAAAGTATATGTAAAAAATACTTTTCAAATATTATTCAAATTTTAATAAAAAAAACTAAGTATTTTTTCATGATATTTAAACTCGTAGTTATTGCATTCCACCTGTTTCAAGTGTCGTATTTGAACATAATAAATTTTAACCAAATATATATGAAAACTAATCCATTATTGTCATCAAGAGTCAACTCTGAAATAAAACTATTAAAATGTGATAAGTCGAGATATAAGTTTTGAAACTCTATTCAATTGCACACAATATATCTCCACTTAATAAATAATAAAACTAAATATAGTCTTAAAAAAATAATAAGTTACCACTTTTCATATGAAGGAACTCTTCAATAATTAAATACAATAGCATTAATTAACCTTTTGTGTTTGAAAATTACTTTTAAAAAACTTGGTTTTCAGTCTTAAAAAAGAAATAATAAGTTATCACTTTTCATATGAAGGCACTCTTCAATAATTAAATAAAATAACACTAATTAACCTTTATGTTTGAAAATTACTTTTAAAAATTTGGGTTTTCGGTCTTAAAAAGAAATAATAAGTTATCACTTGTCATATGAAGGCACTCTTCAATAACTAAATACAATAGCACTAATTAACTTTTATGTTTGAAAATTAATTTTACAATTTTTGGTTTTTTATAATATTTAATAAAATAAAAATTTAGAAGTATTCAAGTCGAGCATTAAATTTGGGGTATGTAAAACTCAAATAATATTATTATATAGGTATAAAATTAAAACTATAATATTAATTATTTTGTAAATGATATTTTGAGATTTTTGGAAATTTCAAAATATTTATTAAAATGACTAAAAAAATATAATTACATAAAATTTTAGAAAGATATTATATATTATTAGATATTGCAATGGTAATTGAATTGTTCTCTTTCGGTTTATTAGAATATTTTCGTGGTTGTAACCTTTTCACGTGAACCATATTATTATAAGATTATAAATATTCTTAATATACTAAAATTAATCTAATTGTTATGTTGTTGTAGAGACTACAACATTTCAAATTTAAAAATATATATTTTCTAAATATAATTATTTATTATAAAATAAAATTATCATTACGTACATTTTAAAAAGGTTAATGCTTTGTTTGAACAAAAGGTATATATCGATTTAATCTTTATTTTAATTTTCAATAAATTTTGGTTCAAACAAGAAATGAACCCAAAAAATTATTTTTGAAATCTCATCTAATTAATTTCATATATAACCATTAATTTTTTCAATATTTTTTATATTAGTTTTCACTTTATATTGTTGTGATATTTAATTTCCCATTAATGTCATATTAGTATTTGGATTAATGTATAATTTAAGTAATGCATTACTTTCTCGGAAAATGTTAAATTCTTTCTTATTAAATGAGTTACTAAGTTTTTCTTTTTCGTCCATATCCGATCATTTAGACTCAATCCAATTTTAGCTCTTGTTTCACTCTTTTACATAATTTTATATAATTAAGTTACTTTGGGTCCTAAGTTTTAATGTTAATGTCATGATGATATTTTAATTCATAGATATTTAAGGGTGTACGTTTCAAGTATTTGAGTTTTAAAATTATTTTTCCAGTTTGTCTTCTAAATGTTTTACAATAACATATATACTATTTTCAACTATCTATTTTTACACTTAATTCTTATTTTAATTTATATTTTTTTATTTTGTTAAATTAATTTTATATATTAATAACATATATTTAAGACTTCTAACAATATATCTTCATTTAAGTAAGAGAGTAATTGAGCGATTGAAATCATAATACATTCTAAAAAGTAATAAATTAGAAACTAAAACTTAAAATGTTAGTTATAGAAAGTTTTGTAAAAGTGATATTTGCACATAATTATAAAAAGTTTAAAAGGTTATACTATTGGTTGCAATAAACCTTTTTCAGATTCTCTTTTTTCACCTTATTCTTATTCATTTCATTGTCTACTTCTTACTATCGATATGTCATATTAAAATAAAATATGCATGAACGTACAACAAAAATAAAATAAGTATATCGTGTTTTCTATATCATTTGTTTAACTACCAATAATGAGATTAATTTTAAAAATGCATATTATTAATTGAGGGAGAAGTTTGATTCCATATGTGAAGATTTGGAGAATAATTAATTTGCCTCTATTTTTTTATTAAGCATCAAAACCTCTAATTTTTTTTTTTCTCTTATGAACTTAAAATGGTTGAATTTTTCTCTTATATATGATTCATACATATGGTCAGGGGCGGCCCTGGAACGGCCAAGGTGGTGCCGCCGCATAGGGCCCTCCGCCGGCAAGGGCCCCCGGAGTTTGTATTTTATTATTATATATATATACTTGCGTTTATATACATTTATAGGATGTCTTGGTATCAAATAATCTAATTCGTCCGTTGGTGACTTCTCATTTACTAACTAGGAGGTCTTATGTTCAATCCTTCACAATTGCAGAGTTTTGCTTACTTTTTCCTTCCTTTCTTTTTTCATCTTTTATCTTTGTCTAACATATTTTCCTTCTCCATCACTTTTCAATCCATAAATTATATAGAACGATTTTTTTGTAATTTTATTTTAATATGACTGAAATATTTAAAATTTGAGTTATCTTATTTTAGATGTTAAATCAATAAAATTACATTTGTAACATTGATTTTGTTATTAATATTTTTTATGTAAATAAGAGGTACTTGGGGGCATCAATTTGTGACACGACACAATAACTCAACACGAATTTAGCAGTATGCGGTACAAACCTTAACGAGGTTCGGGTCAAAAATCAGGTCGGACATGATTAACACAAAAAATAAATAGGCGGGTTAGGTCGACCGGCGTGTCGACACGATTGACCTATTTAACCCACTTAATTTTATATTGACATGCTATTTTAATATTTTGTGATGTTTTAATTGGTTATATGATGAAGGAAAAGTTATTAAATGCAATTGTTAATATTTTTAATAATTTAATGTATTTCTTATTTGTAATTGGAGCTTTTTTTTTTTTTTTTTTTCATGTTGATTTTAAATTATATAGGTTTTTCGTGTCATGTTCGGGTTATCCGTGTCATAAACATGTCGTGTTTGTGACGTTTATCTTAATACAAATAATTAAACGAGTGGTTTTTAATGTGTATCTTAATACAAATAATTAAGCGGTCGCGTTCGTGTTCGTGTCACACTGTAATACCCGTGTCGAAAAACGACACGATTGACACCCCTAGGCACAAGGGCCCCTCATTTTTCTTTCGCTCAGGCCCCTTGAAACTTAGGTGACTCTGCATATGGTTAGAAAGCTCAAGAAATATAGTTCATTATGATATTAATTTTATCGTCAGAATTCAAAATATTTTAAGAGTTATAATAGTCGAGAAATATTTTTGAAATGTAGAATATAAAATATCACTTGTTTTATAACTGAATAAATAAAAGATAAATAAATATCAAATTATTTTTCTTTAAAATTAACTATGTCAAAAGTTAATTTTATTTTAATTTTAATACTTTATGAAATATTCACGTTCGATTGTAAATTAATTTTTTGTGTTCAGATTCATTTAACTAAATCAAGTTATCTATTGGTAACATAGATTTAAGGTTCTCTAACAATATAATTCCATATATATAATATAAGAAATAAAAAATCATAATATGTTATGGATCAAAATTCAAATTTTGAAACTAAAAATTTATTAGCTATCATATAAATATTTCACGTGAAAAATAAATTTAATTCTATCTTGGGTTTAAAAGTGAGTTTCTTCTAGTTAACACAAAATGTGCCAACAAAATACTTTAACAAATAAAGTAATAATCTCTATTCTTTTTCTTATACTTTTGTATTAAAAATTATTTCTTTTCTAATCATGTTAAGTTAAAAAATATAGCTTTCATATATTTTATTTTAATTTGAATTTTTTACATGATATAAACATATATATACTTTTTCATTTTTTGTTATTAATTAGAATTTATATTGTAATAATTATTATTTATTTAATTGAAAGAATATATTATAAAAATAATAAAATTGATGATTGAATCCAATTTAGGACGTAGAAGGTCAAATGATATATCCATTGTAAATAAATAATAGATAAATATTAATACAAAACTTGGATACCAAAGTATCTTATGTTATGATTTTTAGTTCGCTTAAATTAAAAAATTACTATTATTTACAATCAAAGCATTTGGAGGTAACTTTTATTTTTATTTTTTTGTTTCTACTTCAATTTAATCTTTTTGTTTTATCTAAAAATACAACGAGAAATATATCATTTGTTCATAAAGTATTATAAATTAGTATACATTATGTATTATATTAATATTTAAAGGGCTATAATTTTCTCATATAAATTCCATATGTATGCTTATGAGATATGTTTGCAAAGCTATAAAATTCTATTTTAATATAAATATAATTTTGTTTAAAAAATCTTACTACTAAAAACGTTATGACGAAAAAAAATTGACTTTTAGTATTTGAAAAAGAATTTAGTATATGAATGGATACTTAAAATTATATTTAAGTTATTTTATTAAAGATAAGTTCAATTATACCCCCTTCTCACACTATTTAGTACCTAGTCATTAGGGTTATAATAGGTATATCAAAAGTTTCAAGAAACTTTTAGGTGATTCACATTTTTATAGATATAATAAAATAAATAATAAATAATAATAATAATAATAATAATAATAATAATAATAATAATAATAATAATAATAATAATATAGTATATAGATAGATTATGGAAACATTGAAAATGGAATTTCTAGAATAGGTTCATATTCTCGTGATTTTTAGCATGTTTATATTAAAATGAAGGCTCAAATTTGGTCTAGTAATTCTAGGCGGTGGCATTTTAGGACTTCTATTTTTTTCAAACTGTAATAGGACTTTTTTCTCTATAAAATGGCACGTTGAGAACAATTTTGGCGAAAACTTCAAAATTAGCAAGATTCTTAGCGCGTCTAGTCGTCTACCACCTCACCGGCCCAAATTGTGGATTCTCAAATTTCTAGCAAAATTGTTGATTTGGGTGTTAGGAGACATATGGCATACATTTATCATATGTTTATTGATTAAAAATTATTAACTTAAAAAATAACTTAATTAGCAGTTTGGTAGGAAAATTGAAAATCACTAATTCGGGTCCGAGGTGGCAACCACATCAACAATCCCACCAATTTTTTATTTTTGGCCAGAATTGTCTTCAATTTATCAAATTTTTTAAATAGGACTAAGTTTTCAAACTCCTCCATCTATTTTTTAAAATGTAACATAATTACTAAATACACTCTTTCTAATTTCCCATTTTACCATTGTACTATCCCCCAAATACACATACACCCAAGGGGGGCGGTGGTGACCAAAGAAGTTCCGACATTTTTCTTTGTTAAAAGAGCGAAAGAAGATGTAATATCTTTTATATTACATAGTTTTTATTTTATTTTAATTTTAAATTTAATATTTTACTTTAATTTCACGCTTATAGTTGGATTAGTTTGGGTAATTGTTAGGTATAAGTGTTGGGTAATTGTATTTGGTTTGAATTCTAGAGTTATATAAAAAAAAAAATTGGTTTTGTCCAAGTATGGGGAAGAAAACGATGGGTGGCGCGATGGTATACTCGATCGTGCTATAAGGCACGATCGAAAATTAACTACGATCGTGCCACTTGGAACGATGGCATGAGCAAAGTTTTAATTACGATCGTGCTATCGTGCCACATAGCACGACGACACGATCAAGGTTGCACTGCGATCGTGCCAAGTGTCGCACTTTTGTTATTCAACAGTAAGTTTTCAACTGTAAAAAATGAGTAAAAAAAAAATAACACACTTTTAAATTGTAAATTAAGGAGATACTTATATTATTCGACAAAATTAATTTTTTGTTGTCCATATTTACAACAATGTGAGTGTTTGAAAATCTAAGGTTTACAAAAAAAAAAGTTTCAGTTTTTTATGAGAGTGTGGGTGGGTGTGAGGAAGATGGAGTGTATTAGAACTTATTTACGTAAATAATGGTATCATAGTCCTTTCAACTAATGTTATTTTTGAAATTATATGAAGGTGGGTATGATTATCAATTTTGGGGGTGTGAATAGCGTCACCCTTACAAATTGGGAAAAAAAAAAGTTCTAAAATGCCACAACACCAATGTTACAGGACCAATTTTGTAATTAATCCTAAAATGAACTACTACTTTAGATTTCGGGACAGTGTACAGACAAGTCATGGAAGACTCTTTGTCATAATGTACCAGTTGTTGACTAACGCGTTGACCGCTCTTTCCAGTCATTGATGACAGAGACTAATGTCGGCTTCGGTTTCCATCTTTGACTCGCGTGGATTAATGATTATAAGTTTAGTCCTGCCCTAACCGTTGGTTTTGGTATCTGATAGTACAAGGTATGCGGCTCGAGTAGTAAACCCATTCTAATTGATTATTAAACCCGAGGCCCCTTATTATTATATAATCATGCTTCACAGAATCACAGTACCAACTACCAAGTTTGGGCATGTACTTTCTCATTTGTGTCCTTAAAAATGTGAGTACACTTTTTCGAGGTGTATTGAATAGAATTCTAGAAAAATATTATTATACTGCAAGGGTATTTTGGACATTTCTTATTACTATTTCTTTTAATCAATAATAACAAACAAAGAATTCTATTTTTGGTCCAAAAGTATAAATGATATTCCTAAATCACAAGCACAATCGAAAAATTTAATCTAATCCCGTCAACAAAGACAAACAAGCCGTGTAGGTATTGTAAGATCATGATAATATTTGTTTTGAGTTCATGTGAATTACTACAGATTTGGGGTCTATAAAAGTCTTATACATGTTTTAGAAAGGAAAAAAAAAGGTCTTATACATTTGCTAACCAGCCGAAATTTGAGATATTAAAAACATGGGAATTGATTCCTAAATTAATAGATTTTCTGATAAACGGTGAATAAGTACGGGAAGATAATTTTTTTTGGTTCTTTAATTTTGAGATTTAGTCTTTTAAATAGTCATCTTTAAATTTTGGTTTTATATCTTTTTAAAATTTAGACATTTAGTCTTAATTTTGAACAAAATTTTATAATTTTATTGAAAATTACTGACTATTACCCGATGAGGTGCAAATTAACATGTAAAAAATTTGGAAAAATTGTTACATAAGCATTGAAATCCCCAAATTTTACATGTCAATTTCGATGAATTGACATGTATAATTTTGCACAAAATAACCAAAATTTCAAAAATTCTGACACATAAGCGGCCCACTGGCCCTACACAATTTCGAACAAAATAGGACTAAGTTTTCAAAAAAATAAAGATATTGGACCAAAATTAAATATAACTACCTAATCTCCAAATAATCCAAGTGTGAGGACCAAAAATACTATTTTCCGAATATGCGCACCTATTTTTTATGTACTCAACGATCAAAATTGTTTTTATTCCTCTTGGTTGAGTTGAGAATAATGAGTGCACAAAAATGACATCATCAATGCATACATAAGAGACAGTGTTAACTGAAAACACTAGAATCGGATGATTATGATATGAAACACAATTAACCTAAAAAATAATGAGTTTACATTACATTGTTTTCTTCAGCAGGAAAACCTTATGAAGTTTGAAAAAAACCCTTCATGTCAGAAAGTAAAGTCATTTTATTTGACTAATGAGCAAATTTGATTTGTTGGTTGGAAACATTTGCTGGCCAATTAAATTGTAGTTGTCCAACCAAATTTAGTTGGAAAGTATGCTGGTGGAATTAATTGCTTTGTGAAACAAAGCTTGCAAAGCATATGCCTATAAATAGGCTAATCCGGGAGAAGGGAAAATACATCACAAAACAATTCTCATTTCTCTTGTTATTTCCTCATTTAAAGAGTGATAGGTTTCTCCTATTTCAAGAGAGAGTGTGATATAGTTATCTCCTTGTATTTAGAGAGAAAGTGTTGTAATCCCTATTTTCATAGTGAATTGCTCCTACACTTGCCCGTGGTTTTTACCTCAAATTTATTTGGGGTTTTCCACGTAAAAATATTCGTGTCATTTTATCTTTATATTTCTCACATCACTATTGTCATGGCTTTGTTCCGGTCAGTAATTTCCTAATAGTGGTATCAGAGCCATTGGTTTAGGGGTTATTGTTCACGGGTTACTATTCATGCACTATTCACGTGAATAGTGAAATTCGGTTCGAGTGAAAAAAATTAATCGGGTGTGGACAAAATAACAACAAAGTTCGATGTAGAGAAGTTCAATGGGAATAATTTCTCATTATGGAAAATGAAGATTAAGGCCATTTTGAGGAAAGACAATTGCTTGGCAGCAATTGGAGACAGACCCGCAGATATCACCGACGATGCCAAGTGGAACGAGATGGAGGCAATGCAATTGCTGATCTGCATTTAGCACTAGCCGATGGAGTTTTATCTAGTGTGGCGGAGAAGAGACGGCAAAGGAGATATGGGATACACTAACGAAATTGTACGAAGCCAAGTCACTTCACAACAAGATTTTCTTAAAAAGAAAATTGTATACCCTTCGTATGGCGGAAACCACTTGGTGGTGACCATATCAACACCTTGAATACTCTATTTTCGCAACTCACCTCAATGAGTTACAAAATAGAAGTTGTTGAATGTGCGGAACTTTTGCTCCAAAGTTTACCAGATTCGTATGATTAACTCATCATCAACTTGACGAACAACGTCCTTTCGGACTATCTAGTCTTCGATGAAATTAGCACCGCTATACTAGAAGAGAAGAGTCAAGCTTTGGCGGTGGTGAGAGGAAGATCCACGGGCGTGGCTCCGATGGGAGTCAAAATCATGGTAGATCAAAATCCAGGAGTAAAAAGAACATCAAGTGCTACAACGTGGTAAAATAGGCACTTCAAGAAGGATTGTTGGAGTAAGAAGAGTGGCGACCCGAGTCATCAAATGCTCGCGGAAAGTTGCAAGTACATCCGAAAACGGAGAAGTTTTATACGGCGAAGCAACCACCAACGCCGAAGGCGTAAAACTATTTTCGATGTCCGGCTTTTGACTCAGGAACAACTGGCACATGACCTCCCGACGAGAATGGTTTCACACATACGAACCAATCTCTGGAGGATCCGTATTTATGGGGATGATCATGCCTTGGATATTCGGTATTGGTACTATCAAAATAAAAATGTTTGATGGCGATTCGTACCATTCAGAGGTGCGACATGTGAAGGGCCTACGGAAGAATCTTTTGTCCTTAGGACAATTGGATGATGTTGGATGTAAAACTCGTCTTGAGGATGGGATCATGAAGATCATGAAGGGAGCGATTGTAGTAATGAAGGCGGAGAAACTCGCTGCGAATTTGTATATGCTTAAAGGAGAGACGATGCGAAGGAGAAGCTTCTGTTGCAGCTGCAGGTTCTGTAGAAGAATCAACTATAATGTGGCACCACAAACTTGGCCACATGTCGGAACAAGTGGTTGAAGATTCTCTCCGAATAGAAAGCTACTACTGTTCTTACAAAGATATCTTTACCATTTTGTGAGCATTGTGTTACAAGTAAGCAACACAAATTAAAGTTATGAGATCAACATCTAAGAGTAAGAGCATCTTAGAGTTGATTCACTCGATGTTTGGCAAGCACCACTATCATCCTTAGGAGGGGCGAGATACTTTGTATCTTTCATTGATGATTACTCCAGGAGATGTTGGGTGTATCCTATCAAAAGAAAGGCCGATGTATTTTCAGTCTTCAAAGTTTACAAAGCTCAGATAGAACTTCAATCGGGAAGAAGATCAAGTGTTTAAGGGGCGATAATGGAGGAGAATATACAAGTGATGAATTTGAGTCTTTTCAACAAGAAGGCATCGAAAGACAATTCACGGTGGCGTACACACCTCAACAAAATGGAGTGGCAGAGCGAATGAACGTAACCTTGTTAGAAAGGACAAGAGCAATGTTGAGAAGCGCAAGTCTACCCAAGACATTCAGGCGTAGGGCGGTCAAGACCACATTTATGTGATCAATCGGTCACCATCAATGCGATTGATCAAAACGCCCATGGAGATGTGGTGGTAATTCCGATTATTCTCGTCTACATACATTTGGAAGTCCTGTGTATGTGATGCACAATGACCAAGAAAGAACAAAGTTGGACCCAAAGTCAGAAAGTGTATCTTCTTGGGTATCTTCGATGGAGTCAAGGGTATCGCTTGTGGGATCCCACTACCCACAAGGTCATCATCGTGCAGAGATGTGATATTTGCGAGAAGATAAGCGCAAGACAAGGGAGATAGTAACACATTAAAAGAGAACCAAGAGACTACTACAGTTTGAAGTGGAAAATAATCTACAAAATGAAGATCCAAAATCTTCTAAAGCGTGCAGAGCACGAGTACAAGAACAAGTCGAGTCGATGTCCAAGAAGACGTACCAACTCGTGAGAGAAAGCCGCCGACTTGGCAATCGGAGTATGTTATGGAGAGCAATGTTGCATCTGTCTTTTAACGGAGGATGGAGAGCCATCAACTTTCCATGAAATTCTGTAAAGCTTCGGATGCATCTTAGTGGATGACAAAGAATGCATGAAGAAATTGAAGCTCTCCACAAGAATCAAACTTGAAAAACTTGTATCGTTACCACATGATAGAAAAGCCATTGGTAATAAATGGGTCTACAAGATCAAGCGGGATAGCAACGATCAAGTAGAGCGGCATCGTGCAAGATTGGTGGTAAAGGGATATGCTCAGAAAGAAGGCATTGATTTCAATGAGATATTTTCCCGGTGGTTCGACTCATGACAGTCAAAGTAGTCCTGGCTATGTGTGCCACTTTTGACTTACATCCTGGAGCGATTAGATGTAAAAACTACGTTTCTTCATGGAGCTTGAAGAAGAAATTTATATGCTTCAACCGAGGAAGGTTTTGCTAAAACAGGCAAAGAGAACTTGGTTTGCATGTTGAACAAATCTTTGTACGGTCTCAAACAGGCGCCGAGGTGTTGGTACAAGAGATTTGATTCCTTCATAATGAGCCTTGAATACAACGGACTTAGTTGAGGACCATTGTGCGTACTACAAAAGGTTTGATGATAATGATTTTATTATTTTGTTGTATGTGGATGATATGTTGGTGGCAAGCCCCAATAAAGATGGATCCAAGAAATGAAGGCACGGTTGACTAGGGCGTTTGATATGAAGGACTTTGGACCATCAAACAAGATTCTAGGGATGCAAATTCACCGAGACAGAAATAATAGGAAGATCGGCTTTCTCGGAAGAACTACTTCAGGGAAAATTTTGCTTTGCTTCAACATGCAAAATTTGTAAGCCGATTCTACCCCTCTTCCTATTAATTTCAAGTTATCCTCAAGTATGTGTCCTAGCAATGAAGCAGAGAGGAGGGAGATGTCTCGAGTACCGTATGCATCAGCAGTGGGGAGTTTAATGTTCGCTATGATATGTACAAGACCAGACATTGTGCAAGCAGTGGGAGCAGTTAGTCGATACATGGCAAATCCTGGTAGAGAGCATTGGGATACATTGAAGAGGATTCTAAGATAGATCGGAGGAATCTCGATCCGCATTATGTTATGGAGGATCGGATTTTATGTCGGGGTTATGTTGATTCGGATTTTGCATGTGATCTTGATAAAAGAAAATCCACTACGGGATATGTGTTTACACTTGCGGAGGAGGAGAGTCAAGTCGGGTTTCAAAATCGCAGATTGTTGTAGCTCTATCTACAAATGAAGCGAGAATACATGAAGCTGACTACACAAGCTTGTCAGTAGAAGCCTGGATACAAAGGTTATTGGAAAAGATCGGGTACAAACAAGAAACAAATGTTCTATTTTGTGGATCGAGTGCTTTGCATATTGCAAAGAATCCACCTTGCATTCCATGACAAGGAATATAGGAGTTCACTATCATTTTGTTCGAGAGGTAGTGGAAAATGAGAGTGTGGATATGCAAAAGATCCATACTCGATGAAAACCTAAAGATATGGCATGACCAAACCAATCAACACCGGCAAGTTTGAGTGGTGTAGATCCTCGTGTGGCCTAGCGTAAACGTAAAGCAAAGAAAGAGTGGCAAGTGTAGAGAATGATGAAAGAATTACAAAATGACTTTAAGTGGGAGAATGTCGAAAGTAAAGTCATTTTACTTGACTAATGAGCAAATTTGATTAGTTGGTTGGAAACATTTCTGGCCAATTAAATTGTAGTTGTCCAACCAAATTTAGTTGGAAAATATCTTTCAGTGGAATTAATTGCTTTGTGAAACAAAGCTTGCAAAGCATATTCCTATAAATAGGCTAATTCGGGAGAAGGGAAAATACATCACAAACAATTCTCATTTCTCTTGTTATTTCCTCATTTAAAGAGTGATAGGTTTCTCCTATTTCAAGAGAGAGTGTGATATAGTTATCTCCTTGTATTTAGTGAGAAAGTGTTGTAATCCCTATTTTCATAGTGAATTGATCCTACACTTGCCCGTAGTTTTTACCTCAAATTTATTTGGGGTTTTCCACATAAAAATATTCGTGTCATTTTACCTTTATATTTCTCATATCACTATTGTCATGGCTTTGTTCCGATCAGTAATTTCCTAACACTTCACACCTTTACTTGTTTATTTTTGGAAACAAATGAAGACAAAGTATACCTAGGTCGAAGCTCAATGCCTTCAACAATTAGGCCTCTCTTCCAAGTCCAAGGCTCCAGCAACCGCGCCTCCACCTCTCTTTGATCTCCCAAATCGAAATAAAAGTATCCCAATTCTAATTCCATCCATCCATCTGCTCGAATGACTGCAATTTGCTCCTGTATACTTCCCATTGTTTGAAGGTGCACAATATCAGCCCATTTCTCAGCATCTTCATCTGACTCATCATCAGGAAATCCGATCATTGCATTTTCTACCTCAGCTAATTTGAGCACTAGGAATGCTGCATACGTAGTTTCTGGAGATAGCATTGTCGTTTCGACCTTACCACGAATATCGAGCCACCAAATCACTTCTTTAAGCTCAGCTACTTTAGGAAATCTGCAAGTGTACGTTTCAAAATTAATCACATACGGATCGATAATTACAGAAAAGTCCTTGAGGTTAGCTCTAATTACAAAAAATTAACCCAATTAAAGATTTTTAAAATTACAAAAACTACGTACCTTGAATCAGCATGAGATGTCCATTTCCAATACCTTGAGTCGTCTACCCATGACATTGTGAGTTTCCTTGCTCCTAGCATTAAACAGTTTTTTCCAGTCCTTTTGTCAACCCAAAAGCACTGTTTCAAATTTAAATATTTATAATGTCGTTACCATATATCTTTTCTAAACGAATAATACAAAATATAGCTAGCAACAAATTATTAAGAAAATCATGTCTTACTAAATACGCTGATCTCCATACTAGTTCCTGTCCATCACGCAGCGCGATCGTCTTGTGATCAAGCGTTAATTCGGAGTTATCATCATCATCATCAAATTCAGAAGAAGAAATGGAGCTAATGGTGCTTGGATCCCTGGAATGAGATAAGGCTAATTGCTTGTCCCTCTCCCTGCGCATAACGGTAGTCACCAGCCTCTCCCAGTTGTCGTAGTTCTTTGACATTATCTCAATCTAACCAAAATCATCAAGAATTATCCTTCATATATGGAAGTCTTTTCTTTTCAGAAAACTGATGTGGCTAGAAATTCATGTGTAAAGACATCGAAGATGATGGATTATTCTTTTTTGAAAATTATTATAAGATGACTTGATGAACTACGTGTTGGGATCCACCACCAAAAACCGTGTAATGTTAATGGAGGTTCCAACCCTCACCTACCTCCCTTGACAACTTGACAAAATGGTATGAACGGTGCAATTCAACCATCATTTTGCATATAAAAAGGCTTGGGAGAAAACTTCAGGAAAACACACCAACACAGAGAAATTAAAACAAGAGAAAGAAAAGAATAGAGTGTAGGCATTTGAGGTGATCAATTTGTGTGAGACAAATTGTGATATAAAAATGGTCTATCCCAACAAAAATTTAATGACAGCTACCAAAAAGCGTCATTATAAATAAGTATTTTAGTGATGTTTTTTAAAACGCGTAGCATTTTAATAAATTTAATGACACTTCTATTGAAGTCTCATTATCTTAATAAAATTGTCAACTTTTTTTATAAGTGTCACAATAATTATAAAATTTACTTGCGCTTTTTTTATTTGTGTCATTAAAATGACAACGCTTAGTAAAAAACGTCAGTACATATTCCAATTTACTTATGCATTTTTTTATTTATAGCTAAATTTTAAATTTTACTCAATAAATGTGTCATTAAAATAGCGACACTTATCAAAAAGCATCATAAAATTGATGACACTTTGTATTTTACTTACACGTTTTTTTATTTGTCGCCAAATTTTTAAAATTTACTTAAACTTTTATTGTTTCTAATTTCTATCATTAAAATGACGACACTTATTAAAAAGCGCCACAGAGTAAAAAATTAGAATATCTATCCCACATAAAAAATTGAAGTGTTGAGAGTGACTTTGAGAGTCCCATAATTCATAATCTTGACCAAGAAAAATTGGAACACCTTGTTGGAAATATAAAAATGAAAGATCACTATTACTAGTTGAAGCCATTTTAATAAATGTGGGAGGTTATCTGGCCAAATGGTGGCTCTGATAGTCTAATACCACAATTGTTGGGTATACGGATGTAAGTATAAAAATGTGAGAGAGATAGACAAATGATTAGAGGCTAAAATATTAATTCACTGAAAATATAATCTCATCAAAATACAATTTTAGAAAGAATAAAAAACACACTCAATTTTTGTTTACAAAATTTCTGCACAAATTCTAAGTTGTGCAATACTTTCTCTCACTAAATAGCCTTTGATGATTGGCTTTGTTATTTGCTTCTCTGCGGATACATTCAAGATTATGGCAAAAGGTGCCTATTTATAGGCTTAATCTTGGATTAATTAATAATCAGTAATACTAGTAGTAGTTATTGGTTGGTTGGATGCATTAATTAAATGATCGGTCCCCATTAGTAGTTGATTGACCTACTACATTAATGAGAAAGGTTGCAAATTAGACTTTTTACATGTATATATAGGATTTTAATCTAGTGAGTTCACATAAGTTATGTTAGTATGTGAGACCAAATCTGGAGCGTTGATTTAATTTTTTAAACAAGATAGATTAAATAGTTTTTATAATTTTTTAAATAGTTAACTTATTGGAGAAAATGGCTTTTTGGTAAATCCAATTTATATCGAGTTATTAGGAAGAAGTTATTTTTGGTAGTGACTTTTCACATTGCTACAATTCAGGGATCGGTTTTTACATGATTCTCTTCCAAATCTTTTCTTTTGGGTATTTAAAAGTCTCAAACTCCCCATTCATAAAAAATCTTTATCGATTCGAAAATCTATCTCCATCTCTCTTGAAGAAAAACTACATCTTCATAGCTATCGTGAAAAACCACACCAGGAAGAGAAAAACCCAATCTCCATCTATTCGTGTTTGTGAAAAAAACCCATCTCTCGTGAAAAACCCAACCTCGACGGTTTTATTCTTCGAGGCGGTCACAATTTCCGACGACACTCCAACCTCGATGGTTGTTCTTCGAGGTAGTCATAATTTCGAACGGCATCACGGTTGTTCTTCGAGGCAAAAGCAAATCAACGTACGTCACATTCTTCATCAGATCGACGCCCACATTGTAGGTGGAGCAATTTTTTTCTTTATTATTTCGTCATTTTTTTGAGAATTTCTTGGTAAATGAATTTTGCTTAAACATTTGACAATGAATGTATTTCCTATTTTTTGACATTTTTTAATTGTTCTTGTTTTTGAAAAACATAGAACCATAAATAATTGTTGTTTTCTATTTTTGTTGGTTTGTTAGGGTATATAATTAGAGATGTCAATAAGGTAGGCCCGAGGGCCAACCCTAAAATCTAAGGGTTGGGTCTATATTTTATAGGCCCTTATAACATAAGGGCTTTTTAGCCCTTCCTAATTGGCCCTAAGGGCCGTCTCAGTCTAGGGTAGGTGGCCCTTGCAAGGCTTTTTTCGGTAAATGTTTTGTATTTTATATATTTATATTCAAAATTTATGCTTGTAATATTATTAATTTATTATTTGATCTCATTTATTACCATTTATCTTAACAAATTATCAAATTTGATCTTTGATCTCATTTATAATTTAGTCTTACTAAATAACTTAGTGAATATAAAATTAAAGTTGGTATGTAAATGGTAATGATTATTTAGTACGTTAATAATTATAAAGAACTAAAATATATTTGGTATAGACTATGTGATTACTAAAATAAAAATGACAAATTTTGAATATTTTAATCCAAATGGAATCTAAGAATTACAAGTATTATTTTTATAAAATAAGAAATTCGCAAGTTAATTTTTCCATCATGATGCAATGTTTTAATTTAGACAGGATAACTTCATAAAAAATGTAAAAAAATAATCATAGGCCGCTACAGGGCTAGGGCTGAGCTTAGATTTTTCAAGTCCTTATAAGTTCAGGGCTTTTTAGCCCAGGGTTAGGCCTCTTAGGACTAGGGCAGAGGCCGGGACGGGCCGACCCTTATTGACATCTCTAGGTATATTGTTGCATTTTGAGTTTTAGTTTTTGTACAACACGATGAAAATTTTGGGAAATAAGGTTTAAATTGATCATATTTTTGTTCAAGTATGTGCAAATGCTTAGGATCTGTTGTGGGTTTTGTTTTTTTATTTACTGATTTTACTAGTTGAAAAAACAAAGTTGGCAGACATGGGGGTAATTAGGAGTGCCATGTTTTTTCATAGTCTGGGAGATTGCTTAATGAGAGTTTCAACCACTTATTGTTGTTGATAATTATGCTTATGTATGTTTTATATTATGCTCTCAAACAGGGGGGTAATTAGTATTGCCATGTTTTTTTCTAAGTCTGGGGGGTTGTTTATTGATGGTTTCAACTGCTTATTGTTGTTGATAATTATGCTTATCTATTGTTTGTTTTCTGCTTATATTAATTGGTGAAATATGGTCAAACTTGGATTGGTCTTTTTTTATATTTTAAACATGTTTTTTACACTCTGAGAAAATCACACATTTTATGACGAATTTCTTTACCACGCATAAATTTTTGTCATAATTTGTTAACTAACAAAGGATTTAATTTTATTTTTGTCAATTAATTTGCTCATTGATGCTTTTAATTATGCGTATATATGTTTGTTTTAATGCTCATGTATCCTTTATATTCTGCTTATGTTTCATATATAGTTGGGTGCTTTTTTGATAGATTTTGGTTTGGAAATGGTAAAAGATAGTAGGAAAAGGAAGGCCGCAAAGAAATATGTAACTGCAATTTGTTTGGATGATATGAATGAGCATAGGTAATTGAATTGGGGGAGAGGCAAAGAAGTTTTTGGAACGACGTAGGTCATAACGAAACGATTATGTTTTTATTTTTGATCAAATGGTTGAATATTGTAGTATTTTTTTTGAATTTATATTTATGGTTGGTTTTGAGTAGTTGATGTACATGAGTAGTTTGCGATATGAATGTTTTGAGTTAGTTGAGTATTTTCTTTGATGAATGTTCAATTTGTTGGTATAACATACGTTGTGTTATTCATAGTTGAGTACATGGACAACCTCTTTTTTTTGGGGGGTTGGTATCATGACCAATTTGATCAAAAAGCAATAAAAACAAGCATACATAAGCAGTACTTAATACGTCAATAAGCATTAAAATATATGGACTAAATAAGCGATTCGTTTGGTTCTTGAACAATTTGCTCAAAAAGCTCTAAAACAAACATACATAAGCAGTACATATTACGTCAATAAGCAGTAAAGCATATGGACTAAATAAGCAATTTGCTTGGTTGCTGAACAATTTGCTCAAAAAAGCAGTAAAATAAGCTTATGTAAGCAGTACCTAATGCGTCAATAAGCAGTAAAACATATGGACTAAATAAGTAATTTGTTTGGTTCCTAATGCGTCAATAAGCAGTAAAACATATGGATCGGACTAAATAAGCATTTATTTGGTTCCGGACAATTTGCTAAAAAACAATAAAACAAGCACACATAAGCAGTACTTATACGTCAATAAGCAGCCCCCAAATTGTTCTCCCTTAAATACAGACACAAGTGGTGTTCCATATGCAACAATTACTCGTTAGACAAGCAATATGAGTATATTATATAAGCATATTTTTTTTTTTTGCATAACATCACAGTTTCTATTCAGCAAACTATATTTAATTTGAGAACACAAAATATAGTAAATAAGTAAGCAATATTTTTCATATTCACAAGCAACTGTTTATGTGCAACTAAGCAACATTCTAAATAATTGTGGGTAATCGCTTTCTATCATGTAAGAATCGCTTCCTATTTTCATGAGATTTAATTGAGTTATCGAAATTATGATCAGGATTCAAAAGTTAAGATGGCACCAATTATGGGTAACTCCAATTTTCATAGATTTACTATATTTAGGCGCCTCCATTTTTATGTGGACTAATTTGCCCCAATTTAAATTTATCGATTTTTATAAACATTAAAATGATTTGATACTAGGCATTGAAATAGCTAGATCGTGGTCCATAGTTGGTCCTACTTACTCATATAATCTTGGGTCTATATAATCTTCCCTTGTATATATATTATATATAAATATCTAATAGAATGTAGGGCCGAGAATCACAGAAATGTAATGGTCTTCGTCAACTTCGTCAACTTCGTTTACACAGCTGCGTTCATTTGTTGCCTTAATTTGTTCCGAGTTAATTAAGACCGGGCGTGCTAATCATTTACAAAGTTATACAGAAAATTATGCATGATCAATGTCAAATTAATTTAAGTGATCTGTTAATTACGTTGAATTAGACATTGTTAACAAATATGGGTTAAATCATAAATCACATAGAGAAATTGCTGAAAATACCTCAACTTTTGGAAAAAAAAATATATTGTTTACGCTCCTATCATTTTTGTATTCTTTTTTGACTTTTTTTATTGAAAATTACTGACTATTACCCGATGAGATGCAAATTAACATGTCAAAAATTTGGGAAAATTGTTACCTAAGCATTTTGAAATTCCCAAATTTTACGTGTCAATTTCGATGAATTGACATGTCAAATTTTGCACAAAATCACGAATTTTCAGAAATTCTTTGACATAAGTGGCCCTACACAATTTGCAAGAAAATATGACTAAGTTTTCAAAAAAATAAAGATATTGGACCAAAATTTAAATATAACTTAATCTCCAAATAATCCAAGTGTGTAGACCAAAAAGACTATTTTCCAAATATGTACACATATATTTGTGTACTCAACGAATTTTATCAAAATTGTTTTTATTCCTCTTGGTTGAGTTGTAATCAATGTACACATACACATGGTGGTGTTAATTGGAAACAGTACTGGAATATAATGGGATGAAACACAATTAACTTGAAAAATAATGGGATTACAATTACATTACATTTTTTTCTTCACCTGGAAAACCTTATAAAGTTTGAAAAAACCCTTTTCCCCTTTGCTTTTTCTTTCTGCACTTGTTTATTTTTGGAAATAAATGAAGACAAAGTATACCTAGGTCGAAACTCAATGCCTTCAACAATTAGGCCTCTCTTCCAACTTATAGTCTCCAGCAACCGCGCCTCCACCTCTCTTTGATCTCCCACATCGACGTAAAAGTATCCCATTTCTATTTCCATCCATCCATCTGCTCGAATGACTGCAATATGCTCCTGTATATTTCCCACTGTTTGAAGGTGCACAATATGAGCCCGTTTCTCAGCATTTTTATCTGATTCATCATCAGGAAATCTGATCATTGCATTTGCTACTTCCAGTCCCATGGATCCCTCAGCTAATTTGAACACTAGAAATGCTGCATATATAGTTTCTGGAGATAGCATTCTTGTTTTGATCTTGCCACGAATATCGAGCCACCAGACATATTCAAGCTCAGCTACTTTAGGAAATCTGCAAGTGTTCCAAATTAATTACAGAAAAGTCCTTGAGGTTCGAGCTAATTACAAAAAAACCCAAAGATTTTGAAAATTACAAAAACTACTTGAGGTTTGATTCGTCTTATATTTTCCCTTCAGAATTGAAAAACATTTAAAAAAAGAAAGAAAACCTTGATATCTATAAAAATATTACATTTATCCTCTTAAATTTAAGACTAAAATCAAATCTAAAGGATAATTTTGTAATTTTGAAACATTTATAGGTTTCTTTGTATTAGCCCAAACCAAACCTCAGGGTGTTTTTGTAATTATCCCTTAATTATATATCCTTACCTTAAAATTGGATTCCTTTATAAATATAAGAAATAGTAACTTTTTAACAGAGAATCATGACCACAAGCTTGTAGCTCAAGTGGTATCGCTCACTCTTTTTAAGAGTGTTGACCAGAGTTCGAACCCGTTATCTTTCAGTTTTTCAACTCTCATCCAACCACTACTCTCAACTTAATATAAAAAATAAAAAAGGGAATCATGTGAAATTACCTTGAATCAGCATGAGATGTCCATTTCCAATACCTATAATGGTCCCCCCATGAAATTATGAGTTCCCTTGCTCCTAGCATCAAACAGTTTTTTCCAGTCCTTTTGTCAAGGCAAAGGCACTGTCTCAAAGTTGAATATATGGTGTTAACATCTTTCCTAAGAAAAACAAAATAATCACAAGGGATATATTAAGAAAGTTCTTACTAAATAAGCTGATCTCCATACTACTTCATGCTCATCATCATCAGGCGGCCCCATCGTGTTTTGATCAGTCGTTGATTCGGAGTTGTTTTCATCATCATGAAATTGAGAAGTAGTTGATCTAAAACTAAGATCCAAGAAAGAAGACGAATTGGAGCTAATGGTGCTTGTTTCCCTGGAATGAGATAAGGCGATTTGCTTGTCCCATTCCTTGCGTAAAACGGTCGTCACCAGCCTTTCCCAGTTATCGTAGTTCTTAGACATGATCCCGAATCATGATGAATTATTAATCTTCATCCTCTATGGAATTAATAAGTGGTTTCTTTTTCTGAAAATTAATGTGGCTAGAAATTTAAAAAGTGTAAAGACATTAAAGATGATGGATTATTCTTTTTTGAAAATTATTTTGCTGATTTAGATGACTTGATCAACTACTATGTGTGTATATATATATAAATATCCAATAGAATGTATGGCTGAGAATCACAGAAATGGTCTTCGTCAATTCTGCGTTACACAATGCGTTCGCTTTTGCCTTAATTAGTAACAGCGTTAAGACTAGGCGTTTGAACACACTCATTGTTGCGTTGTTTTATCAAACGAGTTGCGGGCCTTACAACCAAAAAGGATGGTTGCTATCAGAAATTGTTGTAATGCTACAGATTTATGTTGTGGTCCTTTACAATTAGGGATGTCAATGGGACGAGCGGGGTGGGCCCCATCCATGTCCTCACGAGACAAATGGAGAAAAAAATTCTGGCATCCCCGCCCCCCGGGAATTCCCCATCCCCTGTTTGATTTTTTTTTTTTGCAAAAAAAATAAATAATATTTATATAAAATTTAATTATTTCAAATATATAAAAAAAATTATGTAAAAAAAAACTAATAAAACACTCATTACAAAATAAATTAAAGATTTTATCATTTTATTATATATAATGTGGACATAATTATAATATATTATATATATTTTTAAAATATTATATAGCATGTATAAAATCTCGTGTCTCCACCTTGGAACAGTCTTTGGGATCCCCATCCCTATCCCTATTATTACGGGGAAAATTTCGGAGAATCTCTGCCTCGTTCGGGGCGGATCCTCGCCAGAAATAGGAATTTCCCATCCCACTAGCATCTCTATATACACCCTCCAAAATGATAGTTAAAACTTGATTGGTTTTGGCATTTGATTGATTTGGGTTAATGATTTATATTCAAGATGGAAACTATAACAAATTTGAGTTTAATTTGAATGTTCTTCGAAATGGGAATCAATACACATACTTTCTTCGTCCACAACTGAAAATACTTTTTATCATTGTTAATCAATCAACTTTTTTGGTTAATTATAAAAAGTACCTCTAAAGGTTGAGGTATTTATAAATGAAACACCCAGGTAAATTTTAAAATTACAAAAAATTACACTGAGATTTGATTCCGTTAATATTTTGCCCCAGTTGTTAGTTCGCCTAACAAAATGTGTTCACTTCATCTAAAAATTGACCTAAAAATCCAAAAATGACTATGCACTACTGTTCACAATAGGAGACAAAAATGACATTTGGTTGCTTATAAAAAATTACAAAAAGCCCATGCTAACTCTTAGAATCCTTGGGTTTCAACATAAACTACAAATTCCACATGAAAACTCTTTTATGAATTTTGCAACATCAACTTAAATTGTTTAAGGATTTACTATATTGTCGCCAACTATCCTAGCATATATATCCACGATCAGTAAGAAAAACTGTAATTTGAATAAGAAAAACAAGAATAATTGAAAACTATCTGAACTTTCCGAAAATTATACAACATCAAAATCTCCCCCCCACCCCCTCCCCAAAATCTTCTAAATAACCCTCTCTGATTTACGAAGAAGAAACGATTTTCATCCGTCTGGTTTTCCATAAACTATCAAAATTGCCAAAACTAGATTGGGGTAATTTTGTCTGTCCGCTTCATTCTTTTTCTACATTTTTGTTTTTGGAATTTCGTCAGGGGCACTATAGACTTTGCACAAATTCCGTTAGTTTTACCACGGTCCCTCAATAACACTTCACTTAATATAATAATGAATAATTTAGTCAATTTTCTTTTTAATATCCCCACAAACATGTTAACACACAATGCTAAAACACATTACAAGACAGAACCAATGGTCGTAATAAAAGCTGGTTATGCCTTTGGTCGAAACTCAATGCCTTGAACAATTAGGCCAGATTTCCCATCAAGGCGCTTAATCTCCATCAAACGTGCCTCTGCCTCTCCATCATCTCCTTTATCATTGTAAAAATTTCCCATTTCTATTTCCATCCACCCATCATTTCTCCTTACTGGGAGTTGTCCAGTTTGCTGTTGAGATCCTTGCCTAGCATTCGATCGTTGCAGGTGTAAAATGCCAGCTCTTTTTACAGCATCACTATCAGCTTCGTCGTTTACAAATCTTACGGCTGCATTTACTGATTCGAGCCCATAAGATCTTTCAGCTAATTTGAATACCTAATAAGCTCCATAAGTTGTGCTGGAGGATAGCATGTGTGTTTTTATCTTGCCTCGGATGTCAAGCCAACAAACAGATTTGAGCTTAGCAACCTCAGAGAATCTGTAAAGAAAATTCACATTTCAAATCCATGGCGGTAAGTGATTGCCAACACGAAATTTTAAAAAACGGGATAATTATAAAATCGCCCTTGAGGTTTAACCTAATTACAAAAAAACCAACTAAGTTTAAAAATTACAAAACCACCCTTGAGGTTTACATCCATCTTAAATTTTGTTCCAACCGTTAGTTGAGCTGACGGTTATCAAATATTTTACAATCACACCTTTCAATTTTTGTAAATATAACAAATTGACCCAAGTTTTCTTTTGGGTATTTGTAATACTTAGAGAAGTTGACGTGTATAATTGTAAAATGTAAGATGAAAAGTAGGGTTATTTGTAATATTTAGAAAAGTTGATTAATGTCATTGTAAAAATATTTGATAAATATAAGACGGATGTAAAATTCAAGGGTGGTTTCTGTAATTTTCATTGTTTGCCGGAACTTTTTGTAATTAGGCCAAACCTCAAGGGATGTTTTTGTAATTATCCCCAAAAAAAAATTAAAGGAGAGGAGGAAAGTAAAAGAGCAGGGTGAAGGGAAGGACCTTGAGTCTGGATATGATGTCCATTCCCAGTACCATGAGGTGTCGCCCCAGGAAATTATGAGCTCCCTTGCTCCTACCATGTAACACTTTTTCCCAGTACTTTTTTCGAGAGAAAAGCTCTGATTCAGATTATAAGTGTTACATTCAGCAGAAATGGATCCTAATTAAACATACTTCAAGGAAACAATTAAATCGAAAGATGTGGCAACAATGGCTTTTCACCATTTTCGATATTCTTATGGGACAATTTCCTGATATAAACAAATTCATCTCTTCAGCCTAAGATTAGAAAAACATAGGAAAATCGGTGGATCCATTTGGGAATACGGACGGGCTACTATAAAACATAAAACCTTTTATAAAACAAACAATGATGTACTAAAGACGGCAAAATTGCTTTTTTTTTTGGTCCGTTAGTTGGTAGATTCGCTTTTAATCCTTTAATTTTTATGGGTTGCGTTTGGTAAATACTAACTTTTCTAAAGCGCATGACATTTAGTCCAATTTGAAATTTAGGAATATCTTATTCCTAAAATCTTTGAGTTGGGCCACTTTTCTATGAAATAACTATTTTCCCTTTTTTGGGAGAAACTTGGTCATGTACATATCACATGACTTGTTTAATATCTCAATGAAATTAAATAACAAAAATAAATATAAGATTAAATTGAAGTAAAGAAAAAAATCGAACATATATTTATAATTTAATTTAAATAAAATAATCGAACATATATTCACAATTTTCAACAAGTAAATAAATTTAAAAAAACAAAACAAAATAGAAAAACCATGTATTTACAAATTTCAACTAAAAATTAGAAAAATAGAAAAAAAAAACATATATATCTATAATTTTCAACTGTAAATTAAAATTAAAAAATTATAAAGCAAAACAAATAGAAAAACCAAAAAAAATAATGTACTTATTTGTTTCATACAACCGTAAATTAAAATTTTAAAAAATAGAAAACAAAAAAGAAAAAAAATATAGACTTACAATTTTCTCGTAAATTAAAATTAAAGAAAGAATAGAAAACAAGAAAACGGAAAACCAAAAAAAAAAATCTTTTATTTTTGTTTTCTATATTTGATTTAGTTTTTAATGTTGAAAAATATAAAAATATATGTTCAACTATATTATTTAATTTAATATATTATTTTTTTCTATTTTTCTTTAATTTTAAATTAAAGTTGAAAATTATAGATATATATGTTTTCTATTTTTTAATATTTATAAACATATGAAAATTGTAAATACATGTTTTTTATTTATTTTTTTGCTTTCTTTTTTAAATTTACTTACTTGTTGAAAATTATGAATATATGTTGATTACTTTGTTTAAATTAAATTTAAAAAGTCGAACATATATTTTATATTTTTCATGTTTATATAAAATTACAAATATATGTTGATTTTTCTTTACTTCAATTTAATCTTATATTTATTTTTGTTATTTAATTTTATTGAGATATTAAACAAGTAATGTGATATGCACATGACGTAATGTGTTTCCTCCAAACAAAAAGGGGCAAAATAGTCATTTAAATAGAAAAGGCCCAACTCAAGATTTTAGGAATAAGATTTATCCCGAAATTTTAAAATCGGACCAAATGTGCATGTTTAAAAAGTTAGTATTTCCCAAACGCAACCCATAAAAGTTAAAGGAAAAAAACAAAATCGAACCAACTTAACGGACCAAAAGAACAATTTTGCCTACTAAAGACTGAACACAGCTCATGGATAAGATCGTTTGAGCAAAGTCTGTTGAATACGAAAATTAGGGATATTTACAAAAACTACCCATATGGTTTAGCCTACTCACAAAAAAACTCAGTTACCCCCTTTGACAAATGTTTCTATCTTACAAATTGCACACTCAAGACTCAAGAAGGAGGCAGTTGTTAGATAAATACAAATCTCAATGGGGTATTTATAGTTTTGAAAAATAACTAAATTTATTTGTAATTAGGCTAAACCTCAATGGTAGCTTTTGTTATTATCCCCAAAACTTATTATGTCATACCTTTATATGATAGAAAACTTTTGGGGCTGAGGACCGAAATAATTAACCAGTCAATGATAGAAAACTTCAATAAAGCAATTACAAATACAGAGGCACTAAAATTTCTGTCCAAATATCTTCTGAAAACTATGATAAAAATCTATAAAGTTAAAAAAAAAAAAAAAAAAAAGGCCCTAATCCCCCATATCATTGATGCTCCAATTACTACCTTCATACATGGTGATTCAGATGCAAATATTTTTCAAACGAACAAATAACTGGAAAAATACACAAGGAAATAATAATGATAATCTATGTATGTTGAAACTGAACCAGAATCTGCCCTAAGGAAACAACGAATATGTAAAATACTTTCAAACTAAACAATGAAAATATACACAGGGAATTAAACAATGATCATTTATGTATTTTCAAACAGAAACAAGAATCTGCACAAAAGCAAATTAATATACCAATTTTCCAGCATCAAGGAGAATAGGAGAGTGGCAAAGACTGAAGTAAAGCTCTTTCTTGCTCGAATAAACCACCGGAGAAACTGATGTTGTACCCTTTGGAGACTACTGCAAGTCTTGATGCGTCCAACGGCGAAGTACGGGAAAGAATCTCTGACACGAAATCCTCCGGCAACTTAGTAAAAGGGTCGTCCATCCTAAAACCAAACCATCCGTCTTTTCTTAATTTGGAGATTCAGTTTTGATTGGAAGTTTAGATATGACTTGGAAGCAGACAAATATAGATGACGGATAATTTTAAGTAGACTCGTTGACGGACGTGTAAGTAAACTTAAAAACCATTAAGTTGAATTTCCAGAAAATGTTATCATATTGCTTACTAGGACGAAACAAGAAGGATTTGATAAGGCAAGACAACATTTGTGAATCACACACACGACATGAAAGTTTTGTAGATATCATGCTACTGAAGGTACCCATAATTAAATTTAATCAAAGAGGAAAGGGGAAAAAAAATAATTATAGAACTATGAAGGGCAAGTACAGGAGCAACAACCAGATGATGATAATATTCATCCATATTTTCATGCAAAATTACCCTGGTATTTCCTACAAAGAATTGTAAAAACTTATGCCTAGAACGATGTAGCCAATCTATACAAACCAAGTAATTGGTGCTCCATCACTTACCAAACTAAAATTTAAGATATCAGGTACTTAAATGGGATTCTGTAGTATACCATAGTTATTAATGCAATAGGCGACAGGCAAAAGCGACAAGTCATGGCCTAGGGTCCGACGGCCTAAGCGACAAAAGGCGCTGACTTGGCCACACAATGACGCAAGGCAACAACAACTAGAAAACATGTTATATTATATTCGCCTAAGAATCAACTACAAAAATAATAAATCATACAAAACAATAATAAATTATATCAATCATCAAGCCAAGAAAAGCACATAGTCAATAATGTCAACGAGACATCACAATTCAAACAATTCAATCACATCCTAGACAATTAAAGTTTTGTAAAGCAAAAGCTACACAAATCATTCATTTTCAAGATCATCCATTTCATCCCCATCACTATCATCCAAGTCAAACCCTTCATCATTGTCCGAGTCATCATCTTCAACATCAACATCCTCCTCCTCCCGGAATCTTCTTCAACTTCATCCATTAGTTGTCGAGTAAAAGCTCGTTGTGCCTTTGGTCGAAACTCGATGCCTTGAACAATTAGGCCAGATTTCCAATCAAGGCGCTTAATCTCCATCAACTGTGCCTCTGCCTTTCCATCATCTCCTTTATCATTATAGAAGTTTCCCACTTCTATTTCCATCCATCCATCATTTCTCCTCACAGGTAGTTGTCCAGTTTGCTGTTGAGATCCGTGTCTAGCATTCGATCGTTGCAGGTGTAAAATGGCATCTCTTTTTACAGCATCACTATCTGCTTCGTCGTTTACAAATCTTATGGCTGCATTTATAGATTCGAGCCCATAAGATCTTTCGGCTAATTTGAATACCAGATAAGCTCCATAAGTTGTGTTGGAGGATAGCATGTGTGTTTTTATCTTGCCTCGGATGTCAAGCCAACAAACAGATTTAAGCTTAGCAACCTCCGAGAATCTGTAAAGAAAGAACCAATGATTCAGATTTCAAATCTATGGCGGTAATTAATTGCCAACACGAAATTAAGGGATAATTACAAAAGACCACCTGAGGTTTGGGCTTATATTACAAAAGAAAAAGAACCAACTATGTTTAAAAATTACAAAAACCAGCCTTAGAGGTTTACATCCGTCTCACATTTTGCCCCAACCGTTAGTTGACCTTGATGACGTCATCAAATATTTTACAATTACACCCCTCAATTTTTCTAAATATAACAAATAGCCCCAACGTTTCTTATGGGTATTTGTAATATTTAGAGAAGTAAAACCGGTGTAATTGTAAAACGTAAGATGAAAATTTGGGTTATTTGTAAAATTTAAAAAAGGTGATAGAGGTAATTGTAAAAATATTTGATGACATCTACAATTTTCGTTAATCTCCACTAATGGCAGGCAGGAAAAATATAAAACACATGTAAACCTCAAGAATGGTTTTTGTGTAATTTTCGGAGTTTGCTGGATTGTTTTGTAATTAAGCCAAACCTCAAGGGTTGTTTTTGTAATTATCTCTAAAGAAAGATAAAGGCAGAGGAGGATAAGTGGAGGGACCTTGAGTCTGGATATGAAGTCCATTCCCAGTACCATGGGGTATCGCCCCACGAAATTATGAGCTCCCTTGCGCCTACCATATAACACTTCTTCCCGGTCTTTTTCTCGAGAGAAAAGCTCTGATTGAAATTTAAAGTGTTGCATTCAGTATGAATGGATCCTAGAGCATGCTTCAAGGAAACTATTAAATCTGAAAATTGTGCTGATAACTGCATTTCATTTTTCTAGATATTAAACAATTTGATCTGTTCAACCCAAGTTAGAAAAACATAAAGAGAATCAGTGGATCCATTTGGGAATAAGGACAGGCTTTCATAAAACATAAAACCTTGGGGGTGTTTTTGTAATTAACCCTAAAACTTATTATGACATACCTTACATGCAAAATCTATACATCCCTGCCAGACTTTGTGGCTGAGGAACGAAATAATTGAAAAGTCAACCATAGAAAGCTAAGAAATCATGCTATGCCCTTCAAAGAATTCTGAGAGCAATTATAAATTATACAGAGGCATACTAAAGTTTTGGGTCCAAATAGCTTCTATAAACAATGAAAATATACACAAGGATAACAATGACCATCTATTTTCGAATTGAACAAGAATCTGCAAGATGATACAAAAGAAAATGTGCAAAATAAACAAACGAAAATATATACAAGAAAATAATGATCATCCATATATTTTCAAACTGAATAAAAAATTTGCAAAAGGAAACAATGAAAACATACCAAATTTCCAGCATCAAGGAGAATAGGGGAGTGACAAAGACTGAAGTAAAGCTCTTTCTTGGTCGAATAAACCACCGGAGAAACTGATGTTGACACAATTTCGAAACAATCCCCTGGCAGAAATTTATCCCAAACAGGATCAGATTCAGCTGCAGATTTGAACCCTTTGGAGACTACTGCAAGTCTTGATGCGTCCAGTGGCGAAGTACGGGAAATAATCTCTGACACGAAATCCTCCGGCAACTTAGTAAAAGGGTCGTCCATCCTAAAAATCATCTGTCTTTTCTTAATTTGGGGGGGCAGTTTTATTTGGAAGTTTAGGTATGACTTGGAACGAGACAAATATAGATGACGGACAATTTTAAGTTGACTCGAATAAGTAACAAATAAGCCTAGGTCAAATGGTCCGAGTGACGTGTTATCTACTTGCTGGCACTAGTGGCTAGAGATGTTAAACTACGATCACTTTATAGAAGTCGATCTGCCAGACTAAACGGTCTTCGAATTTGCTAAACGGGTAGGTGTTAAGCATTCTACCAATATTGGAACCTAACCCTAACTCAGCGGGATTCATGCTAAACGGGTCACTATTATCATTCTGATCAAAAAAATTAAAAATTATATATTTAAATTTAAAATTTTAAACTCGAATATATATAACATTTAAGTTTAACATTTTAAGTTAAACTATTCGTCATAAATAAAATTCATACAAAATTTCTAATTACATTGCATTAACGAATTTATAAAAATTAAATATTTTATGATCTAAATTTTGAAAATAAAATAATAATTACTAAAGCTACCCAAAATTAACACTTTTTTTGTAATTACTCATATGACTATAATTTAAAATTTTCAAAATAAGATATTTAAATCTAAAATTTCGAACTTGAGCATATATAACATTTACGTTTAACATTTAAAGTTAATCTTAAAAAAAGACATGCGTGTTTTGTAATTATGTTGGATTAACAAAATTATAAAGTTAGATTTAGCACCATTTAGAAATAGAATTTATATCCTAAATGATCTAATAAGACTATGTGATATTTTCTTATTCGAGAATAAAAATGGAAAACTAAATTAAGTAATAAATAAAACAAATAAAAAAGAAGCTTTTCAAGAATTTATAGTTTGTTTAATAAAGTTAAACTTAAAGATGAGGGGATGTTAATTTAAAAATAAATTTACTAGTTATCTATATCTATCTATCTATATATATCTATATCTATACTATCTTAAAAGTGTGAATGTTTCTTAAAATTTTTTATTAGACAAAAATATCCTTTAGAGATAGTAAAATTTTAGGACAACTAAGTAATTCGATATTTATTTATTTTTTTTTTTTTTAAAGCAAAATAACACCCGGGGTGGGGGATTGAGGCGTGATCCCCTACCCGTATATCAAATAAACAAAATGTCATACACATGTCATGCCCGTCAAGGCGGGAGAAAATCAAAGAACAAATAACCTATCACTAAGATATCTAGAAAGACTATCATAATGAGAATCTAAAAATACAATGAGAACCAATGATCTATGAAAATCAAGTTCGGGTATCCCAACCGGTCCATCCGAATGAGCGCTAGGAGGTGGTGAGGCCGTGCCCTCATCAACAAAGTGACGCCAGGCGTGACTCCCAACTCCGCTAGGTGATCTGTGGTCGATTCCCCTCTCTGTGTATGTGGGAAATCGAGCATCTTGAAGGTCCTCGGCATGTTCCGAATGCGAATCGGGGTATCTTTGAACTGCCAAGAGCGAGGCCACCGAAGTGATCGTGGTGACCCGCCGCGTGCCCAACTCGATCCAAATCAAGTGAGAACGTCGGGCATGCCGCAATCCCATCTCAAGCGCTAGTAGCTCGGCATGAAAGCTAGACACCGCCCTGGAAGGAGGCGTGAAACGCCAACATAAGTCCGCCAAATGATCCCGTATCAAACCCCTCCGCCAAAGAATCAATGCGCGGATCAAACGAACCATCCGTGTTGACTTGATCCGAGGGGGCCGAGGAGCTCGCCAAATCACCATCCTCGGCCTGCGTGGAACTGTGGTGGAGCACTCCCCGCAAAAAGCCAACGAGGGAAACATCCGGACAATCGATGGGCTCGAGGCCGACCGAAACAAGGATCCGGAGATACCGCTCCACCGCCAAATAATGTGAGATGCCAAGAAAGGAATTTGTCGATGCTTGACACTATTCCTTTCCGTCCGCATAAACCATAAAATCAAGCGGGGAACCAAGAAACTCAAGTGCCTCGTGTGTGATCCGTGTGTGCGGTTCCTCCAGAATGAGAGGAACAATATCATATCGTGGTGTGTGGAAGTGTAGTGTCAAACCAAGGAAGAAAGTGATTCCACACTGGATGAACAGTATCATTCATCAAAAAGAGGTGAGGGATAGATTCGACCACGAGGAGAAGAGTGTGGATTATTCAAGCAACACCCGACAACGTGAGGCAAGGGAAGTGCCACGTGTCCAAGCTTGATATCCACGGGAAGACGATTACGAAGGGCGCGCAAAGGAATATGGAGATAGTAGGGATAAGAGCATCGTTCCAAATGGCACCGTGCAGAAGGTTCTGAGCATTTCTACCCCGGAGAGAATCCCAAGCAGAAGACATAGAGAACCCACCGTGAGAGGTAAGCATCCACCGCATGATATCCTCGGACCCCCGCAGAATCGGAACCCGGATATATCCTCAATGAGACTCTCAGAAGCCCACATCCTGGAGACCAAGACTGGTGCGAGTCTATCGCGATCCCACTCACCATCGCGAATAAACCAATCAAGCGTCATGTGCCCCAAAGGTCGATCCAAACAATGATCCGTAAGCGGCGTGTCAAGCAAATATCATCCCGTGAAGCTGACCGGCTACCACGCCAATAGACCAAAAAATCCGCTCCTGGGCCCGAATACCGATCCGCCTCAAGCGCCTCCACCGATGACTATGATTATGTGTTACTGAGGCTCTACAGGAGACCGAAGCCCATTGTATAAAGATTTGCGATCAAGAATTGAGCCCACAACGAATGGCCTCGCGTAACCTCCACCACAACTTGTAATCAAGGCGTCGGCAATATCGGAAAGTCGGCGCAACCCCAAACCGCCTCGAAATAGGGTGGCGGATAATATCCCAAATCGATCCAATGAGTCTTCTTACGTCCCGCATAGGATCCCAAAAGAATCTAGCCATGATCTGCTCCAATGCGCGCAGAATGTCTTTCGGCCGCATGACTGAAGAATATGCACGGGGTGGCCATTAGCGTGCTCGAATAAGAGCGAGCCTACCACCAAAGGAGAGATGTCGATGCGACCACCCCGCAACTCTATCCAACATCCTCTCGAATCACCTGGGAGGAAGAGCTCTTCGTCATACGCCCCCCGAACAAAGGACACCCAAATAAGTCATCGGCAAGTCATCGCGAACAAAGCGGTCGGCTCGTGCACCATGTGCTCCCACCGTCAATGTAACGTGGGGCCAAGAAGAAACTACTCTTACGACCACCGACCCGCCGTAAGAGAGAATAGTGCTCCAAAAAGTGTCTCAACGTGACCAAACCATCCTCGACGCCCTCGTGAAGATAACCACATCATCAAGATAGGCCGATCGTCGCCAGGAAAACCTCGTCGCGTCCGATAAATCATATCTCGGTGTCGGCTAATAGTGGAGTCAATCCTCGGGATAAATACTCGCCGCGTAACAAACAGAAGCGAGGAGATAAAGGATCCCCCTAGCATGATCCCGAGTCGAAGGAAAATATCCGAAGGGATACCATTAACCAGACGAAGAAACGCGGTGCTCAATACGGTACCGCCAACCATATCAATCCACCGAACGGGAAGCCCATGTGAATCATAGTGTATACGGGAAATCCCACTGCACCCTATCATAAGCTTTAGCCATATCCAGCTTCATCACCACATTAGGAATATCCGTGGCTAAGCTGATATCATGGATAAGCTCTTGCGCGAGCAATATGTTATCCGAGATGACACGACCGGGTGTGAAACCACTCTGATTCGGCGACACAATCAAAGGCAAAATCGAGACCAACCGCGCGTTCATAATCTTCGAGATAATCTTATTCGTCACGTTGTACAATTGTCGGCGAAACTCACCCACTTCCGAGGGTGAGGAACCTTCGGAATGAGAACTAAGGATGTAGCTGTGAACGTGGACGGCATGAGATTACCCGAGAAAAAGTCAACCACCGCATCCTCGACATCCGATCTGACGAAATCCCAACAGTGCTGAAAGAACAACGATGAAAATCCATCAGGCCCCAAACACTAGGCGGATCAATCCCAAACACCGCATCGCGAACCTCCCCGAGCCGTCGGCATAAAGACAAAGTCCATCAAGATCAACGGAATCGGAAGCCGGGAAAGAACTCATCGACAGGGGGAGTCGATACTCCAAGTCAAGTCAATAAGATCGAAAGAATCGAACTGCCGACTTCCGAATCTCGAGAATCTGCGTGAATGTCACCCCATCATCGTCAATCGAGTGGATCTAGCGCGACACCGCTTCGCTTAACAAATCCGTGGAAAAACTTAGTGTTGCGCTCCCTCGATTCGCCCACTTAACGCCGGCTTTCGGCGCCAAAATCCTCCTCCATTTTCAAACGAAGCTCATACTCACCACACAACGATGTAACTTCGGATGAGTCGGAGACGGATCTCTATCGTAAACATGGCGAGCTGAGCCATCGAAATCGCCTCGGCCCGTCTAACCCGATCGAAAACATTACCAAACGTGGTGATTCCAAATCTTGAGTGCGCTTGACCCTATTCAACTTGTCCGCAAGCTCCTCATTCCAAAAGCGGCCGGTGGGGTGTCCCCATGCTTCCGACAACCCGCAAAAAAAGTATGGTGACGTATCCACATATGTCAAATCGGAAGGAAGAACAAGGCACATGCGGTGCAAACCGACACGATATGAGTAAAGGAGCATGATCGGAGCGAACACGAGATAAATGCGTAACAACGGAAGAAGTAAACACATCAGCCCAGTGTTCATTATACAAAGCCCTATCAAGCCTCTCCACGAAGCCCGCCTAGCCCACGTAAAGATAGGCCCCTCACACCCCGCATCAAATAATTCACAATCCGCAATCATATAGGCAAAATCAAGCATCTCATCCGACCTATCAGTGATACCACCAATCCTCTCGTGATCATGCAAAAAAATGTTAAAGTCACCACTAACAAGCCAGGGTAACCCCTCCATACTAATCGCAATCTCACGCAAGGTATCCCACAAAACATGTCTAGCTACTCTATCACATTTAGCATACACAAAAGTCAAATAAATAGCCGAGCAATAAGCGGAGATGTCAACCTACAATGTAATAATTGTGCATGATCAACAAGAATGTCAAAATGTAATCGAAAGCAAAGAGACATAATCCGGATATGATTAGAACAATTAGATAAGCCATCATCAAAGCAAATCTACGACAATAGAAACTAAACTCGGCAAAGTCATAGGTTCTAAAAGCGCAACAAAAGGCAATTTATGACGAGAAATTAACGCATGCAAATGACGTTGGCTACCCGGATTAGCAATACCCCTCACATTCCATGTTAAGAATTTAATCGACATAATTAACAATTAGAATGAGAAGAGGATTTAGAAACACCTGATCGATTTTGGGGTCGTTGGCTCGCTCCTCCTTTGTAGAGAAAATTATGAACCAATTTGCCCGACTTTGTAGTCTTCTTTGTCGATTTCGAGACTTTGTCAACCCCGGATTTTTTGATTTTATACCGATCAATACTAATATCATTAATTCGATATTTATTTATCTTCTATTTGTTCAATTATAAGAAAATTTGGCCTTTTATATTCTACATTTTAAAAGTATTTATTCTTTTAGCTATAACTCCTAAATATTATGAATTTTCAAATAATATTAGCTTCATATTAAACTAGATTTCGAGAGCTTTCTAACCATATGTCATAAGCATATATACATACTTCACATGAGAAAATGGTAACATTCTAAAGTTCAACACCATGTAAAAATTAAGAATTTATGTTTATATAGTTTGGTTATGTATTTAATATTTTTTGTTTAATTATATGAGAAATGTAGATTATAGCCAAAAAATTCGAGAATACAAAAATATTTTTTTAATCATAACACTAAGAATACTTTAAATTTCTTATAAAATCACTTTCGAATTTAAACTAGATTCAAAATCTTCAACTATATGTTCTAAATATATTCACAAGTCGTTATAGAAGAAAATTTTAACTATTTAACCGTTAGTATGATGTAAAATTGTATAATTCTTATATTCTTTTAAATTTTCTCAATAATTAAATATATTTATTATAATTTATAAGAAAAATATCAAATTACAATATACACGTTTAGAAAAAATAAAATAAAAAATATTTTAGGTGGTTTTGATGCTAAATAAAAAAGTAGAGAATGTGAGGCCCGAATTTTAACAACGTGAGATACGGTGTTATGTGGTTATTATTTATTCGGCTATGTATCACAAAACTATTATTAATAAAACGCGACTCTACTTTTATTTAATTCTTCTAACGTCAATTACGCATTTCGCATTTTTGAGCTTAGCAATTTTGTATTCTACTCTAGTTTTAATACTTGATCGATTGACTACGACTTTAGAATTTTTGGACCTCGATAATTTAGGAGTATATTCCGACCCTTATCCGAATATTTCATCTTATTCTACAATTCATCCCAACCGACTTCCAATTTATTTTTGGAGTACATATTTCTTATTTCACATTTTTATTTTAAGTTTCTAATTATATAATTATGGATATTTATACATTTTATTTTCCTCAATTTTATAAAGAAAAGAAATCAAATATTTTTTTCCTAATTTTTGAATTTATCACATAAAATGAGGAAATAACTCATTTTTCTTTGTATTCTTGTTTTATTTTTTTGTATCTCCCAACTAGATTATTATAGGATAAAAAAAATAATAAATAAAATTTTGATAATTTTATTTCTATTTTATTTTATGTCTTGCAAGCCTACAATTAAAAATTTTCTCTACAAATCTCACTACCCCATTAGTCAACTCAACAAATTTTAAATTTCTCCTTAAAAACTAGCTTTTGGCTTCATGTCCCTAGTAAAGGAAGCTAGCTATTTTCTTAATTCCCTAATTATTCCCTACTAACCCATCTTTTAACATCAAAACTCTAAAATCCTCCCACATTTTCTATAAGCATATGTTCATCTTCTTCTTCAAACCTTCAAACACTTAACCCAAAATTTCAAGAACTTCCTCTTCTACTTACACAAAATAATTGAACCCCTACAACAAGGTAAGAAATTGTGTTAAAAAATCATCTTGTTATCCTCTAGCTCATCATCTTCACTTCTTAACCTAAGTTTGATTTTTGGATTGAGGTATACTTAGAAGACTTGGGAGACACTAAGAGTCTTACCATCATCTTGAAAAGGACTTCAAAACTTTGAAGATTTTGAAGAGAAATTGACTATAAGGTAAGAAATGGGATTTTTAGTACATTTTCTTCTTCTCTTCTATTTTCCAAAATTTTTATACTCCATTTTCATTTTTGGACTTTTAGGGGCTGACCTTAAGAGTTGTTTTAAGAGACCCATTTTGAGACTTCTACTAGTCTCATTTCATCTACTGTGAGTAAGTGTAGTTTTACCAATATTCTTCACCTCCTTCTTCTTTCCTTAAATTTTTAACCTCATTTCCTAACTCCTACATTTTCTTTGGTATTCCTTGACCTAGGGGCTGACCTAAGTCACTTCTCCTTCAAGAGTGATTTATTTCATCTTTCACCAACAAGTTCATTTTTAAGGTGGGTGGAAAAATCTTTCCAACTTCGGGTGTTTTACTTAAAATGCATGTAGTATTTTGATATTGAGCACTTGAGATATATATATATATATATATATTATGTATTTCATGTTAATTTCTTGTATCAAGTTGAAAATTTCTCAAGTATGGCTCAAAATGCTATTTTTTGAAAAATAGGTGCATACATATACATTTTATTGTGATATTTGATGAATTCTTGTGTGAAATGGACTTGTATATGTATGATCCTTGAAATCCATGTTTTGTATGATTTATAACCTGGACAAGTCGAGCATAATTGATTAAATTTCAATTTTTGGACTCGAAATGCGAAAATGAAAAGTTGGTGGACTTAATTGCAAGAAAATAAAACTTAAGGGACCCCTCTGTAATTTTCAAGTTTTGGGACTGTACTCAGGTTCAAAAATAATGTTTGGACATTTTAATAAAGTTAAGAGTTTTTAGATAAATAAAATCAACCCTTAAAAGTCCAATGACTAGATTGTAAAATTTTAGAAGTTTAAGGACTATATTGCAATTTTCGAAACTGTACCAGACTATTTTTAAAATTTGAAATTTTAACAGTTAAGGGACTGGAAATATCATATTATAAGTGCATTCCAAAAATCCAAGTGTTTAGAGCTTGGAAAGTAATTTTATAAAAATTGAGGGACCAAATCGTAAAAGATTAAAATTGAGGACCAAAGTAAAATTTCCAGGACTTATGCAGTCCATGCACCTGGAAATACTAATTTAACTATAACATAATTATATTTTGGACCCAAGGTTCAAATTTCATAACAATTGGACCCCTAAAAGCCTTAAAGGCGATTATTTCAAAATGGGACAAAAATGAGATTTTCAAAAGTTAAGGGACCTATACTTATTTATTTTAAAAACTGCTTTTGTCCCAATATTCCACTGACCTTAGTGACATTTTTCAACTGGAATCACATTAAAAGCCCTTCCGGTTTGTGAGTTCCAATTATTTTAAACTTAGGGCCCGAAATGACAATTTTAACAAATTTGGGGCCAATGTGAGAATTTTATAAAAACTCGACCTCAAAACTTTAAAAACCTAAATATATGAACATTTTAGAGAATTTAGGAACTGACCTCATAATGTTTCAAGTTCGGGATATTTACTTATTCAATTTTTAACCACAAAAGTATTGGTTTTTACAAAACGGGACTAATTGTAAATTTTCTTTTATCAAGGACCTAACTCAAATTATTTTTCTTTTAAAGAAACATCCCTGGACCCTCTGACTTTAATAATTAATTAAAAGATTTTATTTTCTTAAAATCTCTTGACTTGTCGGATCGTCTTGATCGATTAATACCCGATCAGCGGTGCGGCTTTACTCGTCTTGCGACTTACCCTAATCTTTCAAGATATCAAAGATTGCTTATCCTCCCGATAATCATATTCATCCAAATAACTCCACCAACGCCATAATTGCCACTCGCGATTTTTGAAATTTTTCCGAGTGCGTCCCTGAATCAATAATACTCGACCTTTGGTTTCTCGAACTTGTATTTAATTTCTGTGCGAGTCAATTTGGTGTATCGAGCTCACGATCGGAATGGATACATCGGGGATGGAATGGGCAGCTCGATCGCTATTCCACTCTTCCGGCCTCATCGCCCTAATCCCGCAACTCGGGGACGGAGTTTGTCCAAGGGAAGCGGGTCGTAGTACTTGTGGTATAATCATGATTATGACAAACCGAGCCTTGCTAGCTCAATGTAGATTTTGTCTTTGCTATGGAGCGATAAGGTGATAGGTCTTGGACAATCTTGCTCGGGGAGTTACAAGGAAGAACGAAGGAATCGTTTATCGATCCACACAATTATGGAGTTAATCGGACCCGTTTGGTTGGTCTACAAATCCACGGAACCGATACTTGTTTTGCATTGGTTGGCGCTACAAACCGCACGCAACCACTACTTGTTGTGCATTGGTTGGCGCTACAAATCCGTATGCAACCGCTACTTGTCTTGCATAGGATTGGCGCTACAAATTAAATGCAATCCTCTGTCTTACTTAAATCACATAGTGTAATACGTGTGACCACGAACTATTTTCTTAAAACTATATAAGTATATTACTTAAACATATTTCTCACGACGCTTGTGGTGTGTGTGAAATCACGCATCATATCTCACGCATTTTTCATACATTGTTTTCTTGCATCAAAATATATATCGCCACACTTGCACACGATCACCCATCCACCGAGATTTCTGTCTCATTCCTCCTGTTTTCTAACCTTTACATGGGGACGATGTTGAGGATGTCGACCCGACCATGAGATTGTTGACCTCGCCCGCCCGTCGAACTTGTACCATTTTACGATGATTGTACTTATTTCATGTACTTACGCGGATGTTGGGCTCCCTTTTATCCTCGCTACTCTTTTCTCTCTTCGATTTGTAATTTGAGGGCATAGGACCCTTGACATTTAAGATTTGGATATGGTGTTTTACGCTTTAGTTTCTACCTGTAAACTTATTGAGGTTATTATGTCGGATGTATTTGGGTATTTAGACTTTAAGTTGTAATTCGTACTTATGTTATTTTATTTCCATTTGCTTTAGACTACTGTTTCACTTGGGATTGTTGTATCATTTGTCTCAGTTGTTGGGATCATTTCATTTAAGTGGTTGATCATCGTCGCGTCGCGTTTGGGCGTGCAGGAGAAAATACATAATTTATTTATGGTTGAAAAATTCTCCTCAATTAGTAATATGTAATTTAAAAATTAATTTATTGATGGTTGTTAAAGAAATTGAAAGTAAGAGAGTTTCATATTTTATGTTCTACATTTTAAAAGTATTTATTCTTTCGGCTATAACACTTAAAATATTTGAATTTTCACATAATATTAGCTTCATATTAAATTAGATTTGAGTGCTTTCTAACTATATGCCATAAGCATATATAAGGACTTCACATGAGAACATTTTAACCATATAAAGTTCAACACTATGTAAAAATTAAGAATTTATGTTTTTCTATAGTTTTGTTATTTATTTAATCTTTTTTGTTTAATTATATGAGAGATGTTGATTATAACCAAAAAAATTGAGAATACGAAAATACATTTTTTTAATCATAACACTAAGAATACTTTAAATTTCTTATAAAATCAATTTAAAACTTAAACTAGGTTTCAAAATCTTCAACTATATGTTCTAAACATATACACAAGTTGTCACGCCCCAAACGCGACGCCGACGATGATCAATCACTTAAAAGAAAATAAATCAACGATCTAAACCCATGATACGAAACTTCAAGTGAAAAGACTCTAATGCAAAATGGAATTAAAATAAACACAAATACAAATTACATCTTAAGGTCCGACGGTATCGAAATACAACCCAATAGATTATCCGAATTTAGCTTACGGTCCAAACAGAAATAAAATGAAGAAGTCCAATCAACAATAAAAGTAAAAGGAATGTCTCTCCACATCAATGGTAGGGATTCAATCTGGTAGGTTCGACGTCTTCAACGTACTCTTCATCTAAAGGTTAGAAAACAGGAGGGAGTGAGACAGAAATCTCGGTGGATGGGGTGATCGTGTGCAAGTGTGGCGATATATATAGTTAATGCGAGAAAAGCGATTGTATGAAAATGTGTGAGGTATGATACATGATTTCACACATAGCCCACAAACATCGTGATAAATATATATATTAAGTAATATATTTATACGATTTAAGAAATAGTTTGTGGTCACACAGCACGATGATTCAAGCAAGATAGGAGGATTGCGTCTCGATGTGTAGCGCCAATCCCATGCAAGACAATTAGTGGTTGCATCGATATGTAGCGCCAACCCATGCATTACAAGTAGCGGTTTGTGTCTTGATGTGTAGCGCCAACCAAGCGTTCGATTAACTCGAATCGTGTGGATCGACAAGCAATTCCTTCGTTCTTCCTTGTAACTCCCGTTCATGATGGTCCAAGACTGTCACCTTATCGATCCATAGGCAAAGACAAAATCCATGTTGGAGCTAGCAAGGCTCGGATTCGTCATAATCATGATTATACCTCAAGTACCACAAACCGCTTCCCTTGGACAAACTCCGTCCCTCGGTTGCGGGATTAGGGCGATGGGTAGGAGAGTGGAATAGCGGCTGAATCGCTGCCCGGCTCTATCCCCGACGTATCCATTCCGATCGTGAGCTCGTCACACCAAGTTGACTCGGGCGGAAATTAAATACACGTTCGGGTAGTCAACCAGGCAAAATCAGTATATTGATTCGGGAAGCGATTCATGAAAAGTTTTGAAAATCGCGAGTGGTAATTATGGCGTTGGTGGAGTTATTTGGATGAAGATGATTATCGGGAGGATAAGCAATCTTCGATATCTTGAAAGATTAGGTGGAACATAAGTCCCGTTATAGATTCGAAATCGCAAGGCGAGGAAGTAAGCGCCACACGATCGCGTGTCGGTCAAGACGATCCGATAAGTCGGGGATTTTTGAGAAAATAAAATATTTTAATCAATAATTAAAGTCAGAAGGTCCAGGGCCGTTTCTTTAAAAAAAATCGAGTTAGGTCCTTGTAAAAAGAAAATTTACAATTAGCCCCGTTTTGTAAAAACAAATTCTTTTGGGGTTAAAAAATTAAATAAATAAATGTCCCGACCTTGAAACATTATGAGGTCAGTTCCTAAATTCTCTAAATTGTTCAGAGATTAAGGTTTTTAAAGTTTTGAGTTCGAGTTTTTATAAAATTCTCACATTATCCCCAAATTTATTAAAATTGTCATTTCGGTCCCTAAGTTTAAAATAATTGGAACTCACAACCGGAAGAGCTTTTAATGTGATTCCAGTTGAAAAATAGCACTAAGGTCAGTGGGATATTGGGACAAAAACAGTTTGAAAAAGAAATAAGTATAGGCCCCTTAACTTTTGAAAATCTCATTTTTGTCCCATTTTGAAATAATTGCCTTTAAGACTTTTAGGGGTGCGATTGTTATGAAATTTGAACCTTGGGTCCACAATATCATTATTTTATAGTTAAATTAGTATTTCCAGATGCATGTACTGCATAAGTCCTGGAAATTTCATTTTGGTCCTCCATTTTAATCTTTTACAATTTGGTCCCTCAAGTTTTATAAAATTACTTTCCAAGCTCTAAACACTTGGATTTTTGGAATACACTTAAAATATGTTATTTCCAGACCCATAAGAGTTAAAATTTCAAATTTTAAAATTAGGGTCTGGTACAGTTTCGAAAATTGCAAAATAGCCCTTAAACTTCTAAAAATTTACAATCTAGTCCTTGGGCTTTTAAGGGTTGAATTTATTTATCTAAAAACTCTTAAAACTTTATTAAAATGTCAAAACATAACTTTTGAACCTGAGTTCAGTCCCAAAAATCGAAAATTATAAGGTGTCCCTTAAGTTTTATTTTCTTGCAATTAAGTCCACCAACTTTCCATTTTTGCATTTTAAGTCCAAAAGTTGAAATTTAATCAATTATGCTCGACTTGTCCAGGTTATAAATCATTCAAACGTAGATTTCAAGAGCCATACACATACATATCCTTCTCATACAAAATTCCATCAAGTATAACAATAAAGTGTACATGTATGCCCTCTTTTTTTTTTTGATAAATCACATTTTTGAGCAACACTTGAGAATATTTCCAACTTGATACAAGAAAATAGCATGCAATACATAATATATATCTCAAGTGCTCAAAATCTAAATACTACATGCATTTTTTAAGTAAAACACCTAGAAATTGAAAGGATTTTTCCACCCACCTTAAAAATGAACTTGTTGGTGAAAGATGAAATAAATCACTCTTGAAGGAGAAGTGACTTAGGTCAGCCCCTAGGTCAAGGAATACCAAAAAGAATGTAGAAGTTAGGAAATGAGGTTAAAAATTTAAGGAAAGAAGAATGAGGTGAAGAAAATTGGTAAAATTACGCTTATCTTGTGTAGTAGAGGAAAAGAGACTATTAGAGTCTTAAGGTGAGCCCCTAAAAGTCCAAAAATGAAAATGGAGTATCAAAATTTTGGAAAATAGAAGAGAAGAAGAAAATGTACTAAAAATCCCTTTTCTTACATTATAGTCCAATTTCTTTCACAATTTCTTGAGGTCTAGTCAAGATGGTTCCAAGTCTCTATTATCTTCAAGTTGTCTTCTAAGTGTACCTCAAACAAAAAAATCAAACTTAGGTTATGAAGTGAAGAGGATGAGCTAGAAATATCAAAATGGATTGAAGAAGAAAATTCATTACCTTGTAGTAGTGATAGTTTCGAAAATAAAGAAGTAAGAAGAGTTTTTTTTTTTGTTAAGTATTTGAAGAAAGAAGAAAGTGTTTGAAGATATGAAGAAAGTATTCTTGAAGATATGAAGAAAGTGTGTTTGAAGATATTAAGAAATATTTGAAGATATGAAGAATGTGTGTTTTGAAGAATGTGTGTTTTGAAGATATGAAGAATGTGTATTTTGAAGATATGAAGATTGTTTGAAGATTTGAAGAAGAAGATGAACTTATGCTTAGAGAAAATGTTGGAGAATTTTTGGAGAGAAGTTGGAGAGAAGATTTGTGTTTTGTTTTGGTTAAATGATGAGTTAGGATAATAATTGGGGAAGTTAGGACATAAATTAATAGCTAGGTTACTTTCTTAGGGACAATTGGCCAAAAGCTAGGTTTTAGGGGAATCATTTTATTTTGTTTGACCAAGATGTAGTGGGATTTGTAGAGAAACTTTTAAATTGTAGGCTTGCAAGATATAAAATAAAATAGAAATGAATTTATCAATTTAATTGTCCAATAATTAACTAGTTGGGAGATACAAAATGATAAAAATAGTGGTAGAAGAAAAATTGAGTTAATTTCCCCATTTAAAGTGGTAATTTCGAAAATTAGGGGAAAAAGAAAAAAAATTGGTTTCTTTTCTTTATAAAATTGAGGGAAAAAAATAAAATGTATAGATATCCATAATTAAATATTTAGAAATTTAAAATAAATATGTGAAATAACAAATGTGTATCCCAAAAATAAATTGGAAATTGGTACAGGATGAATTATAGAATAAGAAGAAATATTTGAATAAGGATTGGAATATACTCCTAAATTATCGGGATCTAATATTTCTAAAGTCGTAGTCATTCGATCAAGCATTAATACTAGAGGAGAATATAAAATTGCTAAGCTCCAAAAATGTGAAATGCGTAATTGACGTTGGAAGAAATAAATAAAAGTAGAGTAGTGTTTCATTAATAATAGGCTTGTGATACATAGCCGAATAAATAATCACTACATAACACCGTATCTCACGTTGTTAAAATTCGGGGCCTCACACTAGTTGTTATAGAAGAAAATTTTAACTATTTAACTTTTAGTATGATGCAAAATTATTTATTTATTGTATTTTTTAAATTTTCTTGATAATTAAATATGTCTATTATAATTTATAAGAAAAAGATCAAATTACAATATACACGATAAAAAAATAAAATAAAAAAATATTTTAGGTGATTTTGATGCTAAATAAAAAGTATAGAAAAATATAATTCCTTTATGGTCAAAAAATCCTCCCTCAATTAGTAATATATAATTTAAAAAATAATTTATTGATAGCTGTTAAAGAAATAATATTAAAAATAAGAGAGTTTCATATTTTATTTTTATTGAAATTTCATGTATATCTTATTTTAAGTAGCCATATACATAAAATAAAAAGTACAAAATAAAAGGAATAAGATTAACATGAAAAAAAAAAGCGAACAAGAACCAAAACAAGCTTGTCGCGGCAAAAACGTTACCTTTTAAACTATATGTGTTAATAAGACTTTTACTTAATTTTCTATATATAACATTATAAGTTTTTAGTTTCTAATTTATTATTATTCAATATATTATGATTTCAATCTTTCGATTATTTTATATCCTAGAAATTTTAAGAACAAGTGCAAAAAAGTGTTAAAAGTTGTATATATAAATTTATAAAAAAACAAAGAAGACAAATTTAATAAAAAAATCCATATGTATTAAATTGATATTTGTGATAAAACTTGAATGTCGTTTGAAATTTACACCCTTAAAAATTATAAGTTTAAAATATCAATATGATACATATTTATAATAAAAACGTATACCAAAATAATTAAATTTTAATAAAATGGTGTGAAAGAGTGAAACAAGAGTTAAAATTGGATTAGTCTAAAAAATCGTATCTGCTTATCCAAAAGAAAAAAATAAATAGACTCATTTAATATGTAACAATTTGACATCGAGAAAGTAATTATATATTACAAATTATATATTAGTTCAAATACTAACATAACATTCATATAAACTAAGTAAATTAAATAATTACAACAAATAAGAGTGAAAACTAAGGATTTTTTGAATAAATGCAAAATATTATTAAAAAGAAAATATAGAGTACTAGTGGAAACTAAGGATAAAAATATTGAAAAATAAATGGTTATACTTTGACATTAATGAGTTGAGATTGATCTAAATAATTTGACGGGTTAATCTCACATATTGAGATAGTCTAAGATTAAACCAAATGAAATAAATTATAAAGATTTGAAAGAATAAAAGTAAATAGTTAAAAAAATATGTTATAGTTGGGAATTCTAAAGAAATATTAAATGGCTTTCATATAATATGTATAATTTGACATTTTCGATAATATCTCAGTTTATTTTAATAGCACACCTTTATGACTTATAAATATTCAAGCACAACGACAATTATTATAAAATTGGATACAAATTATTCTAATCTTTACAAAATCAAATATTATGAAAAACTTGAAAACACGAATCAGAAATGGAAAGTCACTGTGTGTATATGAAATTGTAAACAAATAAATAAATAAACTAAACTTATTTAATATGAAATAGTTTGATATCTATGCCATGGATTAATATTTCTTAAATTACATGTTAATTTAGGTATCAATATAATAATCAAAATATTCAAAATAATATTTATATATAAAATTTATTTTGTTAAACTATATATAATTATAAATTGGAGTGAAGTGACTATGCTTAGAGTCAAGTAATATGAATTATTTCGGGCATAAGGAGGCGGAAGAGAATAGTTAAGGGGGATTTTTAACACATGATATCTAATTTTGGCAACTATATTTTCTTATTTGATCAAAAATTCAATCAAAATTTTAAATAAAGATTAAAGTACTATATATTATTTTCTCAATAAAAAGCACTAAAAATGGATAGATAATTATATTTTACAACAAATAATATGATTTTGTAAACGAGATTAATCGAAATCAATTTTAAATTTGAGTCTCTTCAAACAAATATAGATTAGTTTCATTATATTAAGAATAATTGCAATTTTTATAACTATACGACTCACAAAATTTACAACTATGTAAAATTTTAATATAATTAAAATAGTCAAATTCAATTGCAAGTACAAACTCTAATAGTATAGCATATCTTTCTAAAATTTTATAAAATTTTAGAAACTATATTAGTTTTTAGTTTATTCTCGTATAATTTTAAAAACATAAGTGAATGCAAAAAGAAATTCAAACATAAAATTTAATTAGTATTATGTTTAATTATTGAAGATTGACACGTGAAAATTGTTAACTTATTTTTTATTTCATAAGACTGTCTTTGGTTTTATTATTTATTAAATAAAGATATTTTGTTTGCAATTGAATAGAGTTTCAAAACTCGATTCCGACTTATCACTTTTTCATAGTTTTATTTAATACGACTCTCGATAAAAATAATGGATTAATTTTTTTTTATAAATTAGGTTAATTTTTATTATTTTTAAGACACTTTGGAAATAGGAGGACTACAAACTTTAAGTTTAAATGTTAATGATAAAATATTAACTTTGTTACTAGAATTAAAATAATATATAAATTTTTGTACATATATATTATATTGTAATTTTTTTTTTATTTCTTTATTCAAAGAACTGAGATTTAATAAAAAAGTTAAGCACATGAAGTATAAGAATTTGACTAACCTTTATATTATTTTATTTGAATAACAATAACAAATAAAATGGTGATATTATGATGGATTTTGGTATAATACTTAATTAATTTTTTTTATTAATGCGATGACTTGCATGTGATTCACTAATCATTAGCTTATGATTTATAAGCTAAATTATTTTGATTATGTAAAATGCATCCAATGCTAAAAGAATTTGAATATCATGTAAGAGAAAATACTTTTCTAGCCATAACAATGAAATAAAATCTTGATGGATGTGATTGTAAGCTAATATAAAACTTATTTCGATGTTATACTAATTGAAAATTTTTTTGTGGAATTGAGTTCTTTAAAATGATTATTTAACAATTCATATCGATCTATAATTAAAGTAAATCAAAAAATATATTAAATATTGTGTAATATTTAAATTTAATTAATATTTATTTCACTTTTTAATATTTTAATATTAATCAATAAAATTATTAAATAATAAAATTATTTTTAGTAAAGTCATGTGGATCACGTGCGACGCCTTACGTGTTTCTTACTAGTAGGTAATAAAAGTAGATATAAAATATTACAATTATATTTATTGTTAAAAAATAAAAATAACGGGCTAATGGGCTAGCCCGGTTAACCTTCGTGCTAGCCTAACTAAGAGCTTGATTTAAATGGTCCAGGCCAAAAAGGCCCCGATTTAAACGGGCCAAAATAATTCGGCCCTAACCTCTCTTTTTTCCGGTTTAAACGGTTAAGGACCCAGCGGGCCGCGCCCTTTTAACATCTGTACTAGTAACATGGAGGTTTGAATCCCGCAGTAAGAATGGAGGAGGATTTCTTGTTAGGTGACTCAATTTATGGCAACTCGGGACATTGACATTTGTTGAGACACATCCCGCGATACCTTAGAGCGATGGGGACCCCTCGAGAGATGGGGTTCATCCTTTTTTGAATAATATAAGTGTGATAACCACTAATTAGTTTAGGGGTTAATATATGAGTTATGTTAGGGGTTCGTTAGGGATTAGTTTAGGGGTTCGTTAGTGATTAGTTCAGGGGTTTAGTTAGGGGCTATTTTAAAGTTATTTAGGGGTTAATATTAACTAGTATAAATATGTATAACTTCATCACAAAATTTACACCATATTTCTAAAAATTATAAGGTAATAATAGTTTTATTTTTTTATTCAAATTTCATATATATATATTCTCAATTCATAAGCTTTCTTTCAATTTTTTACAAATTATTTCATTAATTAATTCAATTTATTAAAATCACATATTAATTAAATAATTTTATTTAATATAGAAAACGAAGGGGTTGAGGACTAGCACTTTTATTGTTCATTTTTCTACATCGAATATCCGAGATTATTAAGGTAGATTTTTATATTATTTGTCTTTATTTAATATTTTGTGATTGTATTTTAATAATTGCAATATATGTCAAGAAAAAAATAAATTCATATAAGTTAGGGGTCATGAAAAGGCTACGAGGATCAAACGTATCTTGGGGTGAACTGCGATGCTATATGCGAGAAATGGTCGAGGAAAAAAAAGGAAATTAATGAATTTATTGTTGTAATTATGTGAATGCTTTTCATGTTATATTAAATATGACAGATATATCCTTCATCGAGCGAGATGAAGCTCACCCCTATTATTATCATGACTTTCAAGTTGAGGAATCCTATTTCAAGATATGATGTTGAGGATTGTGGTAAATCATGCTATATTTATATTTTAAATAATTATGATCGGACTAGATTTTGGAGTTATGTCTTTAATTTTTTTCGGTTTATGCTTGGGATAATTGTTGGATATCTAATTTGGAAGATATATCATCATTATTTTTTTCTTAATTAAAAAATTCTATATTGATTTTTTGAAAATTATTGGGATCACTTTAATTTACAAATTCTTGTTTTCTTAATAATATTTTTAGAGTACTTTAATTTCATAAAATTGGGTCGTTACAATAAGTAACAAATATGCGTATTAGTTATTACTAAATTACATATATCAACAAATAATATTTAAGCAATACTTATGCATGTTACTAAACAGTAAACTCTAGTTATATGTAAGTTAGAAGAATTTCCAGAAAATGTTATTATATTGCTTATAATTACGAGGAAGCAACAAGGGAAATGATGAGGCAAGACAACATTTGCTTATCACACATTACATATATGAAAGTTATGTAGATATCATGCTATTAAAGTTATCCACAATTAATTTTTATCAAAAAGGAAAGGGAAAAAAATTATAGAACTAAGTACAGGAGCAACAATCAGTTGATAATATTCCGTACAAAGAATTGTGAAAGCTTATGCCTAGAACGATGTGGCCAATATACACAAACCACTTATTGAAGTCCCTCTCCAAACACCCCAGGGAATGTTTTCTTTGCAAATCCAAGTAATTAGTGCTCCAGGCCTTACCAAACTAATTTAAAAAGATATCAGGTACTTAATGTGATTCTGTAGTATACCATAGTTATTAATGCAATTGACGACGCCAAGGCGACAAGTCATGGCATAGGGTCCGACGGCCTAAGCGACAAAGGGCGTTGACTTGGCCCCACAATGACGCAAGGCAACGACAACTAAAAAACATGTTATATTATATTCTCTCAAGCATCAACTACAAAAATAATAAATCATACCAAACAATAATAAATTATATCAATCATCAACCCAGAAAAAACACATAGTCAATAAGCCAACGAGACATCATCACAATTCAAACGATTCAATCTCATCCTAGACAATTAAAGTTTTGTTAAGCAAAAGCTACACAAATCATTCATTTTCAAGATCATCCATTTCATCCCCATCACTATCATCCAAGTCAAACCCTTCATCATTGTCCGAGTCATCATCTTCAGCATCAACATCCTCCTCCTCGATATCTTCTTCAACTCGACCTCCCCTACCTCTTCCGCTAGAAGTAGGATTTGAGGTTCTTTGCCTACTATGTCTTGTTTCTTCTACTCCACTAGCCTCTACGACAACATTCCATGTCAAATCATCATCGTCATCATCCTCAAAGACAGGTTCATCACTGTTTTTCATCTCTCCAATCAACCACTCATTATTACAATCATCAATATTTTTCAGAACAATAGGATTCCCTTTATTCTTCTTAGAAGCACGAGCTTTGAGTGTTTGATTGTACTTCACATACACCAAATCCTGTAGTTTCTTTTGTTCGAGCCTATTCCTTTTCTTTGAATGTATCTGTGCAACCATCAAACTTTCAAAGTAAGCAAGCAAGATACAAATTGATCAAAAAGTGAAGAAGTTATTACAAATATTAACTCACATGCTCAAATATGCTCCAATTCTTTTCACAATCCGAAGCACTACAAGTGAGGCTAAGTACTTTGATAGCAAATTCTTTCAAACTTGGAGTACCATTGCCAAACATTTTCCACCAATTCGCTGAAAATATAAATAAGTACTTCGTTAATTATTAATACTTAATAATTAATATTAACTATTTACACATACTAAAAAGAAGACTTACCGGGGTCATTGGTTGCTCTTTATTGTTCCTTGCTCTAATGGCAAATTCATTGCCAAACAATGACTCTGCATTCTTATACATTGGCAACTCCTTAAATATGATCCTATCCCTAACTTCAGGGTTTGGAATCAATCTTTTCAAGCAATCAAACAATCTTTTTGTGACTTCTATATCCGCCTCAACTTTCGGATTGTGATAGTAAAAATACGGGTTTAAGTAGTAGCCCGCCGCATGCAAAGGATTATACAGTTGACTACGCCACCTACTATCAATAATCTCCAACGCTTTCTTACATTTCTCCGGATTGTTCTCAAAGGACTTCATCATTGTTTCTTTTGCTCTATCGATGGCTTCATAGATATAACCCATCGGCGGCCTCGTTTCATTAACGACAATGCGAAGAACCATAACTAAAGGACACATCAATTTAAGTGTGTATGTCACATTTTTCCAAAATAAAGGCATGAAAACAGTATCATGAGCCCTCTTTCCTTAGTATCTTTAGCCCATTTGCTCTCCGTCCATTGTATTGACAAGAACATTCTCTTCAAATTCTTTTGATGTTTGTGTAGGCTTTTCAAAGTGAGAAATGTAGAAGCAAAACGTGTGACTCCATGCCTTGCTAGCTCATTGTTTTGAGTAAATTCTCTCATCATATGCAAAACACCTTCGTGATTATAAATGAAACTAACAAGAGCAATTGATCGAGAAATGGTCTTCCAAATAATCTCTATCTTGCCAATATCCTCAAGCATCAAATCAATGCAATGGGTTGCGCATGGAGTCCAGAATAAATTTGGTCTCTTCACCTGTAGAAACTTACCTAAGGAAAATTCAAAAGAAAAACAAATCAAAATATATTCACTAACTAAATAAATGGTAACAAGTTTAGTAATTACACATACCAGCTAGAACATAACTGTTGTCATTGTATGTAATCACTTGCACAACATTTTTCTCCCCAACACGCTCCACAAATTGGTCAAGCAGCTGATACAATAGCACCGCAGTTTTGACATGATCCGATGCATCAACAGATTCCAAGAACATTGTTCCTTTAGCAGAATTAACCAAAACGTTGATCAATGTCCTCCCATTCCTATCAGTCCATCCATCGACATAATTGAGCAACCATATTTCTCACATTCATCTCTATTCTCCTTCAACAACTCCTCTGTGTGGGCAATTTCCTTCTTTAGAAGAGGTACCCTCAATTCATGGTAACTAGGTGGCTTCAAATTAGGTCCGTACTCACCTATAGCTTTAATCATGTCCTTGAAGCTATCTAAATTGGTAGCATCGAGAGAAATTGCAGCTTGATATATGAAACGTGCTATCTTTTGAGCTACCCGATCTCTAAGCTCTTTGTTACAAGCATCATTGTTGCTTGTTTGCCTCAATTTTAACCCTTTGCCTTTCTTTTCAAAGAACGAACAAATCAAGTGGCACATTGACATTGCCACGTCCACTCTCATTCGGTGAACTCCTTTTTCTACTCCGTTTGGAACTTGGCAATGGCACATCGTCTTCAAACTCAACATCATCTTCGTCCACCTCAATAAAACGAAAACCTTGCTTCATCCCACCACTATATCCCGAAGCTTTCAACTTCTCCTCCTTTTCATTCATGCATGCCAAAAGATCATCATGAACATCGTGAACAATAAGACACTTTGCATTTTTTAACGTGTTTGGAATCGCAAATAAGATGAAAATCGTCATTTACATCTTGAACAATAAGATGAAAAAAAGTAGAAGAAAAATAATACAAATAGTCTGAAGACATAAAGATTGAGGGTAAGGGCACTGAAATTTTGCACAATTCAACCTCAAAATCATATGGATGTAAATGGTGAAACACTTGAACCTACCAACATTTTGTTCCAATAAGTACTTTCATTCAAGCAAGTTCAATTCACACAGGGGCGACAATGCAGACCAACATAATTGCTTTTCCAGTTCAAGGAAAGATAGTATATACCAAATTACCAATCACTGAATTCTCCCTTCAATAATTGACTCAATTATTTGGTAAAACCTACTTGATCAATAGGAAATCTTCATTGAAAATGTTAATTTTCACTTCCAAGTTCCAATCTCCTCAGATTATTTCGAACTTGAACTCATGAGGATCACAAACTACTATTGTACAAAAACATAACTCTACAACGCAAAGTCAATAAAATGAAGAACAAAACAAAACTTTCTCCACCAATATTGCAAAGGTGATATCAAAGATTGACATCATCATTCTTGTTTACATGAAATACTCGGTTTACATCAGTCGATAAAATTTAATTACCAAAAGAAATCAAAAGAAACACCGTCATAATTCATAATTCAGGATGAACATATACATTTCAGGGGACAAATCAATAAGGAGTATAAGGAGAAAAATATTTTTCTTTAAAAAATTAGCATTTTACTTTCAGCTATAGACCACAGAAAAATCAAGAGAACCTCACAAAATTAACCAAATTAAGCCTTCAGCAGCCATACTGAATGAGGACGCCTCAAAAATATATTTAAAAAAAAAAAAAAAAAGAATTAGTGAATACCTTGGGTTTTAAAATTTGGGTTTTGTCTTTGAGACTAGGTAGACAATGGGTGGGCTGACGACGGGACGAGGTTCAACCTCGAAGCTGGACCTGTGGTGGCTGTTGAGTGCAATGGTGGCTCAAAGATGGATGTAGGCGACGGAGCGAGGGAGACGAGAGAGTGAGAGTACGCAAAGGCAGCAGAGGAGAGACTTCAGGGTTTTTACTTAATTATTTGAATTTTTAGATTTTAGATTACGTTTTTTTTTTCAATAATAGAAATTTCAGAGTTTTTATTTAAAAAGAAAACCTAATTTTGAATAATAATTGTATTTGGTGGGAAATAAATAGCGCCTAAAATTAATCAATTAATAGGGACATTGCACAGTTTGAACCGGGGTCCCTGAATAATAATGTCTGTGGCCACTGTCGACATTATCAATAGCTAGGAATTAAGAATTCATCAAAAATAATTTAATCCTTTTAACTAGAAGTGTTTTGCCCTAAACAAAACTTCATAAGTTATGTTTTATGACGAATCTTTCATACACTAATTGAATTTTCATCATTAATTGTGAACTAAAACTCTTGTAGTGTTGATCGCCAATGCCCAATAATGATGATGATAAGTTGATAACAACAACAATAATAATAAAATAATAATAAAGTAAGGCTTTACTTTGAGTTTTTACTGTTTCTTTTAGAACTTTATGCATTTGGGAAGCTATATTTATAATTATTATATGTTATTTCTCATATTATAAAATTAGAATATTCTCTTTTAAGTATGAAGATTGTAAAACTTAATTCGGTCTTGAGTTTTTCTAGAAAATTCATTCAAATATTCAGATTTTGAAAAGTTTGCATTAAAGTTAATAACTATGATGACCTTTCACTAATACATTGAATTTTAAATTCTTCCTCTCAAACTATTAATATTGAATTATTCAAATTCTTTCAATTTCTATTTGCAAAATAACTCCATAAATTTTTGAAAATGATGATTTATTTTGATATATATTATTATATGCAAATGTTGTTTAATTTCGTCTTTAATAAATCACTAAATATAAAGAAATTTGTATCCAAGTGCGCGTGCACACACATATACATATATAAATAAAAGAGAATAAAATAGAAGATCTGCAAAAAAAACCTTGAGAGTTGTCAGCTTTTTTGATTGGTGGTATGATTTGTGTTGCTTGTTTATGGGATTGGTGACAGGTTCAGGATTGAGCTCACTACTTATACTATGTGGTGGTTATGGAAAATTAGAACCTTGTGGACATTTCCTTCTTCAGTTATCTGATTGCAATTATTTTTGTCCTTTAACAATTTTTGGACAATGTCGTTTGATGTTTATTTTTGTTATGTTGGGTATGTTCAGTTTGTTTGGCCATCTGTTTTGCATGTTTTTCTATGTGCTTTGTGTGATGATTTATACATATTTTTGGCGTATTTTATTTCCATTTGCATGTTTTAGTGTTATGCTGTGTTATTTTATTGATTTTTAGGTTTTGGTGGAAAAAACAAGTTTTGGAGCAAAAACGTTAAAAATTATTTTTTGCGAATCGGCGATCTCATCGTATTTTAGACGTAACGTTCGCATCCAAAGCCCAATTGACATGATCCATACACCATTGGAAAGCTAAGACAAAGTTCTACAATGTCTATGTCTTCTACTAAATGCAAATGAAGACGCGTTTAGATGGGTTAAAATCATGTACAAGTCAAAATAATATGTCAAAATCTCGGAAATGACACGTCTTGGTATTTTGGCCATAGCTCTTTCTAGAAAATTGATACTGAGGTGATTCAAGTGGCTATGGAAAGCAACATGTTTTTGTTATGTTGGTAGGTGACTGCTGACTATAGAGGGCTTTTTTTGGCTAAGAGTATATATTTTTATTTTACAAATTGCACTTAGTGAGGAGTGTTAATATAAACTTTAATAGGTATTTGTAATACTTCGAACGAATATATATAATTTCGAAAGGTAACTAATTTCTTTTGTAATTAAACTAAAGCTCAAGAATCATATTTGCAATTATCCCATACAAAGTCCATAACTTGGAGTGACATTTCACATGTCCTAAAACATCTTAAGCCATAGAGAGGGAGAGTGACATCTATGCCAATAGAGAGCAGAAACAATCACTAAATATTTAAAAAAAAATGTAAAAGATAGCGGAAATATGACTTTTTCCAAAATACAATGAGCAAACAAGTTGTAATTGGTAATTTCCATTTTATTTATTTTTTTGCAATTACTCAACGCTGAAAAATACTAGCATATTGTAAGTTCTATTCAAAACATCTTTTGAGACAAAATGAACAATTGCCTTTAAGTCTCGAATCAAATCCCAAGAGACCACTCCTCGCTTCTATCTGCTATATATTTATGGAAGTAAATATGATTCATTGTAGTAAATAGTGTGTCCAACTATGAAATACCATCTCATATTAAAGTCTATAGATTGGTCTTTGGTTTGCCAGCTGTGACTCGCCTAGTCACCGACCGCATTGTCACGAATTCCTCTGCAGCAGAAGGGTGAATCCCAACCTGAAACATACCAAGTAAATGATTTCAGTAAGATGGTCTAAATTTCATCCAAAACGAGCTTTATAATTGGTAAATAAGAGATGTAGCATACATTTATTGATATAAGTTATAACTAAGAATAAATGCTTTACTTGCCAAACCATTTTCCCGAAGAGAAAAAACAACGGTCAATTACAAAAACTATATCTAAAGTTTATCCTAATTACTATATTTCAAAATTACAAATACTTCAAAATTACAAATACCCCTTGAAATTTGTGTTTTGTTTTTCTCGAATAACCTCCTCAATAGGTACAACTTGTAAAATAAAAACTAATGTCAATTAGATATTTGTCAATTTTGGAAGATAAATGAATCTTGTTGAAACAATAATTTTTGTAATTTATCCTGAAAAAATTTTAGATCACAGAATGTACTTTTCGCCATTTGCTGTTTTTCCGAAAGTTCAACAAATCATTACATTGAGGAATTCATCAAAACTGCCTTCATTAGCAAATTAAATGGACAAATATTTCAGTTAATGCAGTCAGCAACCCAGTATTAGGGGTGTTCATCGAATCGAATTCCAAATTCTTCGACTTCCTCGAATCGAATTAATCGAATAGACATTTTAAAACCTAAATTGAAATTGATCCTAATTCAATTAAATTCGAATCGAATTTAATCGATTTGGATTTGACGATTTTCGAACTGAATTCGAGTTAATCCAAAAATCCAAATTTATCGATAAACCGTGCACGATTTGGATTTAGACCCATATTTTTTGTATCCAAAACCATATTTTCAAGAATATTTCAATTTTTAACAAAAAAATCCTATAATGAAACAAAAGTATAAGCAAACCATATAAATAATCAAAATCATATTATTACTTTAGAGATATTACAAAAACTAAATACTTCTAAGATTGAAATATTTTAAAATCAAAATTATATTATTTTGTTTTTGGAAGAAAAATATAATTTTATTTTAAATTTAAATACATCATTAGACATTATAAAAACTGAACAAAGATCCTTGAAACTTTTAAATGAGATTGAACTGTGAAACTGGCTATTATCAATGTTATATATCTATTACAATAATTTTATTATAAGAACAATGTGAAGCTATATAAATGTTACTTATACATTAACTAATTATATTGTTTTTATTCGCATATGCAATGTTGTATAATATTTAAAATATATAATATATAAATTAAATTTGAATTATAATTGAGTTCGAATCAAGAGTACAATTCGAGTTGAAATACGAATGCGAATTGATATTCGAATCGAATTTACTCAATTTCACCTCGAATTAGGATTTTGAATAGAATTCGAAAAAATTCCTCAATTCGTTATTCAATTCGAATAGATTCAAATTCGATTCAAATTTGAAAATCCTAATTCGAAATTGAGATTCGAGTTCGAGTCGAATCGAATTTCGGATTGATTCGAAAAATGAACACCCCTACCCAGTATCTCATGCATAGTTCAAGTTACTTTAGTGGTACGGCTAAACTTCAGTTCACTCATAATATTTGCTCTGAAAAAGTCAATGAAACTTACCGTACTATCAAACTGTGCTTTGGTAGCTCCACATTTGAGTGCAATAGCAATGCCCTGTGACGTACATTCAGAAAGTTAATATAGTTTACTCATGTACAACTCCCAGGTTGCAGAGTCACTGTAAGATACAGAAAGTATACATGTGGTTCTAAAAACACGATTCTTGATGTACAAATTAAAAAAATATTTGCTGAAGTCAAACAATTAGCAGTGATGCACACACACGAACAGGATGTCAGGCGCCACTAACTTCAATATTAGTATTCTAATCATGCAAAACAAGCAGCAGCAGACGCCAAAAGTTGTACATTAGATGTTTATGAGGAACTTCTGCATAATCTTTCGTTGTTACAAAAGAAATATTACAATGTTCAAGCACTAGATGATGGAGAATCCTCTGGTTTGCACTTGCACATAGTCTATATATTCATCTGAATTCAGCAACCACGCTTAGGCTTTGAGAGAAAACAATGATGTCTTCCAAAATTAATTTTGTTTTACTGACAACCTTGTGAAAATTAAAATCAGTTATGACTCATAAATCTTTTTCCTGTCTCCCTCACGGTTCCTTTTCGTGATTTCCCATGTTTACTGCTACAAAATCACTAAGGTCTGACTTGAATTCAGAATCGTACAACCACAAGGAGAGCTATTAATCTACACCATCTCCATCCATAAACTGCAACCTTCTTCTATACATTTACTAACAGGAAAATTGCTATTACGGGCTTCCACCACAATTTTTCAGAAATTTTGCTATTTTTCGGCTTAATTGTTTTTCTTGTGGTACCGAGATTTTTCTAGTGGATAAGCACTAAGCTAGATGCCAATTTTCTTCAACTGCATATGACTGAAACTCTGAAAGTAATGCTGGTGGAGACAGCATAGAAGTGCAGGAGGGCACAGTAACATGCTGGTGGTGGTGTTGATAAATGTCTTATTAGAGAACGGGAGAGGAGATGGAAAGAGACATTAGGAAAAAGACTATCCGCTTTTCTCTATTTTTCCCTTTATGCTGATTGAATAGCAAAATTGAGAAACTAAAGAAATGAAGAAATAATAATAATAATAATTATTATTATTTATATCTTTGAAAAAATATACTCAACTCAAGACAGCCTTATCCATGCTTGACTTAGGGAAAGTCAAAGGATAAAAAGAAAAATATTCCAGATAGCCAAGTTTACTGAAGCCACAATTTATATTTTGGCCCTCTAAGAGCCAGAATTTATGCATAGTTGTCCAATTGAAAATGAACAATCAGTTTTCACGACTGAAGCTTCTGCATCATAATGATTCCCAATAAACAGAGAATAAATTAAGTTCTATAGTACAACTTTCAGTTTCGTGATGGATATTCACATTACAAAGATACAAGAGAGGCAGTGGGAAAAAACGTACATAAATTAGAAAAATCTGAAGGTTCCATTCTAAGACATAATGTGGCCTCCGTTATTGGAAAGAAAACAAATTGTTCTTATGAGATCAAACCAGTTATTCGTTTTAGAAAAGACCATGTATTATGCCAAGAAAAGAGGAAGAAAATAATGAATACCTGCATGATCTCAGGTGCATCTGGCCCACACATGGATGCTCCAAGAACTTTATCAGTCTCAGCATCAACAACAAGCTTCATAACAGTTTTCTCTTGTCGTCTATACCAAAACATCAGATATCATCATGTTACTCACAAGGACAACCATTCAATACATATAAAAAGGTAATGCTAACAAAATTTACGAAACTGAATTATTAATGATTCAATAATCAATACACATGAATGCAAAATGATTCCATTATGCAGATATAGTGATGTCATGTGTGTAAATTGGCCAGCCATAGTTAAGAGTTGAATTTACATAATACCCTAACCAGTTTTTAAGATACATAAGTCAATAGATTATATTTTAAACAGAGCCAACAAGCTTACCCAGAAATGGTGTTCTTCATTGGATTAAATGTTGATGTAAAAACCAAAATGTCGCCATTTGCTTGCTCTATAGCCTGTTCTTCACTGAGACCAACCACAGAGAGAGGTGGTATGCTGCCAAGTAACATATCATACAAGTCACAACACAGTACAACAACAACAACAACAAACTAAGTCTTAATCCCACTACGGCGGGTCGGCTATACGGATCATATCGCGCCATCGTACGGTCATAAGCCATATTTTCGTTTATTTCTAGGTATAACATGTCATGTTTAATAGCTTCTTTCCAAGTCTTTTTAGGCCTACCTCTTCCTCTTTTGATTTGTGTGAGTGATTCTCTACCTTCTAAATGTCGCACAGGTGCATCTAAAGGTCTCCTATAAACATGTCCAAACCATCTTAATCGTGTTTCTCTAATTTTCTCGTCTATTGGTGCTACTCCCACTTTGTTTCTAATGTGTTCATTTCTTATTCTATCTAATCTAGTGTGTCCGCACATCCATCTTAGCATTCTCATCTCTGCTACCCTCATTTTTTGTTCGTGTTCATATTTAGTCGCCCAACATTCTGCTCCATAAAGCATTGCGGGCCTTATGGCCGTTTTATAAAATTTTCCTTTCAATTTTAATGGTATTTTACGGTCACAAAGGATAGAAGATGCACTCCTCCATTTATTCCAACCCGCCTGGATCCTATGTGTGACATCTTTATTGATTTCTCCGTTCTCTTCAATTATAGATCCTAAGTATTTAAAACTCTTTGCTACCCTCATTTATTCAATTTTAATAGGGGTTAGAAGTTGCTAAATACCAGTCTTTGCCAATAATATTGAGCAAGTATTAGCAAGATAACAGGGAACTATGGAGGTTACAACTGATGTTATCATGATTATATCTTCACAGCTAAAAATCAGTCACAGACAAGTCGTGTAAGAAAGACTATGTATCCGATAGGAAACTAAACTCATAAAATAATATCATATATCTATTTAATTCAAAAGTACTATAACATATACTACCATCCGAATATAAAAGCTCCCACTTGACCCACATTGGAGTTTTAGGTAAGAGTTGAAGGAATAATTTATGATGTATTTGGATTTGGGGGAAGGATTTCAAATGCCTCATGAGATAAATTTGAAATCCACCACAATGACTCAAAAAATTAGTTTAAAAAACTACCTCTTGGATTTGAAATATGTAACCAAAGACGTTTACTGGATTTATTATTATGAATTTGAAATCCTTAACTTCAAATCCATCAATCCAATGAAGCCTTAATGTATTCAAATTATTGCACTGAAAAGTGGTAGTGAGAATTATTGGTCTCACATTATTAATTGAATTGAGAGTATATTTCGGGAAAAAATTATTTTTTTTAATTTAAGAAGTGTTGACTTATTTTGGGACGTTCCTAAAGAAATGGGAGTCGTAATTTTTGGACAAACGGGCATTAACTAAGAAGTAAGAAATATCGATAAGGCAGTTCATGCAGAGTCCAGAACCAGCTTACCCCGAGAAGCTAGTTTCTAGATTAACCAAGACCAAAAGTAAGTTAAAGAATTTGAAGTGATAGAAAATAACTGCATATAGCACCACCAAAATAAAAATATCACAGAATTAGGGGCAAAAACACATTATATCAAAGAATAGTACCAGACTGCATGGTAATGAAATTTAGACTTACTTCTCATACTCCGCAGTACCAACTCAAGAATGAAAAAATAATGGCATAATTCATGGGTGTAAATCTACAATTTACAATGCCACAACAAATAAAGAATGAAATTTACAAGGTTTGCCAAGAAAAAGTTTGAATACCAGAACACAGCACAAGGAATATGACCGTAATCAGGTTCAGTAGGCTGTCCACCAAAAGCAGTTTTCTGCAAACAAAATCAAAGATACAATGAAAATACTATATCAATAGAAAACAAACATGTAAAAATTATGGTGAGATTTCGACAGAAAACATACTGCAAAGCAGGTTCCTTCCATTAAGGCAACAGGAGTAAGATTCATTCGGTTTGTAACATCACCTATGGCCCATATGCTGGGTATGTTGGTCCGAGAGTATCCATCAACCTGACATTCCAAGGACGAGAAGAAATGAATACCAAATAATGTAAAATATAACACAAATACTAAGAAATTAGAATGCTGTATCAACTAGATGAAAATATAAAGCAAAATGCCAAAATAAATGAGAAGACCAATATTAATTTCTAGATGTGATCCAACTTCTTTATTCACCATATCCTCGATGCATAACCTGATGTGATCCAACTTCTTTATTCACCATATCCATCTAACGATGATGTATACCTTCAACATGCAACATTTTGAAATAAAGCAACCACTACAGCCATGCTTTTGTCTCCAGCATAGCACAGGTCACTTTAATCAATTACAGCAACCAGAACAGCCATGTTTCCAGTATAGTTCTTTCTTTTGTTTATTCAATCTCCAGCGTAGTTCAAGCTAAATATTTAAGCCATGCAACCCATATATGAAACTTTTTTTATAACTAGGTCAATAGTGTTAACCATTTCTCCACACACACCCTCCAAGTTTGTGAATCATCCAAAAAGAAGAAATATGGGGCGAGATTGCAAGAATATTCAGTAGATAACAACTCACCTTCACTGCTCCAGTTTTATCAAGCTCAACACCTACAGCTTCCAGGTTTAACCTTTTTGTGTTAGGAACCCTACCTGTGACCAATGAGAAAGACAGTCATCAGCCTCTCACAATTGTAAAAAACTACAATGTCACAACTCTGTCATGCTAGCAATCCAAACATTAAACTGAAACAACTAGTGGATAAGAAATAGGTAAAACTTTGAATTACCAGTGGCAAAGAGTACAACATCAGCCACAATTTCTTCACCACCATGGTCGGTACGCACTTTTATACCATCCTCTGTTTTAACCAGCTGCATTACAAAGTCACTGTCTCAAATGTCGAAATAAATGGACATGTTGTTATCAATTCATTATAATTAATTGAAAAAAAAAAAAAAACTAAAAGATCTAGTTAACAAGCAGCCAGCAAATCTTTTCCAGGATTTTCTGCTATCATTTTTTTTTTCAAATCTATGTTTGCCTACGTGTGAAATGTGATACAAAATTGAAGAGCACCTCAGTTAAGGTTGTCCTAGGATGCAGGTTAATGCCCCTGCCTTCCAGATTTCTTGCAACCGCTGCTCGCATTTCATCATCAAAACCTCTGTGATAAGATTTTATATAAAAATGACATGAGAAACACTGCATCAATGATATACTAACTAAAATTGATGATCAGATCAGGAACCATGATCCCAATCGAAATGGAGTCTGTTATAGATATAGATATGTATATACTAACTAAATATATACATATCTATATCTATAACAGACTCCATTTCCGATTGGGATCATGGTTCCTGATCTGATCATCAATTTTAGTTAGTATATCATTGCATAAGTAAACTAAATATACACATATCTATATCTATAACAGAATCAAATGTGAGAAGTTTGACAAACAACTACTTCGTGCTTTAACATCTTGGTGCTATTATTTTCTTTTATAGAATTCTGTCTTTGGTTTCTTTAACGAGCTGTCTCTATTAATTTTATCATATTTTCTTTTATAGAATTCTGTCTTTGGTTTCTTTAACGAGCTGTCTCTATTAATTTTATCATCTTTTAGTCAAGATATTTCGGGACTTACATATTGGAGCTGAGCATAGATCAGGAACGTAGCTCGAGCAACCAGGATCAATTTTGATCAAGTCCATGAAGGACCCAATCAAACTTCGGGATGGAGCTGAGCTCATGTCAGGAGCCACCCAGATTGATTTTGACCAAGTCCACGAAGGACTCAATCAAACCAAGATCAAAATACGAGATAGGAACACTTTAAGATCCCTTAAGTATGCTTGGGGGTGACCCCTTGATGGGGTAGGTCGGTCATCCATTTAACAGGGAAAGAGTCCTAGACCAGGGCTCTGGAGAGGATATAAAAAAATATTTTTTCTTCCAGCTAGGGGTGGGCATTCGGATCGGGTAGTTCGGGTTCCGACCCGATCCGATCGGATTTTACCCGATCGAGTCGGGTAATTTAATAAAAATCGGGTTTCGGGTAACCCCGAACCCGAATATGCATTTTTCGAGTCGGTTATCGGGTATAGCTATTCTACCCGAATTACCCGATCGGGTACCCGAAATTTAAAAAAAAAAAAAAATACCAGGCGCATTTTCTTTGAGTTGCAAACACCAAACCCTCATTTCAGGCTTTTAGCCTCCTTTATCTTCACCCAAGATTTTCATAATCCTCCCAAATCCACCTCGTTCCTTTTGTTTAATTGCAAATTTGTTGGGAATCGGGATTAGAACAAAAGTAGAAACCCCAAATCTTCAAACCTCTCAATAAAATAAGAAGGAAAACAACCATAATCTTAAAAGCTTAAATTTCTATGAACACAAGAAGAAAAGTTCTAAGCCTCGTATTTCTATTGTGCAGAAAAGTAGAAGAAGAAAAAGATAGAATGAAAAAGAGAGCAGAAAAAACATAAGAAAAAAGAAAACAGGGAGAAAAAAGAAAGAAGAAAAAAAAAAGAAAATGAAAAATAAAAAGTTGTATGACTATGGATTTGGCCTCACACACCAGTACCCAACCATCAGCGACTCAGCGTGCAGACTACAACTTTTTTTTTTAAAGAAAACACACGAAACCCGACAATCGGGTATCCGATCTGTCGGGTACCCGCTTATATCGGGTAGGTTTCGGGTAGCAAAAAATACTACCCGAAATTTTGGGTACCCGACCCGAACTACCCGAACCCGAGATACCCGATCCGACGTCCACCCCTACTTCCAGCCCTTGTTTGAGGAGGGAACGCCATCTATAAATTTTGCTAGGCCTCGACTAGTAAAATAGAAGAAACCCGGGGCACCGGTCGACTTGGCATGATAGAAAGTCCTCCAAAGCTGGCAATTGGGTTCTTCTTTAAAATGAGTAACAATTATATAAAAGCTAACTAGGAGCCTTATAGGGTTGGGCACGATCTGAGAAAGGGAAATCCCGAAGCTACGGGAAATTTGACACAAGAAGTCAGGCGCGGGGAATCGCAGACAAGGCTTCCCGGTCCATAAAAAGGTGGCGTGACCAGCAGGAGGGACATGAGGACTATCATCTGGACCTGGCAGGCGAAGGTGATAGGTAGATGGAGTCCCAACATTGACCCGGAGGCTTTCCAAACTATCCTCGGACAAAATGCTCACGATGTTAGGACGAGCAGGGTCTGGTGGAGGCCATTCGAATTTCGGGGGGGAAATGGGTATTAAATTCACAAATTAAATCTTGATGTGAGTGACAAGGAGGGAAGTTAGACGTGAGGGAGGAAGGAAAAAAGGAGGGGACCATTAACGTGTCCTATACTAGTGAAAGGAAGGAACTTACTTGGTTGGTTGGCCATGGGAATGCTGGAGAAAGGAATTGAAAAGGAAAGAGTAGGGGACCGCAGGATGGTGGGAAGATCAAGGGGTGGAAATGAGCAGGTGGGGCGGTGGATGACAAGACGCGTCATCATGAGGCGCAGATAACGGGGCGTCGCGGAAATCGAAGGGTCATTCCTTCTTAAAGAAGCCACTCCAAGGGACACTTTACTTACTAAAGTGATTTAACAAGCATAGTGGGGGGAGTAGGTGATCCAGCCCTAAATGTCTGGTCGGCCTTCGATTTAGGTCATCGGGCCAAAGCTGGAAAAGCAAGGTCTCCTCATAAAGCCACGGACAAACTTGTCCCAAGGGTCCAACTCACGATAAAACATCTAATCAATTTGAGCTGGGTGCATTAAATGACTCAGCAGCCCTATCGAGGTGGCATTAAATGCCCGACAGCATTACCTATGAGGCATTAAGTGATCAGCAGCTTTATCGAGGTAGTATTAAATGTGTGGCAGTTATCCCCATGGAGCAATTAATGACAAAGAATATCCCCTGATAGGACAAAGAATGTGGGCGGCCTTTTCGAGAAGGCATTAAGTGTCATTTAGCTCTTCCAAGGGAGCATTAATTAAAGTGTGTACGCGAGGAAGGGTGCATTAAATGAGGTGTTGATGTGATGGAGTAAAGCTGACTAGAAGTAACTGGGCGGGTGGTCCGAGCCGAGGAAAACAAGGCGCGAGCAATGAGAACCAATTCAAGCTACCACATGAATTCAACGCCCGATGGAGAAAATGTATAAATAAAGGCGGGAGGCTCTTGTTAAGGGGTTGTTGCTTTTTTACATAATACTTTCATATATTGTCTACCATTCCATTTTTCAAATATCTAAACACTAACTTGATCGTCGGAGTGCTAACACCGGAATCACTCCGGTATTTTTGAGAATGAATCCCAGGGGTCGCAAGTAAACCCCGGGGCGAGCTAAGCTCCGGCTACCCCGGGTCCTCGGGGATAGTTCGAGAATGAATCCCAAGTGGTCGAAAGTAAACCCCGGGGGCAGAGTGAGCCCGCCTACCCCGGGTCCTCGGGATAGTTCTAAGAATGAATCTCATGGCGGTTGCAAGTAAACCTGGGGGCAGGTGAGCTCCGATTACTCCCGGGTCCTCGGGATAGTTCCGAGAATGAACCCCAAGAGTCGAAAGTAAACCCGGGGGTCGAGTGAGCTCGCCTACCCCAGTCCCTTGGGATAGTTCTTAGAATGAATCCCAAGGGTCGAAATTAAACCCTAGGGGGGAAAGCTGAGCTCAGGTCACGAGCCTAGCCCGTGCAACCAGGATCAATTTTGATCAAGTCCATGAAAGCACTAATCAAATCGGGGTGTGGAGTCGAGCTCGGTCGAGCTCAGCTGGCAGTGCAACCAGATCAATTTTGATCGAGTCCATGAAGCGACTCGACCAAATCAGTGGGTGTGGAGGAGTCGAGTCAGTCGAGCCTAGCCCGCGCAACCAAGTTCAATTTTGATCAAGTCCATGGAGGACTCAATCAAGCTGCGGGGTGTGGAGTACCGGAGTGATTCCTAGCTTGATCCTCCGCTGCCTTCCTGCACAAGACTACCGGAGTGATTCTGGTGTTAACACTCCGACGATCAAGTTAGTGTTTAGATATTTGAAAAATGGAATGGTAGACAATATATGAATGTATTATGTAAAAAGCAACAACCCCTTAACAAGAGCCTCCTGACCCCATTTATACATTTTCTCCATCAGGCATTGAATTCATGTCGCAGCTTGGAATTGGTCCTCGCTGCTCTGCCACTTGTTTTCTTCCAGCTCAGACCACCTCTTAGTTACTTCTAGTCAGCTTTACTCCATCACATCAACACCTCATTTAATACACCCCTCCTTCCGTACACACTTTAATTAATGCTCCCTTGGAAGAGCTAAATGGCACTTAATGCCTTCTCGAAAAGGCCGCCCACATTCTTTGTCCCATCAGGGGATATTCTTTGTCATCGGATATTCTTTGTCATTAATTGCTCCATGGGGATAGCTGCCAGGCATTTAATACTACCTCGATAGAAATCACGATCATTTAATGCCTCCTGGTAAAATTTGTCATCGGGCATTTAATGCCACCCGATAGTGGTCATTTCTGAAGTCATTTAATACACCCAACTCAAATCGACTAGATGTTTTATCGTGAGTTGGAACCTGGGGGACAGTCCGCCGTGGATTTATGACACTGCTTTTCCGACGCCCTTGGCCTGGTGAGTGGTGACCTAAATCGAAGTCCGACCAGACCTATATTTAGGGTTGGATCACATATCGAGATCAGACTACAATCAGAATGTCTAATAGCGAATACTTCCAGCATTGTTAAGGAGCAACACCAAATGCATTTCTCAAATGAGTTTGAAAAATATCTCATTTTCCTAATTGTCCAACTTAAGTTGGACAATTAAGTCTAGGGACATCAATAAATGCGTGGGACAACAATTGGAAACACTTTCTATTTATAGGAGAAGGGATGCAGTTGAGACATGTCTTACAAGATATAATGGAAAAGGCAAATAATAAGAGAACAATTCCAACTAAAAGTTGGGATATTTCACAAATTATAGTGAGAAATTCCAAAGACTAACACTGGTGCACTTAGTAATAAAGAGATTAACATGGCCACTATTTCCCTCTATATATGTAAGGAAGTTGCTCGTGCTTATGTTAAAGTCCAGCACTCTCCAATTATACAATCTTCAAATATGAATCTTGCTTTCCACTAAAATTATGAAAATAATAAATTTTCATCAACACCGATTGATCCAAAGAATGATGAATAACTTGGAAGTACCTGTGCATTATCACGAAGTTTAGTTAAAAGCCCTCTAAAATTAGAAATCAGCATGATAGTTACATATTCATCTTGTTAACAAGGTGAGGTTATTCTTTAACTGAATATATTAAACTACCAAAAATCATGTATACAACAAACTCCTTGCTACTGGTGGCTTTTAATCATTCAAATAAACCCCAGAAGATGTACTTTCAATCCATAATTATGCCTCAGTTTTTTTTTCAGATTCAATGCCTTAGAATCTGATGCACCCCTCAAAAGCCCATTGTCATGTTGGCCAGTAACCATGTAGAACTGAATAAATAAGCCATATTACACAGATATCTGGTGCTCAACATAATAAAAGGACGCAAACTTACATAAATAACAAAAGAAATATATTTATTAAGAAAAAGAAGGAACAATATTCAAATTCAGAAAAAAGATAGAGATTCTTAACGAACATGAACTAAATTGTTTAAGTTAACCTACCAGAACACAAATGAATCCTAAACTACCGTAAGTCCACAATATAAGCTCGAAATCATAATATAGACGTAGCTTGTCATTGATAGGTCCGGATGCAGCACCCCACAAGTAATATCACACTTGAGCATATTTGTTTGTTCTTAACAATTAACTGTTGTTGACAAAGGCTGAAAGGGATAGGAGAAAATAAAACAACCATATATTCTGAAGGAACATAAAATCAAATTGGCAACAGAAATTAACTCTGATATTCAAATTCTCAACAAACGACGACGGATCATAGTTATTTGGTTTATTGGAGAAAATAACTAACAAGGAATTATCACAATAAAACTTCAACTGTTAAGTAATCCAAGAAAACTAAATTCACCCAGATATCTAGCCCCACAAGAAAGTTTTCATTCAATGGCCTTAGTCATGTCAGAGTCAAGTTCAAGTCCCTCTTTCCTTTCCAATATTCTATGGAGTTGCACTTCTTGTGGACTTGCTAAATGCATCACACATTTACTATGCATTAATAGATGACAGGATATAAGAGCTTTTCCATGCCACCCATTTGGGTACTATCCAAGTGAGGTTTATAAGCCATTAAATCATGAAAAGGATGATGATGGCTCATATACCCTCTTAATACTGAAGAGGGTGGAATAAAATATCCCATCCTTAAAGGGTGAATCATCCCAGGAAGAGTTAATGTAAATACGGAAACTCACAGCATCGAGAGCATAACATCAGAGAGCTAACAAATGAAAGAAGCTGTACGGGACTCAAAAAGCTTCATTCTAACAGCACACAGCTAGAAAACAAAGGCAAAATGATCAAAATAACAGGATTTTATGACCTTAAAGGAAGTTCTTTTCTGAAACACAAATCCACTGCCGCGCCCATCCCTCGCCAAATAGAAGCAAACTCAACGGCAATATACCTGCATTAAAAGAAACGACAGTCACTTAAATATCTAAGCATTCTAATGGATGCATTCAAATACAAATAAAGAGGCAGTATACCCTCCACCAAGTACAATAGCTCGCTTAGGTAACTCTTCCAAGCTCAATGCCTCATCTGAAGTGATGGCTAATTCCTAAATAATAACAGCAAATAGACAAATTCTTCATTATAGATAAGAAATAAGTGAAGTTAACAATTAAGCTATACCATGAGAAGAACGGGAGATTCATTAAGGCCTCCAAGTGGAGCAAAAGTTTAGAAAGAAATGCCAACAATCTTTAATATGATATATCATATTGTTATCATAAATACTAGTCTATTCCGAGCACCCAAATTCAAGTTGAATGAAAGAAGTAAGGGCTTGTGTACAGATTTAAAATAAAAATTAGAAAAAAGCACTCCGATAAACTCCATGCAGATAAATCAAAGTCAAGCGATTTGTATGTAGTGAATCATATTCAACAAAATCATATACCTGGCCTGGAATAGCTGGACGCTGAGCCCGGCTTCCAGTCGCAATCAAAATGTGTTTTGCTGAATAGTTAATTTTGGTTCCATCCAATTGAATCACTTCAACTTCATTAGGACCAACAACTCTTCCCTCTCCTTCGAATAGCTTAACTCCTGCATTTGCAAGTAACCGCTTGTAGATCCCATTTAATCTAACTATTTCTTCAGTCTGCAAAATTGGAACCAAAAAGTGGATAAAATGACAGTTGCATATAACTAAGTATATGAGATAATGAAGAGGAAAATATAGTGAACATCGGAACAACTCTCATCAAAGGCAATCATATATGTGAAGTGCAACTTAATTGGAATCAACAACCATCAACACAGTTACAACAATAAGTACCCAAAATTGATTTTCCTAGAGCTGCTTTGTGGATTTTCTTTTTTAAGTCGTGGATGATTCCACATTGATGTACATTTGTTAGTTAATAGAACTGGCCAGACCAAAAAAAAAATTAAATAAACAAAACTAAAATTAAAAAACAATAAACAATGCCCATTCACATAAGAACCATTTGAAATTGAAACCCCTTGATCTTCCATAGGAGAGTCTAAATAGCTATAGGAAGACATTTTCATTTCCGCGCTTCATTCACACCATAATTTCTCATTTTAAAAGGAGTAGCAATCAATAAACAGGTGTGGCACAGGATCTTCTTCGATGTAAAAGTTAAAATATCACCAGAGTGTCTAAACAGTTCTCAGTTCTTATCTAGATCCAAAGGGAACCCAAAAGGGAAGATAGTGGGCTTGCACATGAGAATGATAAACAGCTTAACAGGTATCAATGGACAACGTTCAATATATTTCACTGACCTTCTTGTGTAAAAGTTTCTTCCAATTGAAATCAATTCTCTCATTCAGTTCCCACCCATAATTCCTTGCATCCTGCAAAGCCGAAGTACTAATCAATCAAATTAATTTACATTAACAGTGTAAGAACTTCCACATACCTCTGAAAAGTAAATGAAATAGGATAAGAGGGACAAAAAGAGCTCAGAAATGAAGCATGAACAGTACTATAAAGTACACCACATGTATATTTGAAATAAAAACAGGATAATTTGTTAGATACTACAACAGTTCAGTAACACAAGGTTTCCTAGCAACCAATACTTCTCAACCAGCATAAATCAGTACATAGAATAATGATTTCCCAGGCATGCCTTCAACCATAACTATACCATGCAGCCACATGGAAAACGAGCCAGTTTCACATATTTATTGGAACTTCGAGTTTTTAAATATAGAAACTAAGCTTACAAAACTTAGGAAAGAACAATTGCATAGGAATATTTCTCTTTCAAACGAAAGTCCAAATTCAAGTCCCAGTATTAGTATTAAAAAGAAAAACTAGCTGATGAATTAGCGTAAAGAACATAAGAAATAAATTAAATCCACAGAACTTTCTCATTTCTTCATGTCATTAAGTCAGAAACTTACCTCCAGTTCAGGCCCAAAACAAGCACCATAGACCAAAATCTTTTTAGGAACACAACCACGAATGACACACCTGAAAACATACAAAACATCAGTTCCTTAGCTTCATTCCAGTCCCATTACTTCAAATTTTATTGCACAATGTAAAGAATGAATAAGAAAAGTTCAATAACTAATCATATACATTGATGCTACTTCAAAACAGTCAACTCATCTAAAAAGGACTATATAAGCTTTTATTTGTTTGACCAGTGATTTGGGAAATGATGGACCATCTTACGGCTGAAAGAACAGAAATTGGATAGCTTTTACACATTCTATTACCATTATGAACACTACAACAATACTAGATTACCCTACAAGATTTATCTATTAATAGTTGACGCTCATCACTACTCTCAGGCAGCCATCCCTGTTTCGAGAGAATGTTATATGTCTATGCTCATGATTTCATATGGCAGGACTTGAACATGTGACATCAAGGTTATGAACCTTGCGAGCTACCAAACTGCTCTACGCCTCTACCCCACACCGAAGAGCAGAAGTAAAAACAAATGATGTGCCAGAATAAAGAGAAACCTATAATAACCAGTAAAAGATGAAACAAGGATCAGTAAGGAACTGTTTTGTTCTCAAAGTCAAATGGACAACAAGAAAAGTGATCTGAGAAGTTTTAACTGAAACAATACCAGCATTAGAAAAATGCAATCCATCTTCATTCAAATATAAATTCTGAGATTACTTAAAGGTACATGGACAGGCAATGTCACAACCTCCAGCCAATTGGAGACTTTTACTTTCAGGGCTGAGTAAGATATGAAATTGATTCAATTAAATAAAGTGTATTCATTCTGGAAGATGACAACAAAGTTAAGCAAGAGAAAAATAAAGGAAATAGAGCAGAAACTAAAACAAAACCCATCAACTGTAACAAAAGTCTAGAGAACAACGTATGATGCAAAAAAAAAGAGATGCTTCACTTATTAAACTAATTGTGGCTATGATTTCTGTCCACTTACGTTCCACCAACTCCTCCAATAACTTCAGAGCTGACAGGATGAAATGGAAGCTCACAGATACCTACCTGTGTAGCACAAATAAGGTGTTTTCAGTCAAAAAAAAATCTTACAAGACAAATTAAAAGACTGGACAAATCCTAATATCCAATTAAGATAATGTAAAGCAGATAAAAGGTATGTAACTATAACATACACTTTCGTAGATGTATATCTATATCTATATCCAATGGCACTCCAAAAGATCTAGTATTTGCCAAGTAAAAAAAAAATTAATTTCTTGTAAAATCAAATAACTGTTTTTGTTTTAGTTTCTAATTCAGCATACATGCACTTCCACCAGAATAACAGAAATGAATAAGAAATGAAACTTAGTTGTACACAAATATATGATAATGCAAACTTCGAACAGCATTTTCCAGAAGTTGTACCTTCGCTCCATTCTGTGCTGAAAATCTTGAGGCACGAACTCCCCCACTCCCTGCCCCAATCACGAACAAATCAAAGTCAAAGTGATCCTCCACCTCATTGGTTTTTTCCAGCTCCCCATCAATAAGCATCTTCCTTGCCATTACGAAAATACTGTATACCAAAAAGCACAGTAATGACCAAAAAAGACTAAAAATCAAGAATGAACTGAGAAATAAGCTTATGACAACAATCTTTTTCACGGCCGAGAAATGAAGTGCAATAAAACCGAAACCCAGATAACAAGCAAGTAAAGATCAGCATAATGCTCACTTTATAAGTCAAATGTTAGTTACTTTAAGCTTCTCAGAAAAGCCAAGAACCCTAAGTCCAAAACAATGGGGGGAAAAGGAAAAAAAAAACTTTTTGACAAACTACTGCAGATTTTTGCCGGTACTTGATTAGTTCAGCTTATTGTGTAGCATAATTTCTTCTTTTACTCATTCGACGAAAGCATATCAGCCTAAAATCAACAAAAGTGGAAAGAGATGACAACTTTATGCAAAAGTATCTTACATTCCTCAATTTTCTTTCAGTATTTTTCCCTCAGAGTTATTTCCTCTCTTCGTTTGTGGGACAAATTCTTGGGAAAGAGATCAAGAAAACAACCAGATTATAATGGTTCAAACAGAGTACCGTTTAATGAAAAGAAGCTTTACGAAGAAGCCTTTTCTCTTTTCGGAGCTGTTTGCGTGTAGGGCTTTGATACGAATGTGTAGGGCTGGTGACAGATATGGCCACGATTTTAGTGTATGTGCCTGTGACAGAGGAAAAATGTTGATTGATTTCTCTGAGTCTATGACTGTCGGGTGGAGGAATGGAGGATACAATAAAGCTACCCTTTTATATTTACTGTTTAACTGGTTAATTCTGATACATTTGACATTCATTTGTTTGTATTAATATTAAAATCGTTTTCTGTGCATTTTTGGGAGCAGTGACAAAACAAGAAATTTCGTGCCTAGGCCAATTAAGATTTGTATAGAAAGAAAAATAAATTCTATTAACAAGTACCAATTTTGATATCGATGAAGATTAGTCAATTAAAAAATAAAAGAGCTCAAGTCGATAATGATGAACATTATTCATCATTTTCGACGCTTTGAACTTTGATGTTGATCCTAAATTTCAAAATAGACAAATAGATACGCAAGATAATAATGTCAATATTTGAGTTTAAATTTATGATGGAGTAAGAGAAATGTAAAAAAAAATAATCAAGAGTTGGAGACTCCAAGATTTTTCAAGGTTTATGAACGAGAATGAGAGGAAAAGAAAAAGGAAGGAATAACCGGGTAACTGGCGCTTTATGTACCACCACAAAGATTGTGGGATGGAGTCGGGGTTCAAATCCTGTTCCATCAAATTATTTGTGGGGTGGAGGTCGGAGGTTTATATCCCTACTCCATCAAATTGCTCAAGGGCATATGCGAAAATTTAGTGAAGATTTGGTGGGAACTCATCTTGAATAGCATCCGTGTGGGTTCGATTCGGGAGAGATACTTATTAGTAGATTCGGGGTCGAACATAATTGTTTCTTTACCAGGAGGATCTGGTTTACGTCGACCGTCGGACACTCGGTCATCGTGCACATCCGCGACATCCTTGGCTTGGCGAATGAATGGCGGAACATTGTCTCTCGACATAGCTGGTCGGGCGCAGTTCAGGCGAGTTATCAAAAAAAAAAAAAAAAAGGAATGTGAATAAATTATCCAATAACTGCTTTATTAATCCATGGACCCATGACCAATCATGGGCCCAACACCAAGACCCCAAAGAAAAAGTCCCAAGTTTATATAGTTATTAGTGCCTGCCCTATCCAAGCCCCTAACCGTGCCCTTAATTATTCCCACCTCGAATAATTACACGCTCTCGTATAGTTCAGTTTGATTTTTCACACATATTAAGAAAAGTATTGAAAACTACAATTATGTTAAATATTTAATTGATTTGCCTTTATTTAATGAATAATGTAAAATATAAAATACATATTAAAGAGGGGTATAATAGTAAAAAAAAATGGAAAAATACTATTAAATATAGAAAGTAGACTATATATTTGAGACATCCCAAAAAGGAATAGTGGACTATATATTTAGGATGGAGGGAGTATAATTTTTAAGTTATATGTTGATCATAATACCTATGATTTGAAACCATATATTACAAAATTTGAACCTAAACTAATTTATAAATTTTAATTTAAAAGTAGATTAGTCAAAGTCACGAACATACATGTAATTATCTCTCAACGTACACATTTAACAAAAATCTTGACGCCATATGATTCAAATAATCAAGTGAGCTAGAGACAATAAATTTATTAGATAATTTTATAATAATCTCATATTTCGCACATTTTTAATCAATCATTTTATCACCAATTAAAGAAATAAACAACCACTTATATTATTATACATATCTGGAATGCCGATTTATTTTTATCTCAATAGAGAAAAGTCCGAGGGCACATGAAATTTCTAGAAGATCAAAATATCACATACAATTATACAAATTATACAATACTATTAATCCATCCAAAACCATTGAAATGGGAGTATAGCTGGTGGGAGACAATCACTCACCCCCTACACTCCAATGGTCAATGGCGACCGAGTGTAATTCTCAGTCCACACCAGATAAACAGCATGCAAATTTGCAGCAGAACTAACTTCATTATGAAGGATGCTTCAATGCTCTGATTAGGGATGATAATAGTTCCGAATTTAACAAAAAGCCAAATTCGTCACAAACTCGGTACAAATGGGGCAAATTTAATACTCTAATTGGATCTGATCGGGTCTGGATTTTACATTTTCACACCCGACGACCCTTTTATTTTTTACTACTATATTTTTTTAATGTTACCCAACCATTGCCATCCATAGCCAAATACTCTTAGCTAGGTCGCTTTGGACTGTGCACAATTGACCAGGAGAATAATCGATAAAACTACACAAACAAACAAATAACCGCGAAATATCCCTATTAAATAACTCGAAATATTTTTCTTCACATATAACTTGCATCAAAACTCCCGTCTTTCGCCTTCCAAGGAAAGCATGAAGTGCTTTGCGAAGAAATTTACACCAAGTTAGGCTCACAAGGTTAGCACGAACACCGGAAAACAGCATTGCCAAGGGGATGCATTTGTTCTGTCCATTATATTGATCTTGGGGGCATCGAGTATTGTTTTAGGCATCGACAACGCCCATTGCATCCCCCATATTGAAAGTGGCCTCATATATATGAGAGATCGAAAGTGTCCATCAATGGTCCATCCTTCTGGCGTCTGAAACGAGTATCTAGCAAAGAGAGGAGGATTTTGCATAAGATATTAATGACCAAATAAGGGATTATAAGAGCGTAAGATTCACTACGAAACTGAAAAACCAAGTCCCATATGTTTATGTTAACAATGATGCAAAAGAAATTTACATATCACACAGGTTGAAATACTTAAGGTGCAGGGAATATCAAGATTACAACTCCAGAGACAAAAAAAAAAAAAAAAAAATCCAAAAGTACCTTTTTATTTGTTGAGAGCTTGTAAGATGTGAAAAGTATTGGATAAAAGTTTAGAGAAATGGGGTTATAAGCTCTCTCTTTTTGTCTCAAAGAAAAAAGTGGTATGAAAACACCAACTTGCTTTTAAGATTGGGATAATTACAAAAACTACCCCTGAGGTTTGGGGTAATCACAGAAAAACCCAGAGGTTTTTGAAAATTACAAAAATCCCCTTGAGATTTGATTTTGTACACTTTACCCCTTCATAAGTAAAAACATTTCAAACATCCCCTTTACATTTGTAATAATATTATAGTTATCCCTACATTTAAGGCATAATCAAACCTCATGTTTTTTAATGTAATTTGAAATTTCTCTGGGTTTTTTTGTAATTACCCCAAACCTCAGGGGTAGTTTCTGTAATTATCCCTTTAAGATTTTAAATTTTTTTCCTAACTCTGCCATATATGTTAAACTTATCCTAGTAACATCTATGATCTTATTTTTTCCAAAACACATCATATTTTTTAGTAAACATGGAGCATCTAATAAGTTATAAGATCTTATAGGATTTAACCAAATATTCTCTTAGTCAATAGAAGTAACCCACAAAACTCAAAATATTAATTGGAGTCAGATATATAGAGAACTCACCCATATCCCTTCTCCGACCAGCCTGCAATAAATATACCTTCTGCCGTCCTAAAGGCCACCTCCTCCATTCCAGCATGAATCATATTAGCAGCCACGGCATAAGTTACTCCAGTCCATATTTCACGAGACTGCATGCAAGTCTCGTCCACCTTACCACTAGAATACATTCCATTTACCGCACCCATCCTGCCTCCCCGGACTTTCATGACATTAAAATCGTAGATTTTCTGGAGCGCGCTTCGAATCTTGAAGTCAGCAAAAAGATCAGGCAAGCCCGAAGCTGCCGTGTACCACTGTCCCGCCAGTTGATCGGCTTGGATCGATTTACTATTACTGCTAGACCCACTATCGTAGTTAAAATACGAGCCATTCCATAGTTTTTCTTCAAATACTTTTCTGGCCTTTATAAATTTGGATTTGCATTTCTCGGCAAACGCCTGGTCGCCTAACTGGACGGCCATTGCTGCAGCAGCTTGAAGTGCAGCAAGCCATAATGAACCACAGTAAGCACTTATCCCATGAACCGCCCAAGTATCGTAAGTTTGATCTGGGAATCCATCGTTTTCAATAAGGCCATCATTATCCCTATCGAATTGTTCCATGTATTCGATTGCAGCACACACAGAAGGCCAAACATCGGCTCCGAAAAAAAATCTCTTGTTGCAGCAAAGTCTCTATAAACCTGAAGGACAAACTTCGGATTCAAATCCTTCCATCTACTCGTGTCGTGTATGTTGTATGCATTCATTTCATGCCATGGATCGTGAGTTCCTAGATCATGAGGAACAGCTCCTTTCACCTTACGTATTCCACAGTTACCCTCGGCTAAAAACTTCACTTTTCTTCTATCCTCGGATAATACAGCTTTTGCGAATTCACGTTGGATACTGAGCTCGATTTTGGGAAACAACGCAAGAAGGGCAAAAGATGCATAGAAATGCACATCGTATGTACACCACATTACATATTCAATACCTTCCAAATATAGAAATCTTCCTACATCATCACTGTCATTTATGGGATTTATCAACTCACTAGAGGGAGTAACAAAGAAGTTTTGTTCTCCATTCTCACTAGTACTTGACTCTTCTTTATCAGAAAATCTTCTAGAAGCTATTTCGCCACCTTCTATCACATCAACATCTAAAGAATTATCCTGACCATTTACTGTAGTATTTTTAAAGGTAGCAGCTGATCTGTGAACTATCCTTGCTTCAGCCGCTTTGGCTTTTTTCTTACCCTTGATTATTGACTTAATGTCACGTGAGTCCTCAGCTGGTAAGCTAGAGTCTGTATTGAAAAATCAAAATAGCACGCTTATGTAACTATACATGCGAGAATTTCTACTGAAAATTGGTTAAAACAAACATGATTTCATAATTTTGAATAGTGTATAACTGATAACATGCTTTTGAAACGAAAAAACAAAACATGCCTCAAGTCTCCAGGCAACACATCGTTAATATCTCAAGTACCATGACCATATATTGTCTTTGCATGGCAAAAGATTTCCTCCATCACTCATGTCAGTCAGTGCTCTTCTATTACCAACTATTTGTTACAAGGCTGATTGCATAGATAATAAATGGGAAATTTGGAAAATTCCCCCTCCATCTAGGGGTATTTTTGAAAAATGCCCCCAACTTATCAAAACTTGATTTATGCCCCTGCACCCCTACTGCACACGGCCCACTCACTGCCCACCAAATTTTGTTCGAAAAAAAAAAACCAAATTCGCAAATTTTTTGCACATTTCAAGAACAATTATAATTATATACTCATTCTCTATACTATATTTAACAATGTCAAATTATACGGTTTTAAAACCCTAGTCAGGTTAGTTTTGATGATGTTCATTATATTTAATTGAATGTGAGTTTACATTTTATTTGAAAATGGTAAATTGACCAAATTTTTATGATTCTTAGAACTGGTATAAATTGACATTGTTAGATATAGTATAGAGAATGAGTATGTAGTTGTAATTATTCTTGAAATGTGCAAAAATTGTGAATTCGATGTTTTTCGAACAGAATTAGGGGCAGAAGGTGGGCAATTAGGTGGGCAGTAGAGGTGTAGGGGTATAAATGAAGTTTTAATACTTTGGGGTATTTTTCTTTAATACCCCCAAGTGGAGGGGCAATTTCCCAAATTTCCGATAATAAACACATCTTTCCTCCTACTAATGAAGCACTAAGTGCACGAAACACAGGACACCTAAGCACTTGATCCAACATGTTAAAATCTGTAAAGAACTTCGGCTGCAGTAATTGATTCAAATAAAGATGTTTTATACTCCAAATTAGTTTCAAGCCACTGCAACTAAAGCTTTCTCTTAAAAATTCTTATTTTTAAGCCTATTCTAGTTTCCCTAGATCCGTAAATATGTTGTAGAAGTCTTGAAAAGGAAAGAATCATGGGAACATGTTGGTGGCTTCATACAATATATATATATATAATATATGTATGTATGTATATGTATGTATGTATATATTTAAATAAAAGAGGCATTCCCCTAAAGCTAGAAGTTATATCTCACAGAGAATGAATGCAAATAATGGACTCCCCAATAATAAATAGCTGATTAGTTATACTGCATTTCAAATTAACCAATAAAGCAGAATAAGGAGTTCAGGATGGATTAGTACCAATCCAAACTGTCCCTCCAGCTACCAAAAAGTAGAGCTCATTGAACAGGGTAAATTTGTACCTGCAAAGCATCATATAGCATTTGGAATTTAGGACTGGACAAAGATAAATTAATTGAAATTCAAATCATAAGCAAGATATTAGACCTTGTGCAATCACTACTCAAACAAAATGAAATGTTTTTCCTTTCCACCACATAAATATAGTTCCCAAAATTCTGACAAACAAGAGTATAGGAGTTGAGAGGTAGTTTATGTGTGGTGGTAAAACAAAGGTAGGAATCTCACCACCACTCAGAAAAATGTGCATCCTCTTATATCTGTTACCCCATAACAGCAAGCTTATTTTTGTCCCTTTTATTAGCAATATGATCGTGTAGAGGGCAATTCTTAAGGCAAAAATTAGAGACAGCAACAGCTATCCACTTGAGCATTTAAATAATAATAAATTAAAGGGATAATTACAAATACTACCCTTGAGGTTTAGCCTAATTACAAAAAAACTCAGTTATCTTTCAAAATTACTGTTGAGGCATGTCACTTAGAGTTGTCCCACATTGATTGATTAGGGAAGTGAGTCTTGTTTATAAGCTAAGTGAGCTACTCCTCCTATCACCAATTGGTTTTAGGATGGAACCTCACTTGGTGGGATTGGACTCTCCCTCTCATATTGCGTACGCTTCATGTGTGGGACCGTACTAAGTTCCCGAATTTAAATTACAAATACCCCTTGGTATATGTTTCTATTCTACAAATTGCATCTATTGAGGGGTGTTGAAGGGGGTAATTTGTACAACAAATACAAACCTCAAGGGGGTATATGTGATGCCTCAAGAGGGTATTTGTAATTTCAAAAGATGATTGGATTTTTCTAGAATTAGGCTAAACCTCAGTGGTAATTTTTGTAATTATGCCCAAATTCAAATCAGAGTCCTAGACCCTCATCCCAATATAGGCAAAAGTTCAGTAGAAAATTAGCAAACACAAATACTATTTATGAGTGAATATATTATTGTAACATAATAGCTATGATGGGATTTAAACAATTCAATAATTTCTCACCATTCAGGCAGTCGGTCATCTTTAAGAATAGGGCTCTGCCATTTTTCAATCTCTTCCTCCCATAGCTTATAATCTGGTGCATTTTAACCACAGTAAAGCAATTAAAAGGCAGTCAAATATCAAGAATTTAATGGTCTCCAAGAAAGCAAGTAGATAATTCATTAATTTGAAGTCCTAGGCTTCTCTTGTACTGTATCAAAGAAAGCTTATATAGTGAATGCAATCAAAGCTCAAAGGACAAAAACTCACTGGTGAGTGCATCATGCACCAAATCTTTAGCTGCCATTTCAGAAGTGCCATAGTATTTAGTGTACCTCCTGCAAATCCAATGAAAGAACAAACAGATAAAATATGCAAAACTAATCAGATCTAAAAACCAACAAATTCAATTCACTGGAACAAGTATACAGTAAAAGGAACGAACAGGAGAAGATAATGAAAGAGGCCAACAGCTCAAAACTATCTACAGAAGACGGATAGTATGACTTAGTCTTGTGAGAGGTTTTGAAAGCCAGGAACAGACAATGAAAAGAATGAGAGATAACCGAAACTAGAATAGTTATTGGCCAGATGTTGAACAATTCATGATTCATATTTTTGATATATATATATATATATATATATAGAGAGAGAGAGAGAGAGAGAGAGAGAGAGAGAGAGAGATTATATACTAATTGTCTTCTTTTTTCTACTTCACTGCAATGCGGAACATTGATGGTTTCAGCAAACTAGACTAATTAATACCTAACAGATCAAAAATGGCTAATATAGAAGATAATGCTTAAGCAGAACTACATGTAAAAGACATACTCAATGATACAGGCAAAGAAACTGAAAAACTAGTGCATAGCAGACCATCCAGAAGTTCATATCAGAGACAAAGTTGACGGCTAACCTATGATAGGACTTTCCCTTGCAAAATTTGACTTTAGGAGACATCCAAGAAACAGCAAATGCAAGGGTGCACTTCCCATGAGGTTCAACCCATGTAGAAGCAGAAACCGCAGCACAAAATGTTTCTCCAGGTGATGATGGCATGCTAGGTCCCTTGTTGAAGTTCTCTCGATCAAAGTGCCCATCCTAAGGATTCAGATATGTTGGCAAGCACACATACACACACAAAAAGAAAATTAAAGAAAAGAAAAGAAAAGATAATTATTGAAAAACAAAAACAAAAAGTTTTATAAGAGAAATACAAATGGAAGAGCAGAAGCTCCTAAATGAGACATGCCAATATGCAAAACTGATCAACACAGGTAGGAATCACCTGCACAATTTTACCCCACATTATCCTTTGCAGTTATGCAGCTTCCTTCAGTGAGGCCAAAGCAGGGTAAAACTGAAACACTAACATTCTGAGTTTCACATGCAGCAATGGCATAAGTCACAGGAGGGTTATCTTTCGCTGTCCTGCAAGCAATTATTATTGAACTCTTGGCCATTAAATCAAATTACAGATATTATGTGCAAAGCAATTAAATTTTGCGTCAGATTTATGCCACAATTGGAAAGGTTTCCTTTGTCATTCTTTGCATTTGTCTTTTGCTTCCAAAGGAATGAGACAATTATGTCAAATACAAGCAACGTAAGGAATAGTCACAGAATCAGTGAACTTGATGATATCCTATCATAACTTTTCAACAAGAAGTCATACAGTCATGTGAACTCGGTTTTGCAAGTTTAATAACAGCATATCAAATTCGCATGATAATAAGTTTCTTATTTAACATATAGGGTGTTTGAATAAGAACTTGTTAAGGGAATTTTATAATGCAACACTTCTTGTAGGGAGCCACATTGCAGTTGTATCCCCTGGATGAGGCACTCGTTTGCGTTTCCAGCTACCAAAAGTTCGTTTACACATAATCTTGTCAAGAATTTTTAGAGAAAAAAATGAACCTAATCTAGGAAAAGGTCCAACTTTATTCCAATTTGGAAAGAATCGAGTCAAGTGTCAACAAACAATTTTATATGCCTATTCAAACACATAGACAACTAAAAGAATTTCTGCAAACCAACCGTCATATTTAGCTACAAAGTTTGGTGACTTGCTTGTGATGTAGCAGCACGCCTGAAACTCCATCTTCACCTCTATGAAAAATTTGAGAGGATAGGCAAAAGAAACAGAAAATGTCACACTCAGAACTAAATAACGACGAACAACCAACCGAACATTAGTTCCAAAATATGCTTACATAAACGGCTCGTTAACATGATCTCCTGACAGATGTGAGGTACCTCCAATTGAATTCTGCATTAAACACCAAAATCACTAACTGAGTAGACTGGAACTCAGAGGCATGGATACCGCCACTGCAACTATTAGCAAAACAAACTCACCGCCCATGTAAAAGAAGGCTGACCCTGGCCCTTTCCTTTCCAGTATTCACCAACTAAAATAGATAAATAAATGTTAATATAAGCACAGCACAGAGTCTAAATCCCTCAACGATTAGGAGGCAGTTGAAACTAAAGAGTAATTTACTGCTTTGTTATGTACACACATTATTTTACACTTCTATATAAAACATCTTCATAAATATTTGGATAGTTGGAAAGTAAAGAACACGTGTAGGTTGAAATGCATTAAAAGGATTCTACTGGAACCTGAAACACAACATGAATTTCGTGCCAGTTGACACATAAAAATAATTAAGGCTGTGATGGGTATTGGCCATTGGTGGTGTTCTGGAAAAATGTGTTATGGGAGAATGGAATAGAGAATATAATCTACTTGGAGGAAAAGGTATTTCGAAATGTAATATATGAATGGTTTTGTTCTAGGAGAAAAAAAATTGAGAAATGAAAGAGTTGGAAAGCAATACCAAACTTAGCCTAAACAGTCCACGTGGAGTGCATACAGATCTAAAGTGAGAACATGCAAACTGATTCTTAAATGAATATGAAGCAGCGAAAAATGGTAATATTAGATCTTAAATCTACATACAGTGTAAACAAATACAGCTGTAGGAAGACTGCTCTCCTTATAATTATGGGGTATAAATGGTGATATTTGCCGACAAGAAATTTTTAATTCTGGATCTGGTTCACCTGTGTGAATAAAAATATTTGTATAAGGGACAGTTCAATTGAGACAATTATCAGAAAGAAAAGAGCCATGGTGGCAATTTACCGTCATATATCGTCCACGCCCTAGAAATAGTGCATGATATGTGGAGTGCTGACCAGTCAAATTCCATCCCCATGATGATATACCTTGATTGCTAGATTTCCTGTCACACAAAGATGCAAATGAAGTATGCTTTGGTTTCCCCATTCATTAGTTTCTTAAAGCTATAGATTCAGAAGTATTTAGAAAAACAAAAAGAACAAAGGTTAATATTATTACACAGTATCAAGGAGAAAAATGTAACTTCACTAATGAAACATATCAAACCATCCGATGCCAATTTGTTATCATTTGCATTATCCAGTTTCGTTAGGTTGATCTCAGAGAGGAAGTGGTTCTATAAATAATGGAACAACGAATATGGTACAACATCATGTTCTTGGTTTCTTGGTCATACCTAGTAGCTTAATTCTATAAAAGCCATCTCATTTTCTATTTTATACGTAAAGGACATGAGGCCTTTTGGCTCCATTATTCACACACAGTTTCTGCAGGTCATTTTGTTAAATCAATACCACACTAATAGTTGAGGCTTTTGGTATGGGTACCAGTACATCTAATATCATGGAGTTTCTTTATAAGCGGTACAGTTGTGGCATATGATTTTATATAATTTGAATTTGATTTCCCTTAATGTTTACATGTTATTCACACCTCATTTGATGTAACAACACTGTGGTCTCATGTCCTACAGAAAATAAAGCTTACATTCATCATAGATAATCTCTCCAATGAATTTTTTGGTGAATTTATTTCTTTCTAATATTTATTCTGGAGAAACCTTAATTAATTCCTATTTGACCAACTTGGCATAAGCCCTTATATTTTGTTAATCCAATACTAAAGGTGTGGTGGAACTTCTTTCCATGGGCTGCTGCATGGCTCTTGATACACTCAAAATTAACAAGATAATTGAAATCCAAATGGTCCTTGGAGATTAGAATTATCAATGCATAATATATATATATATATATATATATATATATATACACCCCTATACATTTTGATTACTACACAGTTAATGCCTGGGACAATATTTGATAGGCACGAGATCTATATAACCAATTTCACACCAAAACAGAGTGAATGGTATATAGCAAGTTCTTTATTTAAGAAAGCAAAATACAATAAACAACTTAAAAACGGTACGGTAGAGTACATTCGGCTTCCTTAAAACCAGAACACAACTAATTATAGTAGATCAAGTAGGAGTCCTGTATCTAATTCACACAAGTGAAAAACTGCCTTTAACCCCATGGGGGTTCATTCCTTTCTTCCAAAGGCCGCACCAACCAGGAATCTAAGAGAAACAGCAGTAGGCGAAACAAAGATCGTAGCACGTTTGGTTTCATTTTCAAACTCATTTTCATGTTTCCATCATTTTCAAGGTTGAAAATATTTTCATAAAATTGAGAATATGTTTACAATAGTTATGTTTTCTAGGTGGACTATATAGGTTTAGATAGGAAATGTATTTGTTTTATGGTGTTTTCTAACACACTACAAGAAAAAAACATGATATGTGACTTGGTCCGAAAATGAGATTACTAGGTATGTGAATGTGAAATATTAGTAGTTTTGAAAAAATTATAAATCAGTGGTATTTCATGATTAAAATAAATGCATCTTTTCTTATTCATAAACAGTATAAACTATAACATGAAAAGATTCATCCTAAAAATGAACCCAAACAGACTCCCCCTAAATTCCAATCCGGCAGGCCAAAGAAAAATGCATGAAATATTTCAAAACTTATCAAATCTACAGTGTATGTTTTTAAAAAAATTACGTTCAAAGAATTCAAGATCTGTTACCATCATGAAGAGTTGAGTAATTAACAGTGGTATATTACCAAGAATGGTTTAAAGAGAATTGTTCTATAAAAAACTTCACACAAAAGATTTGGAAAAAGGCGAATTGTGAAACTGACTGGGGACTCAACAAGAATAGAAAGCCTTGATCAACATCCAATGCAAATTTCAATGATAATAACAATGATTATGCTAAGCAGCAAAAATGAGAACAGCAAAACATTAATTGACAACTAATGATTTAATGTGTACTTGTTTTTGTTGAATAGACGTACTTAAAGGTGTCCAAGAAAACCTAGCATCTGAGAAATAAAAACACATTCCGATATAGTAGGCAATCCACAAGTCATACATTTGGCCACCGAGCAAGAATATGTCCCAAAAAAAAAAGTGAGTTCACCAATTAGATTCCGTAGAGTAGGAAATATATTATTTAGGGGGGGAAAGAAGTTATGCCTAATACTTAACTGCTTGTATCCTTACCCTAAACCTTCATGCTGGCCAGGAGCCAGAACAGATGCAAATTTTTGTTCCCACCATCTCGAGATATGAAAATCTGTGAAATTAAAAATAACAAGGCAGTTATATGTAATGGCCTTGTTCAATTGAAAAAGAAAGCTTCCTCGCAGATTGTTCGTTCTTAAGATTTATGTAGTCTAAACTTGTAAGATCGATTATTATTGGGGAGTGGGGAGGCTTCTCACTGCACCATCAGATATGATAGCATTAACCATGCGGACTTTATTAACATTAATAAATCTAAAATAACTGTTTACACTATATTTACAAAAACTTACTTGTTAAAGCAAAATCCGAAAGAAATCAAATATGCAAATGAATGTAATTTCCAGAACAAAATCTAATCAACATGCTCAGTAGCTACTAATATAAGTAGTTTGCAACTTTGAAGACTAATATTAGTACTTGTAAGGCACCTCAACAAAATAGATCAGGTTTACTCTCCAAGAATATAGCTCACTTGATTGTGATACTAACGGTGGTTCTTACTGATATTTTTTTATCTCAAACTACAACTTTTTATGAAATCTCATTAGAGAGAAAATCACTTAAGCCAATTACCCAAATTTCCAGTGAACAATACACACTAAAATGTGATGCTGGAAGTTACAAGTGTAATGACACCTCGAATTATCAGCCAATTCCAGTTAGTTAGGTTGAAAGGGATGATAGTTAGAGAATGTTTGATTTGGTGCCTGTGATTACACATTGTCAAAACTAAGATATGTCTGCAAAGACCACCCTGGACTCTACACAATCTATCTTACAAGCACGTTATAATTTCCGAAAGTACAAGAGACCAAACTATATAAGTAAAATTCTAGTCTAAAACTTCATTACACAAAAGATATTTCAATGAAGCAAATGGAACATGAAAGAACTTCATTCAGACTCAAGTTATCCACAGAGTAGCTTAAAAATTAGCAAAAATAATGGATTTTTTATGGATGTCACACATTAAATGACGGGATAACATGTAAGTCACTTTTTAGAAAACGAAATCAGTCAAATTATTTTATGAGGAAATATTTTATGGACATGCGTCAATATACGCACAAACAGATAATCATTTCCATTGACCTGTAAGAGAAGCAACATCCAGCCAAAGAAGGAACTACAGATAAATGACAAGTTCAGGAGACGGAGGACTTTACCGAGAATTGATTGGCCATCATAGGAGAAGTCTCGCATGTACCGGGAAGTATTTGGAAATGCCTGAATTCCCCTCTGAAACCTCTAGATATGCTACCACTTCTGTAATGTTACATAAACTGACCATCCATCAGGTTCATACCAAATAGCGGTGGAGATAGAAGAATAGTTGACTACTACTCACCCCATCCCGCCGAGTGGAACTCCTTGTGATGCAGAAGGTTTGCAACATTCTCGTGTAAAAGGATCTATTGGTGCTTTCTGTATGAAGAGAGAAAATTAAATGCAACAAAAAGACTGCTTAAAGTTCACCTTGATTTTAAAGGAAAAGACAACAGTACTCTTCATTGATTTCCTTTATGCATTATCCGAAAAGGGTCCTTTTCTTAAAGGACGGTGAAAAGGAGAATGTTCCAAAAGGATGGGTATTTGGCAACTTACTCTTCCATGAGATGCCTCTTCCCGTACGTAATGCCACAGACGGATTCCAAGTCGAACCTAACATCAAAAGCCTTTGTTCCAAACATCAATCGAGAATTGGGAAGAGAGCGTGCACTTAAATTGGCAGGTATCTTGAAAGATAGTGTTGGTTACCATTTTTATGGCTTCGGTAAATGTGACACGGAATTCTTTTAGAATGCTAGCATGGGTATTTAATTTCCTTCTCCATGCTTGTTCAGGAGGGGCAGCACTATCAAAATCAAACTGTTGAAGGAAAACTCGGAGAATTAAATAGGTATATAGGAGAGGTACTGCTACATTTCTTCACTTAGCAAAATGGAAAAGAGACTAGAAAAAAGATAAAATGTTGGTGAAATGAGCTGCAACAATCCTTTATGCAGTCTTCACCAACAAAACAAAAATAACTCAGGAAATAAAGGATGTAAATGAAAAATGAAGAGGATTATCCAGATTTGTTATGATTCACACCGGAATTTCCAAAATATAGTGTTCACATTCTGTAGTTCATGACACTAATAAAACATGACACCTCTCAGGTACTAACAATAAGATGATCAAAAGAGGACCAGAAGTACAATTTACAATCCTGTTACATGAAAAGAACAATGATAATAATAATAATAATAATAATAATAATAATAATAATAATAATAATAATAATAATAATAATAAATAATAATAATAATAATAACCAAAAAAGCAAACAATTGAAATTCAGCATATAAAAGCACACTTAGTCAGGATACATTTTCTGATCCTAATTCTAAAATCACTCAATTACTTCTTTCCACCCAAATGGGTGAGAAAACAAGAAAGAGCAGAACAAATGACAAGTGACAGCAACAGGTCTTCAAGAAAAAAATCACACCAAACTAACAAGCTAACCATAGCTATTTTGATAAATTACCATCTTGATGAAGGAAAAAAATGAAAAACTATTAACTATTTCTTCTTTTTAGAACGTCCATGAATTTGAAGTCTTCATAACCTAATTCAAGAGGCGATCAATTACAACACCTAGCATAAATTCCACAAAAAAAATGTCAACAGAAAGCAAAATCATGCTGACGTTGTTTTGTTCATCTGTTTCTTGTGTAGTAACAAGGATCACGAATTTTAGAGTAACTATGTCTTTTGGGCCCTCTAAATTTTACTAAAAGCTTAATTTACAAGTGGTAAAACTCCCTTAGCAAAATTCCTTCTGACGATCAATTTCTTGAACACAAAAATCATATATTCAAATTGTCAAGTGCTACCTTTCTATGTAGCTTCGCCAAAGCATCACCACAGCATTTAATAATGCCAAAAAACTCACCAATATTTTCCTTAATATCAAAAAAATACATGAAGGATTCTCCAAGTAGGAATTGCAGAACTTAGGTATCATTAAACTTGTAATATTCAAAACATCAATGCAATGAAAAACGCAAAACAAGATAAAAGATTCACAAAACATGGCAAAATTATAGCCAAACCGAACCAATCAGACATTACAAAGAAAATAAAATGAACGTACCAGCTGCAAAGTTGTTCGGTTTATGTACTCTTCTGGAGGCCATGAATTCTTTCTACAATGAAACAAATTTCCAGTCACCATTGTTTTTTAGTCTCCCTGTTTTATCTACGTATATATTACTACCCAATGAATAAAGTGTGAATTTATATAAGCCGAAGCCCCAAAACCACCAAAATTGCTATACGACAATTCAGCATGAAACCCAAAACCCAAAACTTAGCTTCAAATCCTCAAGAAAAAAACTCAATCTTTAAAGCCAATCCACTTTTTATTTCCCTGAACGCCACCTATTAAGATGGGAATTATTCAACAACTTTACTTGTCAAACTCTCCAATACTGAATGCTGGTACATGTAGAAAACGTAAAAGTGTTAAATAGCTGGGATCGTAAAAGTGATAGCAAATCTTGGGATTTGGATTGGGCTGGGAGAAATTTGTTTACGTTTTTCTTTCTCTATTTCGAATTCTAATTAATTATAAGTTTTCGGAAAGTTGTTCTTTTTCCTTTATTTAGTGGGCTCCCTTTTCTCGAAATAAGGGGATGGAGACATGGAGTAGCCAGGTGGTGGCACATAAACTGCTGGCTGTCACTAGTACTTGGAGCTACCAAATAGGCCGGTCGGCCGACGATACAACCAGATCCTCCGGTAAAGAGAGAACAATTATGTTCGACCCCAATCTACTAATAACGGAATCGAAAACGGAGAAAATAGTTCCCACCAAATCTTCACCGGCCGCATATTGGGAGCAATTTGATGGAGAAGGGATATAGTGGATTCCACCCCACAAACATTTTGGAAGTGATTTGAACCCCGACCTCCATCCCACAATCCTCCCAACTGTGGCGAAAATGGTTGTGGGCTCCTTTTCTCGAAATAACAGGGGATGGAGTTAGGTGGTCCGGGTCATTTAAGTATTGAGCTACCAAAAATGGCCCGGGCCAAATAAACCTAGGGCAAAAGAAAATTGAATTCGGATTGGGTTGGGCCAAAACTAGTGGATTGTCATTTTGTAAGCCCAAATCAGGTCCAACTCATAAAAATACATATGCAAAGTTAGGGTGTCCGGGATTTTGATTAATGGAGCGGGCAAATAGACCGATTATTCGGGCTTATACTATCATATCCCCACCCGATCCTATCAAGCCGGACTAGTTTTGATTAGAGTCAAGTTGGCGTAAGAGGTGGCCTGACTGGCTACGTTTTATTAGGTCCGAAATGAGCCGGGCTTTTTTGGCCCAGGCCAGCCCGGTCGGCCCGACTTTTCCTTTGTATTTTCGTGGGCTGCGCTACAAGATAGCGGTCCGATCACTGTTTGGCCCGACCCGACCCATTTGACACCTTTAGTTTTGACAACTCTATTTGTACGGCTCGCTTTGTCCTCACTCATGCGCACTTAGGGAGCATGCTTAACTTCAGAGTTTCTATAATATGAACACCATAAAAGAAGTGTATATATTGTTTGTATGAGTAATACCTGTCAAATCGTTTAAGCTGGGAGCATACCAATCTCATAATTGCTCTGGGTCAAACACGCTTAACTTTAGAGTTTCTATGAGATGAGCACCAAAAAAGAAGATGCATTTTTTTATGAGTAGTACCTATCAAATCTTTTAAGCTCTCTTCGACTGTACAATCTCATAATCTCCTCTTCTTCTGGTGTGAGATCCGTTTATTCATGTCCCACTCTGCCTAAAATTCTGTCAGGAGTCGCTCATTGTCCGTGTTTTCTCTTTACACCGGCGATCACTCTCTGCCCTTTTCGGCCCCAGGCGTCACACTACTAGTATACAACTATTTACATATTTGCGGAAAATATTTGAGAGAGATGAAAGTAAAATTAAAGAGAAAAAGAAAATGGAAGAGATGCGCAATTTAGGCATTTTACATCATGTGCCTCAATTGGTTAACTTTTTATTTATGGTATTTTATAGATACATAAATATAATGTATGTAAGTGTGTATGTTTTTTATGCGTTTAGTTTTTATTTAAGATATAATTAAAATAGAAGATTTATGATATAAGAAATAAGATGTATGTGGAATAATGACTAGTAGTAGTACCATATATGTTTCTTTCATTTGCATTATATTGATTCATTGAATAATGAGGGGCGGGGTCCATATAATTGGGTTAAATTCGGTCGACCTGGATACTACTTCATTCTCCCAGCCCTTTTTCTTCCTAATTGATCATTTTAATAATTGTTATGAATACAATAAATAACATAAAAGGTGGATTTGTGTAGGGTCCTTTGCCAACCACCCCAATTCAGCCTTGTCCATGAGTAAGAAAAATTGGCGGTTTGGTAATGGTTCATGACTGGATTAGCAGAGTCGCAGAGATGTGGTCCGGATTAATACATCATTAGTATTTGAGTATTACATTTTTGGGTGGTGTAATTCATGCATGTCGATTGAAAGAGATTATATATTCCCTCTCTCTTTTTTTAATAACTCAAATTTAATTCGAGAACGAAGCAATATTATTATATATAAAGCTAATCCCCCTTCCTCTTCTTCTCAGCCAAAATAATTTATTCCCACTCCTCCCCTTTTGTTGTTTTTGTTCTTCTCTCCTTCTGTTTGTTCAATTTTCCCCCTTGGTGGGAGTTCGTTTCTCCCTCTGTGGTAGAGATCCCTTCTTTGGGAGTAGATTTCTCCCCTCCGTGGGTTGATTTGCTTCTTTTCGTTTTTTTTTTCTTTTTCTCTTTAGATTTATTCATATATTAGTATATCTATTATTATGAGGTCTCGATCGAAGTTTTTCATCAGTTTCCTGTACGAGGAAAAGTACAGTTATAGTCAGTTATAGTCTTATAGATTACTTTTGATCCTTGCTACTTGAGTCAGATGTCATTAAGTTAATCAAGGATATTGTAGCTATGAAAGTTAAAATACTTATAGAGTAAAATTTCTTCTTTCGTTAAATAATTTGCACTTTGCAGTATCATACAAAAATAGTAGTAATATTATAGGACTATTGGTTATCTCGATTGTCTCACTTCATCAAATTTTTATCTATCATAATAAAAAAGGTATAAAACATTTATACAAAAGGTAAAATTTTAAATAAACTCAAGATCAGATTATTTGTTTGGAAAACAATAAAATTCTTGTGGCGAGAAGGTTCATTAACGGTTTTATTCATGAAGTTTGTTCAGAAGAGAAAATGACTTGGAACATGAATAACACAAATCAATAAAAAGTAAACTTGAATGTATTTCAAAAGGTACTTTTTCTATATTAGACAAGTAGAAAGCTACAATCAACTTTTTTTATTATACTAAACATCACTAAATGATTTTTGAGTACATGTATATATCTTCTTGTTGTGTGTGTGTGTGTGTTTTTTAATTTTTTTTATTTATATTTTAAGTTTTCTGGGCCAGTGACGACATACTGGACCCAATTGGTGTACCGACATGGGAAAGGAAAGAAAAGTGGCTTTGTGAAGCGGCTCTGTGGGGTCCTAACTCCTAAGAACTGAACAAATCAAAAAAAGCGATGATGTAAATATAAGGTATTATATGTTTTCTTTTTGAAAAATATAAGGTATTATATTGATAATTAAGGAAAATGAGAGATTTTATTCTAGCAAACTGTTGAATTATATATGGCATGACACTTGAATATCATTATCCTACGTAAATTATGGCACGACACTTGAGTATAATTTGATGAAATTGACTTTTCATTCAGTTTGAAATATATATTTTTTTTATAAAAATAAAGACAAATACGGGCTAATTACTATCAGAAGTATTGAAACCTTACTCATTAATGCATCTCTTCCATGGCCCGAAGAATGGCTTACACTACGTAGAATGCTAACTTAAATTTATTATTTGACCATGCCCTAGTTTGTATGAATGCAACGCATTTTAGCATTTCCCTAGAAAAAAACGAAAAAATTCCATGAATTTGCCAAACTTTAATTATCCATAATCACTGGAGTAACACATGCAATGGCGGAACCAACAAAAAATATAGGGTGGGCTGGATGAAAAACTAAAAAAAATTAAATACATTTAAATTATAATTAAAATATATTTTTTGAAAAAAATTATTAGTGTAATTAATTTTTTTAGGGGGGACTTGGGGCCCAAGTTACCCCACCCTTGTTTTCTGCCAGTGTAACTCACAATTAAAGTTGTATAAGTATACACGTACACATATATAATATTAAGAGCTTTTGTACCGTATTTCATCTCATATTCCACCGCATAGATGATTGTTATGTGTATAACACTTACCATATTAAATACTCACAAGTCATGCTTGATTTATATTTGAAAACTAATATATTAAGTGTTTGGCACAAGACATTAATTATCCTTGTAGTGAAATATGAGAAGAAATACGATTTTGGAATATTAGAAAATCCCATCCGGAGTTTTTTCCCATCTTATGAACAAATACCATTATTATAATGATCATAAAACAAAAAGTAACTATAGTTATATTTAATTAGTCATATATAATATATTGTATTGTAACAGGCTTTATCATTCGCATGAAGAAAAAATAAAATCAATAAATTAATTAAGCATTTATAATTAAGCTAGAATGAATACATAATTAATGGTAAAATTAAAAAAAAAAGTTATACTGTCACCAAAACAAGGTTCAATTAATTTTTTTTAAAAAATGGTTAGACATGGTGTAAATGGAGAGAACTGCATGTCCTATCATAATCAATGATAAGCTAATCATAATCTATTATTGATCTTTACACGTGTGGAGACAAAGACATGCATTTAATAGAAAATGGAAGAACATTCAAGGAGAATACGTGGATTTGATTCAAATCCCTCTCACTGTTTAAATGGAAAAAGCAAAATTAAAAGTTTGATAGTGAATAATTTTACTTTCTTAATTTTAGAATTATATTTCTATTTTTGATCCGATATTAATTACATTTGTCAATGAGTTCATATTAACACAAAACGCACAACCTCAAGTTGATCATATTACTTAGATATATATATTGAGCTGTATATAATTAATTTAAATAAATTTCAGTAACAGCAGGTAATTAATGATTGAATCTTAATTTAAGTTGACAGTAACTGAGTGTAGGCTCGATGTATTTATTTGATGGTAAACAGACTTGAGGTTGTGAGTTTCTTTGATGGAAAAGAGAACCACATAGTATATTTAAAATCTGAAATTCGGTATATATACTATTGCTCAACTTTTATTAATTATTGTTGAGCAACATCAAGAATCATGGTGAACAAGTCTGATTATTTTTATTTTTGTTTTTTATATAATCAACATAATAAATTTAAATGAAAAACTAACAATCACAATATGCTTCCAAATAATCAAAATCAAAGGGCTTGTGTGGTTGTGTTAATATAATATTGAGAATTTTAATTTGCACTATTTTCATCCAGAATTTGGGTAGATGTTGGTTTCGATTGTGTGAGGTTTGAAAATATGTTTTGTTGAATGTAAAATTTGCGAATAAATGTAGATTTAGAAATGAGTTAATGTTTGGTGGGTATTTGTTTTTAACACTCTTATTAGATGAAAATACTTGACAAAAATAAAAATATACTTATATGTATTTGAATATATATATATATATATATATGTATAGGATCATATGTGCGGTGGTCTTATTATGTGGCAGTGTGGACAAATCTAAGCCATTAATCTATTTAATCCTAAGGCTAAGTTTTTTCCGAATTTTTTATTTTTTTTATATTGAATATTGCCCATTTAAGGGCACAATTGCCATTTTATTAGCAAAATAATACGGCAGTGTTGGTAACTCTCCATACCCCCCCTTTTTTGGGATTTCATTCAATCTCTTCCTACTTTTTGCATTCCTATTTTCACACAAAATCAAAACTCATTTTTTCTTCTCTTTCTTCTTCATTCTACCAGTTCTTTTTTTCTTCTCTTTCTTCTTCATTCTTCTCTCGTCCATTTCTTCCATTTTTCTTCATTTTATCGCTCGACCGCCGAGACCCATCCGTGTTGTGTCAGTTTCGAAGATTGTCGGGGTTCTTCGACATAAAAAACCAAGACGCCCTTGATATTATTGGTAAAGGTTAGAGGCTTGTTCGATCTTTTTCATTTTTTTGGTTGTAGATTTTGGTAGAAAGAGTTTATCCCTTAATTTTTTCCTTTTCTGTTGAAACATGCTCATGTCTTTTCTGGGTTTTTTGTGTTACTTGCAGTAAGTAGAGCACGCCAATTTTCTTTTTGAAGCACCTAGGGTTTTGATCTTAGATTTTTACAGACTCGTCTTTCTTTCTTTGCTTATGGAATTATATTTGTGCGAAAAAGTGCAGATTTTGTAGATATATGTTTTGGTATAAAATTAGGTAAAAACAATGTATATTTAGTTAATGGATTGTGTAATGTTTATGTTATTGATATGGGATGGTGTAAGTTTAGATGTACAAGTGGATGTACGAGTGTAACTGCGTGTTTGTGGTTTGTTTTTTGTAGATTTTGTTGATTCTCTTATTTTAGTAGGAAAATAAGTTTGGTTCTTTTTTTGTGGGAATCATTCATTGTTTGTTTGGTGTACATTTATGTAAGAATGATATATCTTTTATTACTTTTGGTATATAGCTAAATCCTTTTGTGATATTTTTTGTCCAATGTCTGCATTAGGGAAAAAAAAAGACAGGGATATATGTATATACTGTTCATGAAATCCATAATGAAAAAAAGTGTCGAAATAATATTATTTTGGTATACAGTTAAATATCATACAATGCTAAATTAGGTTTATTTTGTGTATTTTTTGGTGAATCAGCCCATATTATTTTTTGTATACATTTTTCTTAGACATGATATTATTTTCGTATACAATTAGAGTTCATACAATGCCCATTTAGTTTAGTTGGTGTATTTTTTTTTTGATATATTGTGCTTGAGTTCATCATTCTTTAATATAGTTCATGTTTCCCAATACCATGTTTTTAATTTTCAATGGCAAGAGGAAACAGGAAAAGACCCGCATCTCCGGCCGGGCCGAGCGGGTGCGTGTAATGTTAACAAGAGGTCCAAGATCACAACTGCTGCTTTGAAATCGTCGATGCCCAAACTGAGGAAATTGTAGCTTATATTTTTTTGGTCTATTTTGTTTTATTGTACCCGTGGAAATGAATTGATGAAAACTTAGCTATAAGTTGGTATAAATTTAGTAAATAGTTGGTATACAATTAGTTCAGTTGTTTTTATTTTAATTGTGGATATGAATTGATGAAAATTTAGCTATAGATTGGTATACAGTTAGACAATTGTTGGTATACAGTTAGCTTTTATGCGACACACAAACGCATTTGCTGCATCTTTTTCCTTTTTTTGGTTGACTTGTTTGTTGATAATATTGTTTTTTTTCCGGCAATTTTGTTTTATGTGTTTTTCAGTTGGATCTGTTCTCTCGATTTTTGCAAGCACGTGGGTGTTATCAGGCAACGCGTAATGTTGAAAAATCTGCATATTTGTAAACCAATCAATCAAATGTATATACAAAATAATTTTCAAAATATACAATATTGTCAATATTAGTATACAATATTCTCAATTAAACATCTAACAATGCACTACTGAATACTTATTTATCACCAAATATTGGACAAGTGTACACCAAAATATGATTTCAGGGTACCGTAATGGAATTATTTTTATACCATATTTTTATGATTATAAAGCACCAAAGTATGCACATGTATACACCAAAATTTGCTACCAATGTACAATATTGTCAATATTTGTATACCAATTTAAGTACCAATATTTAATCTCAAATAAACATCCAAACACATCATATTTCATGTTATATTAGCACCAAAATATACATAACTATACACGAAATAATGCGCCGAGCACAATCTTATAAATATTTGTATACCAAAATACGCATATCTCCCATGTCGAACACCTTATTTGTTGTTCAAAAATGGCGGATAGGATTGTTTCTATGAATTTTTGCATATTTCTTTTTTCTGTTGTTTTTAGTCAATGAAGGGTGAGAGAAAAATCGAATCCGCTATTTTTGCTCCCGATTCAACGTTTAGCCTATGGAAAGTCGATAATCAATATATCCCTTAATTATAGGTATGTAATTATGGTATTATTTTACTCCATTTTGATAGTTACCGATTTGCTCTTTTTACATATAAAATAAATGTAAAATGGTGTATTTTTAGGCCTAATGTGAACCATTGATTGATTAGGATGGATGGATGGGATATGTCCACACTGCCACATGGTAAGAGGCTGCCACATGAGATCCCATCCCTATATATATATTTAAATTTTTATGATTAACAACTATTAATGGTAAGTTAGTTGTGGGCCCAACTATTACTATTTGTGAAAAGTGAGAGTTGTTGAGTGATCGAACAAGGTCCCCTGAAAAGATTTGAAAAAGGCCATACGGCCCTGTGGGTAGAGGCGGAACTAGAGGGGGACAAGGGGGGGTTGTTGCCACCCAAAATTTCCAATTTTTTTCCCTCAAAAGTTTTCCAATTTATTTTAATAGTTACTTAATTTACAATTGTTCCCCCAAAATTTTTAAAACCTTCATATAGTTGTCTTTTACAATAGACAAAGTCATTAATTATGGTTAGTATATAAATACTTTTTTCCTTATAATTTAAATTTATAAACTCGTCCCGATCTTTCGCCCCCCAAAGCTAGAATATTATCCTGTTCTGCCATGTCTGCTTATGGTTGTGGGGCCAATAAGAGAGAGAATGGGCCCCGGCAAAGTTGCCACCACCACCATCCATGAGGTTTCCAGAGATTCACACTCGTCAACATAAATAGAGACGAGCCACAATCCTCCAAGCGTGCTCATAAGAACCAAGTCATCCAGGCCCACAATGTCTATCAAATATGCCACACTTCCAGGTCATCGACCTACAATTTGTCTTTTTCAATTTCAGAGGAGGATGCACACGGGTTTGTCCAGTCGCACATGGACTCCCTAATTTCCATTCAAGTAGAGGATTCTATCCATGTCCTGGACACGGAAGTTATTCTAATGTTTCGCTAAATTACTTTCCCGCATAAAACAAATTCAAGCCGTGTGCGGACCAAATGCAAAGCTTCACCGGGCAAAAGATCAAAATGATGGGGGACCATTAACTTGATTATAATTTTTCGTGCAAAGACATAACGTGATGACAGTGGATGTTGAATTCGAGATATTGTGCCTTACTCGGTAGGTCTCTCTTGATCAAACATTGTGCATCGACCTCCATGTACCACCTATGAATGAAGTTCCCAACCCCCTTTAGATCTTCACGATAAGAGGTGATCAAGGATCAGCTTGGGAGTGTGACCTGGGTCTAATCCCCAAGGGAGTCCAAGTGGCTAACCTAGTCATTGAGGAAGAAACCCCATCTACGAATCAGGTGGGAGAATTGAAGACAAAAGAATTTTTTATAATCTGAAAATTTCATTCAACTTGATTGTCTTACAAATTCTCCCAACATGGTTACCTATTTATACACATGAATTGGGTATAGGAATAACCAACTATTAAATTGACACTACAAAAAATAAGATGACTATTTGAACAACTTAAACTCTTCAAACTACTTATTCAAACTTAGGAAATATAATTCAGACTTTGGAACACTAAAATACTCTTGAAAATGCTAAAGGACACTTGACCAAAATAATTATTCTCCAAATTCAATTTATACTTCCAACAATGCTGCCCGTAAATTGAATTTGCTCTTGACTCCCAAAGCATCAACATTTCTTGAGAAAATCGGTCCTCCAAGAGGTTTAGTAAAAATATCTGCGAGTTGCTCATTACTTCGGCAATATTCAATATTCACTTCTCCTTCATTAACAAGTTCTCTTAAGAAGTGAAAACAAAGACGAATGTGCTTCGTTCTTCCATGCAAAACTGGATCTTTAGAGACAGGAATAGCCGAGCTATTATCACAATATAACACTGTCGGATCATGTTGCTTGAAATTCAAACTTTCTAAAATTCCTCTTAACCAAACAATTGGACATCCAACTGAAGAAGTTGCAATGTATCCTGCCTTGGTGGTCGAAAGTGCCACAATTGGTTGTTTTTTCGAACTCCATGAAATTGCTCCAGTTCCAAGATTGAATACATATCCAGAAGTACTTCGAGAATCATCAATGCTTCCTCCAAGATCACTATCGGTATAGCCAACAAGTTTGATAGAAACTTGTGTTTCATAGAAAATACCATGATCAATGGTTCCTTTGACATATCGCAAAATTCTTTTGGCCGCCTCCCAATGATTTGAACAAGGTTTCTCCATAAACCTGCTAACTAGACTTACCGCAAACATGATATCGGGTCTAGTGGCGGTCAAATACATTAAATTTCCAATTAAGCTCCGAAACATGGTAGAATTCACAAACTTTCCTTCACCGTTCTTGCTTAACTTCAATCCAGTAATACAAGGAGTTGATACCGGATTCGAATTCTCCATCTTGAATTTTTTCAAAATTTTAGTTGCATACTTTTCTTGAGAAATAAAGATTCCAGCCTTTGATTGTTGAATATTAATCCCAAGAAAGTGATGCAACTCTCCTAAATCTGTCATTTCGAATTCGTTCATTATAGAGACTTTAAAATCTTTCAACATTCCCAAATCATTTCCCGTAAAAATGAGATCATCGACATAAAGACTTACAACCATAAAACCTCCATTAGTGTTCCTTTTGATATAAAGTGTGTACTCAAAAGAACATTTTTCAAAACCAAAATTAATGAAATAATAATTAATTCGGCCATACCATGCTCGAGGCGATTGTTTTAACCCGTAAAGGGCCTTTTTGAGTTTGTACACTTTATCTTCCTCGCCTTTTTTAACAAATCCGGGTGGTTGCTCAAGATAAATTTCTTCTTGCAAATACCCATTTAAAAACGCTGATTTCACGTCAATTTGGAATAATTTCCAACCATTTTGAGCATCAAGAGAGATAACCAAACGAATTGTATCAAGTCTAGAAACAGGAGCAAATACCTCATTGAAGTCTTCACCCTCCTTTTGTTTGTACCCCTTTGCAACCAATCATGCTTTGTATTTATTGATTGAGCCATCTAGATTAGTCTTCATTTTGAACACCCATTTAACACCAATAGGGGATTTATGCGGAGGCAAAACAGTAAGCTCCCATGTACCATTCTTTTTAATGGAATTAATTTCATCATTCATTGCTTGAATCCACTTTTCTTCTTTTGAAGCTTCTTCATAAGAGACTGGATCTTCACCTGCAAAGAATGCAAAAAATATTTGATATGTTGAATTAATCATTTCGGTTCATCATAAATTTCTCTCAAACTTCTTGTCCTTCTCTCCAAAGGTGACGGTGAACTTTGAGGAGATTCGTTTCTTTCACCATCTTTAGGTTGTATTGGTTGAGATTCGACTTCATCAAAATCAAAGATTTGCAAATTTGATGATCCTGAAAAATCTGAAAAATCATAACAACCTTTTTTATCAAAACAAACATCTCTACTAATCACAATTTTCTTTGTCTTTGGATTATAAAGCTTGTAAGCTTTAGTCCTCTCATCGTATCAATACAAATGCATTTTTTGATTTATCATCCAACTTTGTTCTCAAAGAATCTAGAAAATGTGCATAAGCAAGACAACCAAATGTTTTCAAGTGACAAACATTTGGCTTCTTTCCGTACCAAGCCTCATTTGGAGTAGAATTCTGCAAACTCTTTGTTGGTGACCGGTTGATTAAATAGATAGCACATGAGACAGCTTCAACCCAAAATTCAAGCGACACATTTTTCTTTTTCAACATGCATCGCACCATGTTCATGATCGTTCTATTTTTTTGCTCTGCGATGCCATTTTATTGTGGTGTATATGTGAAGCCCTCGATTTTTATTCGAACATGTACTCATTTCACGTATCATCCTTGTATTAATTTGACTATATTACCGCGTCGCTTTGACGGGTAAATACTAATGATAAATATATTTTGCATTTAATTTCTTTTATCTATTACTTGTGATCATAATTATTTATTAATTCTATTTCGCATTAATGATCACTTGATCGATCATCATTTGTGTATCTATTAGTCACCTTAGAAATTTAAGAGACTATTTATTTTAGAGATTTATACCTTATAGAATTAAGAATTCGATTTAGAATAAGTGATCATGAGACTTATAAGTGATCAAAGAAATCACTAATTATTTTGGAGATTGTTATCATCAATTTTGGGACAAAAAAATATATGGAATTACCAAAATACCCCCTTAAGGGACGGCCATGATGGTATTTTAAGTGTAGAAATATCTCCCAACTCTTGTACATGTACACCTTGTGTATTCATCTTGTGCATTTTTACACCATTAATACAAACCTACATCTTAGAATAATCCTACAATTTCAACCACCCAATTGGTCAAACAAACAAAGTTTTAAATTCCCCTAAAACATAGCTTTTGGCCAATTGTCCCTAATAAAGTTGCCTAAATATTACTTTCTTTCCTAATTTCCTCAATTATTCCCTAACTCATCATCTAACCAACCAAAGCAATTTTTTTTTTGTCTTTCCCCCTACCATTTACTTCATTTCACCAACACAAAATTTTCCTAAGTCTTGTATTTTCTCTTCTCTCTCTCTAAAAATCCTCCTACATCTCTCTACCTATTTCTTCATCTTCTTCACAAACACTTAACCAAAAACTTCAAGAATTCATCTCCCTACTCTTCAAAAAAATTCGAAACTACACTCCAAAGGTAAGAAACATTTCTTGTTCAATCCATTTTTGATATCACCTAACTCATCTCTTTCACCTCCTAATTAAGTTTGATTTTTGATTTTGAGGTTTACTTAGAAGACCATTGAAGATATTAAGAGACTTGTCATCTTGAAAAAAATTGTTAAGAAATGGACTACAAACTAAGAAATAGAATTTTTAGTACCTTTTCTTCTTCTCTTTCTATTTTCCAAATTTTGACACTCCATTTTCATTTTTGGAGTTTTAGGGGCTGACCTTGGTGGTTGACATTAAGGGTGACCAAAACCTTACACTTGGAAGCCATTACTAGTCACATTTTACTCACTACACAAGGTAAGTGTAGTATTTCCAATTTTCTCACCATCTTCTTCTTTTCCCTAAATTTTTAACCATATTCTTATAACTCCTATATTTTTTGATATTCCTTGACTTAGGGGCTGACCTAAGTCACTTCTTCATCGAGAGAGATTTATCCCATTTTCACCAACAAATCGATCTTTAAGGTGGGTGGAAAAATCCTTTCAACTTCTAGGTGTTTTAAATTGAAAAAATGCATGTAGTATTTTGTTATTGAGCACTTGAGATATATATTATGTATTGCATGCTATTTTCTTGTATCAATGGGAAAATTTCTCAAGTGTTTCTCGAAAATGCTATTTATCGAAAAATAGGACATACATGTACACTTTATTGTTGTACTTGATGAATGCTTGCATGAAATGGACATGTATGTTTATGAATCTTGAAATCCATGTTTTGTATGACTTATAACCTGGACAAGTCGAGCATAATTGATTAAATTTGATTTTTGGATTTAAAATGCAAAAATGGAAAATTGGTGGACTTAATGACAAGAAAATAAAACTTAAGGGACCCCTCTGTAATTTTTAAGTTTTGGGACTGAACTCAGGTTCAAAAATCATGTTTGGACATTTTAATAAAGTTTTAAGAGTTTTTAGATAAATAAAATCAACCCTTAAAAGCCCAAAGATTAGATTGTAAAATTTTAGAAGTTTAAGGGCTATTTTGCAATTTTTGAAACTGTACCAGACCCTATTTTAAAATTTAATATTTTAACTCTTAAGGGACTGAAATGACATATTTTAAGTGTATTCCAAAAATCCAAGTGTTTAGAGCTTGGAAAGAAATTTTATAAAACTTGAGGGACCAAATTATAAAAGATTAAAATTTAGGACCAAAATGAAATTTCTAGGACTTATGCAATCCATGCACCTGGAAATACTAATTTAACTATAACATAATGATATTTTGGACCCAAGGTTTAAATTTCATAACAATTGGACCCCTAAAAGCCTTAAAGGCAATTATTTCAAAATGGGACAAAAATGAGATTTTCAAACGTTAAGGGACCTATACTTGCTTCTTTTAAAAACCGTTTTTGTCCCAATATTCCACTGACCTTAGTGACATTTTCCAACTGGAATCACATTAAAATCCCTTCCGGGTTGTGAGTTCCAATTATTTTAAACTTGGGGACCGAAATGACAATTTTAACAAATTTAGGGCTAATGTGAGAATTTTATAAAAACTCGACCTCAAAACTTTAAAAACCTGAATCTCTGAACAATTTAGAGAATTTAGGAACTGACCTCATAATGTTTCAAGGTCTGGACATTTATTTATTAATTTTTAACCCCAAAAAGAATTGGTTTTTACAAAACGGGCTAATTGTAAATTTTTTTACAAGGACCTAACTCGAATTATTTTTATTTTAATGAAACAGCCCTGGAACCTCTGAATTTAATTATTGATTAAAATATTTTATTTTCTCAAAAATCCCTTGACTTATCGGATCGTCTTGACCGAATAATACACGATCAGGGGCGACTTCATCGTCTTGCTATTTGAGATCTATAACGGGACTTATGTTCCACCTAATCTTTCAAGATATCGAAGATTGCTTATCCTTCCGATAACTATCTTCATCCAAATAACTCCACCAACGCCATAATTGCCACTCGTAATTTTCAAAACTTTTCTCGAATCGCTTCCCCTAAATCAATAATACTGATTCGCTGGTTGACTACCCGAACGTGTACTTACTTTTCCGGTCTGAGTCAATTTGGTGTGTCGAGCTCAATCGGAATGGATATGTCGAGGATGGAATCGGGGGCAAAATTTCGGCCGCTATTCCACTTTTCGCCCCATCGCCCTAATCCCGCAATCGAGGGACGGAGTTTGTCCAAGGGAAGCGGGTCGTAGTACTTGAGGTATAATCATGATTATGACAAACCGAGCCTTGCTAGCTCCACTGGATTTTGTCTTTGCCTATGGAGCGATAAGGTGACAGGTCTGACCATCTTGCTCGGGAGTTACAAGGATGAACGAAGGAATCATTGTCCGATCCACACGATTCTAGAGTTAATCGACCCGTTTGGTTGGCGCTACAAACCGCACGCAACCACTACTTGTATTGCATAGGTTGGCGCTACAAACCCATACGCAACCGCTACTTGTCTTGCATAGGATTGACGTTACAAATCCACGCAATCCTCCTGCCTGGCTGACCATAGTGCCGCTTGACTACGAATCGTTTTTAATCGTATAAGTATATTACTTAAAATATATTTATCACGACGCTTGTGGATGTGTGAAATCATGCATCATCTCTCACGCGTTTTCATACAACTAAATTTCTCGCATTAACTATATATATCGCCACACTTGCACACGATCACCCCATCCACCGAGATTTGTCTCACCCCCTCCTCGTTTTCTAACCTTAGAAGATGACTTTGTCGAAGAAGAAGTTTCGAACCCGCCTTGGATTGAATTCTCGTGCTCACTTTGTTGGTCTTACTTCCTATTGATATCTATGTTCTTTGGATCGCTTTCTTTTGTTTTTCTAATGTTGGACTCTTTTATTTTCTTTTGCCATTTCGGACTGTAATTTAAGGGCGTAAGACCCTTTGACACTTAAGCTGGTGATATGATGTGTACTTTATTTCCTAGTTCTGGACTGTAAGCTATTGGTTGTTGGGATGTAATTGTAATCGTGATGTACTTATTTTATTTCCGCTGCTTTAGACCTTTTTTCACTTGCGATTGTTGCATCGTTTTCCAGAATGTTGGGTTTATTTCTGTTTAAGTGATTGATCGTCGTCGCGTCACGTTTGGGGCGTGACAAAGATATCGAGTTGTCAATTCATGTCTAACACCATGACTACGACAAAATTCTTGAAATAAGTTAGACAAAAATTCTCCTCCACGATCACTTCTCAAATTTTTAATTTGACAACAAGAAAATTTTTCACCTTGAATTTGAACTCCTTAAAATATGAAAGGGCTTCGGATTTTTCTTTCAAAAAATAAACCCAAATTTTTCTTGTGTAGTCATCAACAAATAACAAGAAATATCGGTTACCTCCAAAAGATGGAACTTGAATCGGTCCACAAATATCCGTATGAACAAGCTCCAATGGTGATGTGATTTCCAACTTGATTTTGTTGGGAATGGATATTAGTGCTGTTTTCCCAACTCACATTCTTCGCAAACTTCACTTATTGCATCAATTTGAGGCAACCCTTGAACAATATTTTTGCTTGATAATTCCCTCAACTTTGAAAATTAAGGTCACCGAATCTGTCATGCCACAACTTGGAAATCTCTTTATGAGAAGAAAGATAACAATTGGCATTTAGCACATCAAGCTTGACAAGAAAACAAATTATTCAAGCTCAAACCAATCTTTGCAACAAGTTGATTTTTCTTATTCATGGCGAAAAGATTATTCACAAAGTGAATATCAAAATCTTTCTTAATTAAGTGGCCAACACTTAGCAAATTACTTTGCGAGCGGTCTCCGTGTACATAAAATACCTCCGATATTTTTGAACTTTTCCATTTTTTGTTTTAAAAGCAATTTCTCCAACACCTTGAATTTTATATGACTTGGCATCTCCAATTGTAACCTGCCCATGGTTAGCTTCGACAAGAGATGAAAATAATTTTTTGTTGCCAGTCAGTCAACTTTCCCCACTATTCAAATACCAAATATTTCCAATATTTCCATCTATAGCTATCAACAAAGTTTCAGAATTTTCTGTTTCATTTTTATGCACCAAGCCAGCTTCTTGCTTTTTTTTTAGGATATTTAATCCAACAATCACTTATTTTGTGGGCTAGTTTATGACAATGATAACATTCAATATATGCTTTGTTACCTTTATAGGTACCTCGTCCTCTTCCTCTTTGAGAATTCTAAAAATATCGTCTATTTTCTCCTTCTTTTTGTTCTTCCTGTTCTTTAAATTGTCTTTCGCCTCTTCCTTGTCCACGACCTCGCCCGCATCCATGACGAGAACCACGGCCTACCGTGAATGTAAATTGAGATTTTAAATCTTGATCAAGAGAAGAAGTGAGTTGAGGATTTCTTTGAAGGATCCTCGCTTCGTGAGCTTCCAATCTTTCTTATAGACTCTCCATTGGCATTGATGAAAGATCTTGCGATTCTTCAATAGCCACAACCACATGATCAAATTTATTGGGTAGGCTTCGAAGGACTTTTTCGACAATTGATAAGGGTCTTTTTATGCATGTTTTATGTGTATATTTAAGTATGGTTTGAGTTATTTTATTGTTAGTTTCATAAATTTTTGATTGTACATATTTCACATTACTCCGAGGTGCTTTTATTGGTGTAGATTGATGATTTGGAGCTGTTTTTGGTGAATTTTGGGTCATGGTTTCATGTCAAAACATACCCGGGGGTTTCTGGATGCAAAAACACTCAAAATCCCAAGCTAAACGCGTCATTTCGGGGCCTTTTCAGTCAAACACGGGCAAGGTGTGTTTTTAAGCACGGCCGTGCTTTTTAGAAGTCAAAAACGAGCAATTTTTCGACCCCGACGTACCAAACACGGCCGTGTTCGGGAAAATCCAAAAACACGGCCTGCTCGTGCTTTTAAAGCACGGGCGTGTTTTTCGTCCAGTCTGGATGTTCTTTTGGCGGAAATTATGGAAGCTTTCCTTTTTGCTTTTTGACAACCTTTGAGCAACTTTTACATCTCATTTTGCTGCACCAAACTCTATTATTCCCTCAATTGTCATGTGGACACAATTATTCAACCAACTCAACCAATGGAAGTGGAGTATTGTCATGTGAATACAATGATTCAACCAACTCAACCATGAATGTGCACACAATGATTCAACCAACAACCATGGAAATGGAGCATTTGTTAGCATTATTGATGTGTTCTTTCACAAAGATGGTGCCTATAAAAGCCAAGAGTTTGAGTTGGGAAAGGAATTCATAATTCATGTAGTATTCATTGAGAGAGATTCATTGTATATTCATTGTATATTCTAAGTTTCAAAGCAAAATACATTGAGAGGATAAAAGAGAGGTAGAGTTGGAAGTTGAAGAGCAATAGAGGAGAAAGCTTGGAGCTCAACATCATTGCAATCAACCAAGGAGGAAGTCTTGTATTGGTCTTGAATAAGAGCTAAGTACACCATGTTCATTTTATTCATATCTTCTTGTGTAGTATACTCTTTTGTCAAATCCATGTGTAGCTAAATTCTAGTGTTTGAACGTAATGAACTCTAGAATGAATTTGTGATTAAGGCTTGTATGTTTTTAATAAAATCTTCATGTTTTGTGTGATTCACTTATATTATGCTTTATTCATTCGAATTGGTATATGCGCAATATTGATTTGAAGTTTATTTTTCATCCAGGAAATCGAGAGATTCATGGTGAAATAGAACCTATATAAGTGAAAAGAGTGGCATGCAATCCTAGATATAGGATGACATAAATCTTCTGGATTAGGGTCAAACCTAATATGGGAATTCACAAATCGTTATAATCTTTGTCTTGGGGGTTTTAACTAGAAAGAGATTTCAGTTAATCAACTTGAGATTAGAAGTTATTCGCTCGATAGAGGGTTTAACTTAAATCGAATTTCTACGATCCACATAACATGAGATTTTATTAAACGAGGTTGGTTTTTGCTTAAGGGCTTATGGTTGTATTTTTATCTTGTTGAATCACAAAAACATTCTAGAGGAATTTACATTCAAACACATTTCTAGCTCTTGATTTCTTAATTCTACAATCTACTTTTATTTTATCTTTTGTAAGTTGTAATTATTTTAAATTCTCTTTTTTTATTTTCCATTTTAACAAACAAAACTCTGAAAATTATTAGATTAAATAACAAAAAGACGGTAATTATTAGTACTTACAATCCTCGTGGGAATGACACTCGGTACTCAACAATCTATACTATAAAATGATAGGTGCACTTGCCTAAGGTTTTAAAGGTAGCTTTTGAGCCATCAAGTTTTTGGCGCCGTTTCGGGATTGATTTTTGAGTGTGATTATGGAAGCTTCCTTTTTGAGTGTTTTGTTTGTGGTCGTTCATCTTTTTTTTTTTCACATTGAGGACAATGTGAACCTTTAAAGTTGGATGTGGGTGCAATTACATCCTTAGAATGCTTGTGTGATTGTTCTGAGTATGTGTGTGCTTGTTTTTATTTTGAGTTTGTCGACAAAAGGTAATTTTTTTTAAAACAAATTGAGTGCTTGCTAGTCAATAACTTAGCCCAATTATACCTTTATTAACTTGTTAATTTGTGTTTTAATGTGAAACAATTGATTGTCTAAGATAGATTTACGTGGATGCGGGCTAAATTTTGACGAGATTTCCAACTCCATAATACTTGATTTGTTAAGGCCTTTATGAAAAAGTTTAGTGTTATGAACGTTTGAGAATTCATGATTTAGTGGTGGTTAACAAGTTATTATACCAAGCTTGTGAAAAAAAAATAAATGAAAAAAAAATAGAAGAAGAAAAAAAAAGGGAATCCACGAGGTTATACTCCTCTATTTGTTGTTGCTTAGTAACTAGGAGCATTTATGAGCCCCATGTTTGTCTTTTACGTAAATCAGCGACACAAATATGAGTATGAGAAACCACCCTAGGAGTGTTTGAACGAAAATTCAAAATATAAACCTAGTGGAAGAATGCCTCAAAAGGACCTACAAAAAAAAATATCGAAAGGGAGAATGTATATTCTTTGAATTCTCATTCAATAAAAGTTCAAGAAGCTTGGTTATATGACTAGTAGGCTAACTACAATGATCCATTGAATTCTTATAATCATGACATTATTGAATTGAAGTTATTCATAACTATCAATATTTGTGGAGTGATGATTTCAAGTCTGAATAATGCCTCACGATGTTACGTCTTTCTTGACAATGATCGATCGCTTTGCAAAATTGTGTTTTTACTTGAATGGTTAATTCGGGTTGAGAAGGCTAAGAACTTGATTTCGCTTGTGTTTAATGTGTTGAAAAAAAAATCCTTGTGTGTTTTAATTTATTGAATCATTTTTTTAATTTAATATTTTGCTTGAGAACAAGCAAAGTTCAAAGTTGGAGGTGGTTTGATAAATGTCTTTTTATGCATGTTTTATGTGTATATTTAAGTATGGTTTGAGTTATTTTATTGTTAGTTTCATAAATTTTTGATTGTACATATTTCACATTACTCCGAGGTGCTTTTATTGGTGTAGATTGATGATTTGGAGCTGTTTTTGGTGAATTTTGGGCCATGGTTTCATGTCAAAACATACCCGGGGGTTTCTGGATGCAAAAACACTTAAAATCCCAAGCTAAACGCGTCATTTTGGGGCCTTTTCAGTCAAACACGGGCAGGGTGTGTTTTTAATCACGACCGTGCTTTTTAGAAGTAAAAAATGAGCAATTTTTCGACCCCGACGTACCAAACACGGCCGTGTTCGGGAAAATCCAAAAACACGGCCTGCCCGTGCTTTTAAAGCACGGGCGTGTTTTTCGTCCAGTCTGGATGTTCTTTTGGCGGAAATTATGGAAGCTTTCCCTTTTTGCTTTTTGACAACCTTTGAGCAACTTTTACATCTCATTTTGCTGCACCAAACTCTATTATTCCCTCAATTGTCATGTGGACACAATTATTCAACCAACTCAACCAATGGAAGTGGAACATTGTCATGTGAATACAATGATTCAACCAACTCAACCATGAATGTGCACACAATGATTCAACCAACAACCATGGAAGTGGAGCATTTGTTAACATTATTGATGTGTTCTTTCACAAAGATGGTGCCTATAAAAGCCAAGAGTTTGAGTTGGGAAAGGAATTCATAATTCATGTAGTATTCATTGATAGAGAGATTCATTGTATATTCATTGTATATTCTAAGTTTCAAAGCAAAATACAATGAGAGGATAAAAAAGAGGTAGAGTTGGAAGTTGAAGAGCAATAGAGGAGAAGGCTTGGAGCTCAACATCATTGCAATCAACCAAGGAGGAAGTCTTGTATTGGTCTTGAATAAGAGCTAAGTACACCATGTTCATTTTATTCATATCTTCTTGTGTAGTATACTCTTTTGTCAAAGCCATGTGTAGCTAAATTTCTAGTGTTTGAACGTAATGAACTCTAGAATGAATTTGTGATTAAGGCTTGTATGTTTTTAATAAAATCTTCATGTTTTGTGTGATTCACTTATATTATGCTTTATTCATTCGAATTGGTATATGCGCAATATTGATTTGAAGTTTATTTTTCATCCGGGAAATCGAAATTCATGGTGAAATAGAACTATATAAGTGAAAAGAGTTGCATGCAATCCTAGATATAAGACGACATAAATCTTCCGGATTAGGGTCAAACCTAATATGAGAATTCACAAATCGTTATAATCTTTGTCTTGGGGTTTTAACTAGAAAGAGATTTCAGTTAATCAACTTGAGATTAGAAGTTATTCGCGCTCGATAGAGGGTTTAACTTAAATCGAGAATTTCTACGATCCACATAACATGAGATTTTATTAAACGAGGTTGGTTTTTGCTTAAGGGCTTATGGTTGTATTTTTATCTTGTTGAATCACAAAAACATTCTAGAGGGATTTACATTCAAACACATTTCTAGCTCTTGATTTCTTAATTCTACAATCTACTTTTATTTGATCTTTTGTAAGTTGCAATTATTTTAAATTCTCTATTTTTTTATTTTCCATTTTAACAAACAAAACTCTGAAAATTATTAGATTAAATAATTATTAGTACTTACAATCCTCGTGGGAATGACACTCGGTACTCAACAATCTATACTATAAAATGATAGGTGCACTTGCCTAAGGTTTTAAAGGTAGCTTTTGAGCCATCAACAACCCTTTGGGTCTCCATAATTTCTCCATTTGATGCCATTTGATTTACAATAGAAGTAACCCTTGTAAAATATTCCGAGATTTTTTCATTGTCTCTCATCTCTAACTTCTCAAATTCAGCCCGTAGAGATTGTAAGCGGACTTTCTTCACTTGATCTTGACCGGAATACGTCGTCTCAAGAATTTTCCATGCTTCGTGAGCACTCTTCACCTTGGAGATCCTTTCATAAATCGGAATTTCGATTGCTTGATAAATTTGAAAAGTGCTTTTCTATCATTTTTCTTCTTGTTCTTCATAATATTTTTTTGTGCTTCAGTCAATTGAGTTTCATCCTCGAGTGGATTTACACCTTTTTCAACAACACTCCATATGTCTTGAGATTCAAAACATAACTTCATTAGGTTACTCCAATAATCGAACTTTTCTCCATTGAAATGAGGCACAAGTGTACCAAGATTGTTGTTGGCCATTTCTCTCTCTCTCTCTCTCTCTCTCTCTCTCTCTCTCTCTCTCTCTCTCTCTCTTTATATGGCTTTGATACCAATTTGAAGACAAAAGAATTTTTTATAATCTGAAAATTTCATTCAACTTGATTGTCTTACAAATTTCCCCAACATTGTGTCCTATTTATTTCCTAAGTTTGAATAAGTAGTTTGAAAGTCTATTAAGTTGTTCAAAAAGTCATCTTGTTTTTGTAGTGTCAATTTAATCTTCAAATTCCTTATTCAAACTTATGTGAAAATAATTCAAACTTTGGAACACTAAAATACTCTTGAAAATGCTAAAGGACACTTGACCAAAATAATTATTCTCCAAATTCAATTTAGAATCATCAAGTTCTACATAGCTAAGGCCTGTCCAACCCGTGTTGAATGAGGAAGAAATAATCGATTAAAGGGAAACTCTAGATCCCAGGAAAGACCCTAAAATAAGACATGCCCAATTGAGAAAATAAAACCATTCAGGTCAATCTTGACCAGCCTGAACTTGAGCTGAAATTGGAGCAAAGCTGAAGGGAAAAAAAAAGAACAATGCGCCTTCTCTATATATTAAATTATATTTTTTAAATTAAATTTAAAATTAATTTAATTCATAAAATTATTGCTGAACAAAATTTGGAATCATACTAATTGATATATAAATAAAGAGGACAAAGTATTTCTAGTTTATAATGGATGACGCGATTTCAATTTAATATTTTATTTAAATCAAGGATATATTGTTCATCAATAAAACTTTTATTTAGTTAAGGGCAAAATACAATAACAATCCCTGAATTTGGCCCTATGTCTCATTTATCCCCCTGAACTTGCAAATGTAACACTTACCCTCAATCAAAGTATAATTTAATGTTTGGACAAAGTTGCCCTTGATAATAATTCTTTTTACCATGATTTAATGATTGCACCTCAATTTTAATTCTATGTTCTTTATTTAAATATTTTTTAGGAGAAAGCAATTTGTAACTTAACAAGTTCAAAAATTAAAAACATTCTAATAATAGATAATTATAACAAATAAAAAATATATATTGAATGTAGAAATTATTTTGATTATTTGAGTTTAATTTAAAAATAACTTTCAATTTCTAAACTCTTTCAAATAATACAAATAAATATATTATTGTATATTGAATATACATACGTATTATTTTTTTTAAAATTATTGATAATTATATTTATGATATAATGATATATGTAATGGTTGTGTAAGAAAGAAGGAATAATACATATTTTTTTGGTAATGTTTAAATAGTTTAAATAATATTTGCCCAAATAAGAAGATTTAGTGTCTAAAATATTTTAATAGAATTAATTGAATGTGCTTTCAATTTGTTTCATTAATAATATCAATTATCCATTAAAGATGACAATTTATTAATGCTATATTTTCAGACATGAATTATATTAAATAAACAAGAAATAAATGATGAAGTGTAAAATTTACAACTAAATTAGATTTAAGAAAAGATATTTATTCATATTTAATAAAAATGAAATTTTATTTAAATTAAATAATTAATATTTTATTTATTTTCATTAATCTTTCATTTTTTTTGTGCATTTATTGTACATTGCATTTGTTTTTTACAGTTTAAATTACTTAATATACAATTTAAAAAAGTATTTTTTGAATTTAATATGAATGTAAATCAAATAAGGTACAAAGTATTAAAATATTATGTATATTATGTATATTCATTTTTAATAAGGGTAGTTTTGTCTATACATTAAATTATACTTTGATCGAGGGGGGTAAGTGTTACATATGCAAGTTTAGGGGGTAAATGTGACATTAGGGCCAAGATCAGGGGTGTTATTGTATTTTGCCCTTTAGTTAATGAGGTATTTGTAGGTTTTCATAGCAGACGTATTTGATATAAAACCAATAGTACATGGGGGTAAAATAAATTTTACCCTAATAAAATGATCCCAGAGACAAGGATATTATCTACTGAGGGTATTTTAAAGTTTTACCAATGCTAGTGGAGACCATTTTTTGTTTAGGTAAAGAACTGGTCATAATTATTAATATGTATAGCGCTAATATCATATGATAGTTTTGTAAAACTAATTTTTGGTCCATTATCATTAGTTTTGTAACTGATTGACTTAAATGTTTTCCCCCCTTCCCAAAATCAAGTTTGTTTTTTCAGAACTTTACCGCATATATAAATTTTAGGTTATTTTGCATATTTTAATGCATCCGAGAACAAGATTGATTTTCCCCAACAATGAAGCTTAACAATTTTACTCAAATATTCATCTACTTCAGCAACTTAGTACAGTCTAAATTAGATGTACATTATTTAAACTTTCTTCAATCGCTAGGCGCTAGTTGGGTAGCAGCCCAGCGCCTAGCGCCTAGGGCGCCTAAAGTCCGCCGCCTAGAAACAACACTATTTTTCTATTTATTTTATTTTATTTTTTTAATTTTTACCAATTTTTGGCGATTTTTTCCGCCTAGGCCCGATTTTCTGGCCGCCTAGAGAGCGCCTAGCTCCATTTGGTGTCGCCTAGCTCCGATTTGGTGTCGCCTAGCTCGCCTAGGGCGGGCGCCTAGGCCGATTTTCAGCCGAAACAAATTTTTTTTTTTGACCGATTTGGGTAAAATCGGAACAGCCTAGGGGTGCCTAGGCGGCCGCCTAGGCTGATTTTTACAACACTTGCCTTCATAGACCATATTCACAATCTTAACCCCGGTAACAATATTATTATCAAACAGAGGAATCATGAATGGGAAATAAGTAAATAACCTGTAGTGAGTCCCGATTATAGAATGGTAATGAACTATATAGTAGAAGTAGAACATAGCCATAGAAAACACAAATTTACTCCAGCTGCCTTATTGCAACTAACAAACATAGTCATTCTGTTGCACAGGTACTGATGTAGCTGATAAGATACAGATATTGCAACACGATACTTACATTAATTTAAAATACTTACAGAAGAAAAAAAGCACACGATTCTGAAAACCAGTCGATTACACAACGACATAGTATATTCTTAAACGGTTAATTACGAAACAGCCCCTGAGATTTAACTTAATTACAAAAAAGCCCAGTTATCTTTAAAATTACAAATACCCCATTGATATATATTTTTATCTTACAAAATGCACCCTCAATGCAATCTCAAGATGAGGGTATTGTCAGGTAAACACAAAACTCAAGGGTATATTTATAATTTTGAAAGATAACTGGAGTTTTTTTTGGTAATTAGGCTAAACCGCCCAACTAAAGTTCACAACACAGAAAATTTTATCACATCTCTAAGTTCCTTACTTCCTTTCCCCTCGGCTCATTCTTCATGAAGTCTTGTATCATCAACACTTGGTGAAACTAGGCTCTCCACAAACACATCTCCTTGATGAATCGAAGCAATATTATCGATCGGAGGATAACGATAAATATTATCTTTCGGATTGTAAATAACTATGACGCATCCATACGACAATAGTATTTCACCATTGTTCAATAACCATAGCCGCAACATGTGAGGGTAAAATCCGGCGTTCCAAAATGCGGAATTATGTAGAGTCTAGTCCAAGAATCTTTTACTCCATACTCCTTCATAACCCATAGATGCATACATGTTTTGTGATCATCAAAGAGCATACAGAGACTTTCGAAAACAACCCCAAAGTCAGACAAGGATCATCAAAACCATTGTCTGCATTATGTGGTACGCCCATCTTTTCATATCTCTCACTTGCTAAATCAAGAGAAACAATATCCATGCAACCATCAATGTCCACTAGCCAGTGGAGTTTCCCATTAACATACTTACCAGAATGATCTAATGGCATACCATTCTTGAAATCCTCAATTCTCCTCCACTTATTAGCCTTAAGACTGAAAATCAAGACTTTATAAGGACCATATTGGAAAATGGAGAAAAAAATCGCAACAACTTTGTAATCATCGTTAAACTCATCAAAACCAAATCCGTCTTTCATATAGCAACCAGATCCAGAGCGGATATGTAAAAAAGGCAAGCGTTTGTATTTCCTGATTGAAGGGTTCCACAAAATCAAATTCTCTTCATCTATGGCAACACAAACCATTCCATTACAAGAACCCACGATTCGAATCGGTATATCAGGATTACCAACAGTATAATTCAAAGTGATCGAACCAACTGCAGCTTCATGCAATAAGAAACGAAGAGAAAACTCTCTGAAATGGTTGTGAGGATTAGCAGATATACAAATGAGACGATGGTGCGAGTACATGATGTCGTTATTTGCAGTTTTAAGATGCATTTTGATAAAGGCTGGACTCGAAATTAAAGAAAGCCATGATTTTGAGACACACCTGAATCTCAGGAGAGACTTCACAGGGAGTCTCGTGAGAATTTCCGTAACAATTTCATCTGGGAAGCTCGAGGATAGCTCATGCACTGTACTGCTTTCAGCTTCCATTGTGATTGTACCCTGGCATGCTAGAACAAATGTGTGATTGTACACTAGGATGCTAGAGTATATGAGCATACCTTTCAGTTGCTGTAAGGTGAACCTTTGTAGTCGTTTTCGAAAATGGACAATCCGATTCTACGCCATGCGGTTAGAACATAATTTCAAGAAATAAAGATAATTTGTCTCAAAGCGAGATTTCACGCGACAAGTGAATTAGAGACAGCACAGCATGTCGGCATACTTGACTTTTTCCCCATTCGAAGACGAGCGATAACTCATATGAGACGGTATCACTATATAATTTCGTAAGACAAATCCTAAAATGACTCATATTAGCTAACCCATAAATTTGGATCTAACTTACTTTATTTTGTAAAATGGGTTGCATCCGTTTCATGAAGACTTACTCTTAGAAGACTCATGCATTCACTTCACATTATTATGTTTAATTCTGTTCATTCTCATGAGGTGGTCATCAGTTCTCTTCAATCTTTAATATCATTTTTTTGGTAATATTACATAAGGAAGGTGACATGACTTGAATGATTTTAAAGCTCCAAAGAAAGCTTTCTATGAAATACTGATCACAATCAATCTGAGAAGCATGTAATGACATCGGACTAGACTTTCTGCTAGTGCAACAAGTTGTGTATTAAATAGGACATGCAAACGGAGGAATTTCGCAGCAAAAAAGTACCTGACGAAAAATGCAAGAGATGTAATTTCACATGATGTGGAAGATTTTGTGCCATATTTTTTGGATGCTATATTTCTGCCATATTTCCTCTACTTTTAGGTAGCATCACATTTTTGTGGAAGCTAGTCGAGAATCTTTCCGCTGTCTTTTAACTTAAGTATCCCAAATTTTTCTCAAGAACTAAAGATAGTTCCCATGATTACCAAAATCCAACTTCAGTGAACAGAAACAGTTGTTAGAAGGTTATTTTACACAGATAAAAACTAATGAAATCCTTTTATTGCTGGCTATGTACTTTCAAAGTGCTTATGAGCTGTGATCTGTAAAAATATCTTCTAAACTTGGCACACATAACAAGGTTGATATCATTTTGTTACGATTTAAGATTTTATTGGAGAAATTGGGTATTATAAGAACTCTAATAATAGTAATCTGATCAATGATATCCTTCGAAATTTTTCTTTACATACTCTGAAAAAAAAATTGTTGATCAAGTAACGAAATTATTTTTCCGGTAAAGTTTATTGTATCAAAGGATAAAATACGAATGAGACAGAGTTAATTTACCATATAGAAGAAATGCTTAAATGCCACTTGATTAAGTCATACCCTGCAGAACTTACTGGTTTTGCAATCACGAATCCTATAGTGGGAGTGGCACAAGAATGGTATCCACTGTAATGCAAATGAGAGAGTTTATAAATAGAAACAGAGGAAAAATACATCATATTGCGGAAATAAAAAGATGAGGTTGAATTATAATGCAGTACCTTAGTCATCACAGGAAACACAAAGGATTAGCCTACAACAGAAACTGTCACCTGAAAATGCAATTTCTATTCTCATTTTACTTGCACATTGGTTTTTCAGAAAGCTCGTTCACATGGTTGCTAGGCCATCATAATCTCGTACAGTGAAGCTTAACATGGAGACCGATCACCCTATGAATAAGATTAGGATAATCAAACACTTGATTCTCATGGAAAGCGAAAAATGTTCTTTATGAACACATTTTGCATAAGGGCTACAAAATGAGATCAAGCTAATAATAGAACATCAAAATAGAATTGAAAACATGAAAAGGAAAGAAAAAAAAAACGGACATTTTTTCTTGAATTGCCAACTAAAAGAAACTTCCAAATTATTACTAGCCTAAGGAATCTCATTTTAAAACAAATTTAAAAGGATAGAAAGGAACACTATAATAACAGGATATTTGATCGGTGCAAACAACATAATCTATCATTAAATAGAGAAGCAAAGCAAAAAGGCCAACAAACTTAAAACTTATATATCATCCATATCCATGAAAACCACAAGAAACCACACACAGTCCATGGAGTGATGTATTGACTGAAGCCACCACCACTGTTGGATCTGAAATTTTCTTTTGTGTTGACTGCGTCAAGGTTTTTGAAACTCCAGAAATAGAATTAGTTTGCAAAACTTCAAACAAAATCGATCTTTTAACATCAAATTCAAGGATTCACGAATAAAAAAAGCGATCTTTTTTCAGTTTCTGAATAATTGAGGCAAGGAATACCCATTTTTACTTGATATGGTTTTGTTTCAAACTGATATTCACAAAGTGGACTGAACTCCATTTCTAATTTGGGATCGGTAGACAAGATCAGACAAGAAAACTAGCAAAATCAACTGAAAAATGCTATTATAAACATACATCATAAAGAGAAGTAATCCAGTATCCTTCTGGGAGCTCCATGAGGAATAGTCCTTGCAGGCTTGAACTTCGAAGCCTCGTGTCTCGCGACCTCTGGAGGTACAGGACACTTGCTCTGAACTAGCACTTATTTCAGATCATAGAAGACTTGTGTGCCGTGGAGAGTCAGGAATGTTGTGGCTACACAGGACATCCCACCGCGACCCGTTCTTTCGATACTATGAACGTAAGCTTCAATATCACCGGTCATGTCGTAGTTCGGGATGTCTGAGACATCGGGTATATCAAACCATGCCCTGCAACTCAAAATTTCCATGAAAGACATGGACCCTAATGAAAATCTTCCATGAAAATCCTCCAATCTCATTCAGACGTTTCGTCGAGCATCTTGCCGGACCAATGGCGGCGAAGGGCATGGACCCTCATATCATGATCCTTGTTCTCCTTCTTCTTGTGGGCAGCAACAGCATGCTTCTTCTGTTGGCGGCGGTCTGTGCCAGCAACGAGGCCGAAGCCAAAAAGAAGCACAGGGGCTTCACATAGCGGCGCAATCTACATCATATCTACAACAGTGGCGTCGCCCGTCCTCTCACAATCAAAGCAGAAGCAAAAACTTATCTTCTTCTTACACGATTAACGACCCTCTTCCCCGACCCTCTTCATCCTCATCTTCCTTCCATAGAAATCTATACATATATAATAGCAGAAGTTGTTTTCCCACCTAAATGACATTAATTTTGTCAATAATTATTTTTGTCAATTATTTTTTTCTATTGGTATGCCTTGATAATATGGTATAATTATAGATATACGTTACTTTATATCTTAGTAGATATATTTGTTAGTTTCTTTTCCTTATTAATTACTTAATAAATGAAATATCACATTTTTCCCTTATTAAGTTGTTTAAAAAATCAATCATATATATACCATCAAATTCAATTAAATTATAATAGATATCATCTATGAATAAAACTCCTAAGTTGGTATAAAAACAAATTAGCAGAATGAAATTTCAAAAAACAAAGTTCAATCAGTTGTTTGTTGGTCACAAGAGAGGGCAACCATAATACTTTAGAATGAAACTTAGTCATAACGAAGGTAAACCGGTGGTTTTAGCATATTCATTTATTCTGCCTATATTAATTTGCATATCTTACTCATCTTTCATAAATGATTTTTAATAGTCATCTTTCATATCTTACTTATTCGGATTACTGATCTGGATATATATTGATTTGTGTATGGTTTTATCTTCATGTTTCATCCGAGAGTCGTTTTCATTAGATCCTTTGCATATATTAATAGGATCGAATCCGAATTTTGCATTAAATCAAAGTTTTTGAAAGTTTTTTTTTTGGATCATCATGAACTTTTTCTGGTTAGTATAATATTTTTTATATTGTTTAGCTTATTCTTGATATTTGATTATGATATTATTTAATTTGTCATGCATATTTTTTTATATCATAATGAATCTTTTATCCCTATTATTTATTTTGATACATAAGATTATGATATGCTTTAGTTTTGCATGACTTAGACTGTCAAATATTAAAATGATCAGTAGTTTCATATTAATGATATCTAAAGCTTGCTAAAAATATGATTAGTTTGCATATAATGATATCTTTTGTAGTTTGCACAATTATGAACTCAGTAAAGTTCGAGGTTTATTAAATTGTGTGTCGTGAATTTGAGTTTCTTTTAAATTGAGCCACGACATAGATTAAGGTGAGAATTCAAGAGGAGTTTCAATTTGTCCCAATTTTTAAAATTACTAATCGATATATTGATGGAATTTCTTCATCTTTATTTCATATGGATACAATCAATTATAGATTGAGAAATTTAGAATTTGGGCCTTGATAAAAGAATTGACATAATCAGACAAATATATGAATTAGTAATTTAACACAATATTTTTTTTGTTGCAAATAAATAACAACTATTAAATTAATATTGAATGTGGATACTAAGTTACATTAATATACAAAAAAATATTTCAAATATATAATAAAACAAACAACTAAGGGTTCATTTATAATTAGTTTATGAATAAATTTTAAATTAAACAAATGATCATTGGTTTATTTAAAATCAATCCGAAAATTCACCTAACCAATGAGTATTTTGGAGTTATCCAAAATTGGTGGTGCTTTTACTTTGGTGAGTCAATAACAAAAAAATTTAGTAACGAAAATATTTTTATTGGCTAATTATTATTCCGCTCATGATTGTAGTAATTTTAGTGATTTGAAATTTAAAAATTATATACTAAATCCTATAATTTTCCCAAATATTCAAAAAATTGACGATAATTATACCAAACTATTTTATGCACACTAGTAAGGAAAAATCTGAAAACAAAAATTATTGACATAATTAGTGTCATTTGTGTGAAAAGCGGGACCATATATGGCAAGGATTTTATTTGATATATATTGACAATATCTACGGTTTGAATTTTGTAGTAAAATTATTTTTGATTGTGTGGAGCGACAAGAATGTACAGATATGCATAATACTTTTGAGCATTCAACTATTTGTTACCATTTTGAGTTATGTAAATCTTTCAACCAATTCTAGCTAATTACTATTCATATATGATTTTTTTTTTTTGTGAGGATTATTCATATATGATTTATTATAAAAACATTTGTCATTAAGAAAGAAAAATAATTATTTTTAAATTTTGGTAAGTTCGCAATGATTAAATACTCAGATAATTATTAATCTATATATATATATATATATATATATCATAGCAGTTGTCCGGAGAAAAATAATTCCTGCTCATTTTCGCTTCCTATATTATGAATATCATAAAATCCTAACCGTAGATCTTGCTTTGTTCAAATATTTTGTACATAAATTAGGAAAATATTATAAATGTTATGGTATTCCAACTTATTATAAAATGATATTCAAAGATCTTGCTTGTCATTTATCAATATACACAAATTGGCCAGTTTTTTGTTAGGAAAATATTATATATGGTATGATATTCCAACTTATTATTAAATGATATTCAAAGATCTTGCTTGTCATTTATCAATATACACGCATTGGCTGATTTTTTGGTATTGTATGTGAGGCCCTAACTTTTATCAATATAATTTACGATGTTGTATAGTGATGAATTATTTGGCTAAGTATCACAAACCTATTATTAATGAAATATGACACGACCTTTATTTATTCCTTCCAACGTCAATTACTCTTCCCCTATTTTCGAACGTACTGATTTTAATTCCTTCTCAAGTATTAATACTTGATCGATTACTTATGACATTAGTAATATTGGATCCATTGATAATTTCGGAATACACTTCAATCCTCATACAAATATTTTACCTCATTCTATAATACATTTGCAAACAACTTCCTATTTATTTAAAAAAAAATACACATTTGATATTTCACATCCTTATTTTAAAACTCCTATATATTTATCTATGTATACTTATACATTTTATTTTCCCTCAAATTTTTGTATAAAAGACAAAAAAAAAACGATTTATTTAAACTTTGTTTCTAGATATATAATATATAAGCATAATGCTAATTTATTAGGCTTGTACATACCTATATGTACTAATGGTTTAAACTAACAATTAATTGTACACATATACATCTACACATAGAATACAACTACTAAAGGACAAACATGACATAAACAAAGTTTTGGTTGAAAACTAATGAGAGTTGATCGGCTACACAATAGGAGAAAAAGGATTTCATTTTCATAATTTTCAATTCTTCAATCATATGCCTTTTTTTTTCTCTCTTTCAAGAATATTTATTATCCCTAATAATTTATACACTTTCCACACCACTTTCTTTACTTTATACACTCACCACTTCTTATTTTACACATTCAACTTTCATTATATTTATACACTCTCACTCACAACCAACAATAATATATATATATATATATATAGTGCATGAATGTGTGCAATCGGTCAATACATTGAAGAATTGGAGCAATCTCATTTTCTTATCCTATATTATACCACTAACCGCAATAATCCACCTCCCATTAATTAATACACCAAAAGAAAATAATACTAAACCTACACATAGGGGTGATCATAAATTTAAAATAACCGCCCGCACCGCACCGAACCATTAATATTAATTTTCGCGATTAGAAATTTTAAGCAAAACCGCACCGCCTTAGCGGTGCAATTTTCGATTTGGAAGCCAAACCGCCCGCCAAAACCGACCGCCCATGTATTGAATAGTAAGGACAATTATGTACTTAGCATATCACAAAATTACAACCATAATATTCTAATTCTACTCTTCAACTCAAAAATGTAAAAAATATCAAAAAAGTGCACCCTCTGTTTTTCTGTTTTCCTTTAGCATTAGTATAGTTGTAATATTTTTCTTCATAAAAAATAATATATTGAGTGCATTGTATTGTTGTTTGAGTGCACCTTTGTTTTCCTAAAAAACTACTTTTGTTTGAATGCACTGTATTGCAAGATTTTCTTCCAAAAAGTGTGTATATTTCATTTACTAAACTACAAAGTTGATGTTTGTAGTGTGTCCAATTGAATACAAGTAGTGAATTCATTTTGTAATTGTCTACCATTGGAGAATTCTAGTCACGCAATGAAAGTTTCATTTATTTAAAATGTTTTTATTTTCTTACAATTAATATTATTTATTTAATGTTTGGATTTGATATTCAAAAATGACTAAACCTTCTAATCTACTGTCCAAGAGAAAACATAGAACTAAAACACTTATGATTTTAACCGCAAAACCGCCCGCCACCGCCTAAAACCGCACTTATGATTTTATATAGCAAAACCGACCGCCACCACCCGTCACCGCCTAAAACCGCATATGGCAATTCGGTTGAAAATTATTGAAAAAACCGTAAAACCGCACCGTGATCACCCCTACCTACACACACACTTTCGGCTATATTGATCCTAGATGGGGGAGTCAAATATTTTTTTTATTCTATCTCCCAACAAGACCAAATTATTGGATATTTAAAAAAACAATATAATAATTCCCCTACACCATCCCATTTCTTTCGGCCATATTGTAGAATTAGGAGAGAAAAATTAATCTTTCATCCTACAACACTTAAACCTTCCATCATCTTCACTCTTGTGCAAGAACACACAAAACACACTTCCAAAAATACACTAAGGGACAAAATTTTCTAAGTAAGGTGGTAAGCTTTTTCTTCCATTTCTATTTTTATCTCCTTGAAACTTCAAACATATACCTCCAATTTCTAATTTGATGAATCCTTCTTGTTGAGGTACTCCTAGAGGAAATTTCTTGAAGAATTAAGAGACCTAGACTTGACTACAAGCTTGTAGAAGAAATTCAAGACTACACACTTTTAAGGTGAGAAAATTGTGGTTTGAGTATTTTTCTCTTGACAATATGAAGAATTAATTTTTGACCCAAGGATATGAATTTTTGGACTTTTAGGGGCTGACCTTAAGAGTTAGTTTAAGAGTAAGCAAGGAGACCTATTTTGAGACCTCTACTAGTCTAATTTCATCTACTACACAAGGTAAGTGTAGTTTTACCAATTTTCTTCACCTCTTTCTTCTTCTCCTTAAATTTTAACCCCATTTCCTAACTCCTACATTTATTTTTTGGTATTCCTTGACCTAGGGGCTGACCTAAGTCACTTCTTCTTCAAGAGTGATTTATTTCGATTTTCACCAACAACTTCATTTTTAAGGTGGGTGGAAAATCTTTCCAACTTCTAAGTGTTTTTACTTAAAATACATGTAGTATTTTGATATTGAGCACTTGAGATATATATGTTATGTATTGCATATTAATTTCTTGTATTAAGTTGTGAAAATTCTCAAGTGTTGCTCAAAAATGCTCTTTATTGAAATTTAGGTGCATACATGTACACTTTATTGTTTTATTTGATAAATTCTTGTATGAATTTGATGTGCATGTTTATGATCTTGAAATCCATGTTTTGTATGACGTATAACCTGTACAAGTCGAGCATAATTGATTAAATTTCAATTTTTGGACTTAAAATGCAAAAATAGAAAATTGGTGGACTTAATTGCAAGAAAATAAAACTTAAGGGACCCCTCTGTAATTTTTGAAATTTGGGACTGTACTCAGGTTCAAAAATGATGTTTGGACATTTTAATAAAGTTTTAAGAGTTTTTAGATAAATAAAATCAACCCTCAAAAGCCCAAGGAATAGATTGTAAATTTTTAGAAGTTTAAGGGCTATATTGCAATTTTTGAAACCAGATCCTATTTTTAAAATTTGAAATTTTAAGTCTTGAGGGACTGGAAATAACATATTTCAAGTGTATTCCAAATATCCAAGTGTTTAGAGCTTGGAAAGTAATTTTATAAAAATTGAGGGTCCAAATCGTAAAAGATTAAAATTGAGGACCAAAATGAAATTTCCAGGATTTATGCAGTCCATGCACCTGGAAATACTAATTTAACTTTAACATAATTATATTTTGGACCCAAGGTTCAAATTTCATAACAATTGGACCCCTAAAAGCCTTAAAGGCAATTATTTCAAAATGGGACAAAAATGAGATTTTCAAAAGTTAAGGGATCTATACTTATTTTATTTTAAAACTGCTTTTGTCTCAATATTCCATTGAATTTAGTGATATTTTACAACTTGAATCACATTAAAATCCCTTCCGATTTGTGAGTTCCAATTATTTTAAACTTAGGGCCCAAAATGACAATTTTAACAAATTTGGGGTCAATGTGAGAATTTTATAAAACCTCAACCTCAAAACTTTAAAACCCTGAATCTATGAACAATTTAGAGAATTTAGGAACCGACCTCATAATGTTTCAAGGTCGGGACATTTACTTATTCAATTTTTAACCCCAAAAGTATTGGTTTTTACAAAACGGGGCTAATTGTAAATTTTCTTTTTACAAGGACCTAACTCAAATTAGTTTTCTTTTAAAGAAACAACCCTGGACCCTCTGAATTTTAATAATGTTATAAAAGATTTTATTTTCTTAAAACACCTTGACTTATCGGATCGTCTTGACCAATCAATACGCGATCGCGGGCGACTTCCCGCCTTACGATTTCAAATCTATAACGGGACTTATGTTCCACCTAATCTTTCAAGATATCGAAGATTGCTTATCCTCCCGATAATCATCTTCATCCAAATAACTCCACCAACGCCATAATTGCCACGCGCGAGTTTCGAAAATTTCGAATCGCTTCCTCGAATCAATAATACTCGATTTGCCTCGGTTGACTACCTAAACTTGTATTTATTTTCTGCCTCGAGTCAACTTGGTGTGTCGAGCTCACAATCGGAATGGATATGTCGGGATGGAACCGGCAGCTCGGCCGCTATTCCACTCTTAAGCCCCATCGCCCTAATCCCGCAACTAAGGGATGGAGTTGTCCAAGGAAGCGGGTCGTAGTACTTGAGGTATAATCATGATTATGACAAACCGAGCCTTGCTAGCTCCTTTGTGGATTTTGTCTTTGCCTATGGAGCGATAAGGTGACAGGTCTTGGACCATTTTGCTCGGGAGTTACAAGGAAGAACGAAAGAATCGCTATCCGATCCACACGATTTCGAGTTAATCGAACCTCGTTTGGTTGGCGCTACAAACCGTATGCAACCGCTACTTGTATTGCATTGGTTGGCGTTACAAATCCATACGCGACCGCTACTTGTCTTGCATAAGATTGGCGCTACAAAACCGTATGGAATCCTCTGTCGTGCTTGAATCACATAGTGCCGTGTGACCACGAATCGTATTCTTAAAAATCGTATAAGTATATTACTTAAATATATTTATCACGACAAATGCTTGATTGTGTGTGAAATCATGCATCATATCTCACGCGTTTTCATACAACTCGATTTTCTCGCATTAACTATATATATCGCCACACTTTCACACGATCACCCCATCCACCGAGGTTTCGTCACATCCCCTCATGTTTTCTAACTTTAGAAGAGGACTTTGTTGAAGATCTTGAACCTACCATGGATCAATTCGTGCTCCGCATGTTGGACTTACTTTCTATTGTTATCAATGTTGCTGGACTTCTTTCTTTTATTTTACTACCGTTGGACTCTTTTTATTCTCTTTGCCATTCTAGACTATAACTTAAAGGCATAGGACCATTTGATACTTAAGCTGGTGATATGATGTGTATTTTATTACCTAGTTCTGGACTGTAAGTTATTTGGATGTTGTTAGGATGTATTTGTAATCGTACCGTACTTGTAGTTTTCCGCTGCTTTAGACTCTGTTTCACTTGGGATTGTTGTATCATTTTTCTAGACTGTTGGTTTATTTCTGTTTAAGTGGTTGATCGTCGTCGCGTCGCGTTTGGGGCATGACATTGTATTTCTCCGATTTTTTGTTCAATGATTTCTTTTTTAAGTAGAAATTAATTGATAAATTTATTAATATATTTTTGTTAAGAAAATATTTAATTGAAAATATCAAGTATTCATTTTTTCAACAATATAAGTTCGATATGAAAATATATGTCTCACGAATATAGACATGTAATTTTTTATAAAGAGGTAGAGTATGTGTGAGAAACAGAGTGATGATCTAATATTAATATAAAGACAAAAATATACTCAGATAATCCTAAACAAGCTGAATTTGACATTTAAGTCTATAATTGAAAATATAAATTTTGATGTATAATTTTTTGTTTTTATTTACTTTATATGAATATTATTTCTAAAACAAAGTAATAAACATCAGCTCATGTTAATAGATATTTTCATTATAAATTTAATAATATTAAAATAATAATAATACACGTGCAACGCACGTGCGGGATTACTAGTTATATTATGAAAGTGCCTGCAAACTCTATAAGGGCCCATTTGGATGAAGGGATTTGAAATTCCAAGGGATTTCAAATAAATGGATTTCAAAGTCATTGGATTTGAAATCCACCTCTTGTTTGGATGATGTGAATTTGTGTAAGGATTTTAAATCCATCGTAAGTTTTGATAAAAAAAATTTAGAAGCTATATTTATTTTTTAATTGATATTTAATAAATAAAAATAAAAGATATAATCTTATTATTTTGTAAATAATTATAATGTGTGTGTAAATATGTGTGTGTGTGTATGTAAATGTGTGTGCAGTGTGTGTGTGTAGATGTGTGCAGTGTGTGTAATGTGTGTAAATGTGTGCAGCGTGTGTGTAGTGTGTGTGTAGTGTGTGTGTAAATGTGTGCATTGTGTGTAAATGTGTGTAAGTGTGTGTAAGTGTGTGTAAATGTGTGTAGTGTGTGTAAATGTATGTGTAGTGCGTGTAAATATTTGTAAATGTGTGCAATGTGTGTAAATGTGTGTGAATATGCAAGTGAGCATAAAGGAAAAAAAAAAGAATAGATTTCAAATGACTAGGTTTTGTGAGGAATTTGAAATCTTTTGAAAATGAGCTAAAACTTAAAGAGGGATTTGAAATCCATTGGTTTAGATTTATATGCCAAACATGGGTGTAGATTTAGCTAAGGATTTCAAATCCCTCCTCCCAAATCCCCTCCCAAATTCCCCGATCCAAATGCCCCCTAAGAAAATTGATTACCGTGAAAAAAATAACTAGGAAATATCAATAAATATATAGCTTAGATCTCTTGGCACTCATAAGATTAAGAGTACTGTCAGATAAGGTCACTCCCGCTGATTCCCATCCTTGCTTCGATGGAGGTCGAACCGTCGACATAATGTTTAACTTAAATAGAACCTAACATTGATTTTATTATTTTAAAAATTTTTAATATAAAAAAGGAACTTAGAAAAATAAATGAAGAATTAAACTAGATTTTAAAGACATTAGAGATATTAGATATTTGGCGTCGATAAATAACTACAAATTAAATACATTTAGACACCAAAATAAACAAAAAAAATCAATAAGTACATTTAAAAATTAAAATTACCTAAGTAATATAATATTTATAAGACTGGGAATAAAATACGAGGGATGAAGGAAATAACTAAGGTCTCGTAATTCTCCTACGTGAGGAGTGCTCCTTTTCTCTCCTAGAAGAGTGCTTCTTAGGATTCTTGTTCCATTAGTGTTGAGTGGTGGTGCCTGGCCAGGTTTTCTTCTTTTGTTGGCCAGGTTGTGTGAGAGCTTGGTGGCTTGGTAGTATCTTTGGGGTCTTGTTATGGGTGGTCCGGGTTGTTGTCTCTGTTAGTCCAAGTGGCTACGATAATCTAGAGGGGGGGTGAATAGATTATCTCGGTTTTCAGATTTTGCCCTCTTTTTCGAATAATCAAACAAAGACGAGAATGTAAATGCGGAAATAAAACAACACTCGTCGATTTAAAGAGGTTCAACCCACCTAGGGCCTAATCCTCTACCACCCCAAAGATATCAGGGATGGATTTCAAAAGAAAAAAGATTTTATTAATTTACCAAAAATTAATACAACACCTTGAGGATTACCACAACCCTCTTACACCACCTTGAGGATTACCACAATCCTTTTACAACACCTTTGAAGATTACCACAACCTTCAAACACCTATCACCTAGATCACCCAAGTGTATTCTTACCACAAGAATACTCACAAGGATGTCTTGTGTTGAATGATGACCAAAATCAAGATTACAACTCAATAATGATTGATACAATATGAGTACAAGTGTAATCAAGAATTGAAAGCCTAGACCTCAAATTTGTGCAAGTGAAAGTGCTAAGGCTAATACAACAAGATATATGAAAGTGTTTGCTTTGTTTGCTCTTTGCTTGTATGGAGTGTTGTGTCTTGTTGCTTGAATGAAGCCTCTATTTATAGGAGAGGTCTTGGCTTTGATTTCCAGGCATTTGGCTCCTTGGGGAGTGATTTGCTGCCGCAAAAGAAACCATTTAAAATCATCAATATAGTTAGAAATCAATCCCACAAAATAGGGAAAAGTCATTCGAAAATGCAACGGATAGTTCTTTGTCAAAACAGGGGTTCGACCGGTCGCACAGACAGAGATAAGATTGAAAAGAATTCTGCGAATTTTTACAGGGGGGACCGGTCGAGGGGGTTCGGCCGGTCGCCCTTGGTCTTGACCGGTTGGGGTTGATAGAAAATCAAAAAAAGAGAACTCAGATTCGAGAGGGCACTCCCGGTGCACCGTCGCCCGGTGGTCGACCGGTCGCCCTCACCGTCGCCCCACAGGTCGATCGGCCGCCTCCCCATTTTCTCTTACGCCCCATTTTCTGTTTCAAAACTCAACTCAGTGCGGGTTGCCTATAGGGCGACCGGTCGAGCCTGAAACAAAAGTGTTGTCCAATTTTAAATCGAATATTAACTTCAAGAAATACTCCGAAAAATAGTAAAAACATTTTAGATCGATCGGAAGTGTTGGGACAACATTTAGGGACATTGTTTTGGTATAAAAACTCATTTGAACAAAATCATCAAAATCATGATAAAAACATTTATCTAACAAACTCCCCCTTTTTGATGATTACAAACCAAAACAATTTTCAAGAGGACGATTTCGAAAAACAAAATAATTTTCCGGTTTATGAGTAAACTATCCGTTTAAAAACATTTTACAAAAGCTCCCCCTATCAACAAGCACATTAAGAAGAAATATTGCATAAGCTAGAAGCACAAGCTTTTACAAAATAAACAACAACTCCATGAGCTTAGAAGCTCCCCCTGTCACAAATACTTATTATCCATGCAAACAAGTTCATAAAACAATCATTGGACTGAGTTTTCTTCACAACTTATGGCCTTAATAAGCCATAGCTTGTAGCTTCTATCATAAGCTTTTATTAGCTTCTTTGAGCTAGCGAGCCAATTTTCCTGTTTCTCCCTCTTTGGAATCATCAAAAAGAATGTTAGGATGATAGAAACATCATAGAAGTATATCAAAGTGCGCCAAAGAAATGGTTTATCAACCATTGAGCAATTTAGGCTTAAAAACCAAGGAAAATGGGAGAAATGTATCATGAAGAGTTCATACGCTCGTTTTATTTCCCAAAACATGATCTCAATGAGTATAGAAGACTTTTGGAAGCGAGAGAATCATGTAGAAGTTGAAATTTTCATTGAAACATTTCATCGAACACACATTGTGGCGTGAAAAATAAAAAGAGTTGTATATAGCCCTTGTAAATGATCCAAGCCAAAAATTTCATCACCAATTCACATCAAACATCATACAATACACCATAATAACTAATCTCAACAAGATTATAAGCAAAAATTATCAAGAAATATACAAGAAAGCCATAAACTCAAGGGTTCAACCCAATTGAGCAAAATAAGGAAAATTCTTACCATTTGATCGGAAAAGATGAGCAATGATGATGATAAACATGCTATATAAGGTCCAAGATATGAATTGAATGCATGAAAATCAATTTTGAGTGACAATAGTGTGCATTTGGCAAAGGGGACGAAAAATGGCAAAAAGAAGTGAAATCGTCAAATGTCAAGACAGAACGAACTTAAACCAAAATTTAGCCTAGGGCGACGGTCGTGGTTGAGGGCGCATCGGTCGACGTTGAGGGCGACAGGTTGCCCTCAATCTCTTCAGCCCACTGTTTGTCAAATTTTTCAAAATCCGAATTTTCAACCAAAAATCCGATTTTTCGCCCTAAGTTTTAAAAACATGCAAAATGCAAACGTAGACCTCATTCAATATGCATTATGCCTAACCGAGCTCGTATTGACGCAAAAGTCTCGGAAGTTAGCGGTTTTTGTAAAAATGTCCGCTAATTGATCTTGAGATGGCACAAACGATATCTCAATTTTTCGTTTTGAAACACAATCCCTTAGAAAATGATGTCGAATCTCAATATGTTTAGTACGGTTATGATGAACTGGGTTTTGAGCAATATTTATAGCGGATATATTATCACAAAAGATAGGTACGTTTTCAAAAGAGCATTTGTAATCCGCTAAGGTTTGTTTCATCCAAAGAAGTTGAGTACAACAAAATGCGGCAGAAATATATTCGCCCGGCCGTTGAAAGAGAAACACGTTTTGCTTCTTTGAAAACCAAGAAATTGACATGATCCAGGAAGTACTTTTCCGATCATCAATATTACCCCGATAGTCGAATCACTATAACCTTTAAGAGAAAAATTTCATTCTTTGGATAAAATAAACCATATTGAATAGTGCCTTTCAAATATCGAAAAATCCGTTTAACGGCACTCATATGAGATTCTTTTGGATTGCTTTGAAAACGAGCACATAGGCATACGGCATGAAGAATGTCCGGTCTACTAGCGGTTAAATAAAGTAAACTACCAATCATACCTCGATACTTGGATTCATCAACCGTCTTGCCTTTTTCATCTTTGTCAATTTTGACATTGGTTGCCATAGAGTCGAGACGGTTCTTCTTTCTTCAATGCCGAACTTCTTCAAAAGTTCTTTTGTATACTTTGATTGCGAAATATAAATACCTTCTTGGCATTGCTTAATTTGAAGTCCAAGGAAGAAGTTTAGCTCCCCATCATACTCATCTCGAATTCACCTTGCATTAACTTGGAGAATTTCTTGCACAAAGATTCATTAGTAGCACCAAAGATAATATCATCAACATAAATTTGCACAAGTAAACAATCTTGCCCTTTTTCAAAAACAAAGAGTGTAGTATCAACTTTACCTCTTGTAAAACCATTTTGCAAAAGAAAAGAGCTAAGTCTATCATACCATGCACGGGGTGCTTGTTTTAAACCATACAAAGCCTTTTAAGTTTATAAACATCATTAGGCCTAGAAAAATTTTCAAACCCGGAGGTTGTTTTACATAGACTTCTTCTTGAATAATACCATTTAAGAAAGCGGATTTAACATCCATTTGGTAAAGTTTGAAATTTTTGAAACAAGAATAGGCAAGTAAAATACAAATAGCTTCTAAACGTGCTACGGTGCAAAAGTTTCATCATAGTCAATACCTTCTTCTTGACAATACCCTTGAGCTACTAACCTTGCCTTATTTCGAACAATGTTGCCTTGATCATCAAGTTTGTTAGGAATACCCATTTTGTACCAATAATTGTTTGAGATGGAGGACAAGGTACAAATTCCCATACATCATTTCTTTCAAATTGATTCAACTCCTCTTGCATTTCCAAAAACCAATCTTCATCCTCAATAGCTTCCTTAGCATTTTTAGGCTCTTTTGAGATATAAGAGCTTTCTCGGCAAAATTCCTTCGAGTCATTACTTTATCAAGGGGATCACCAATAATAAGATCTTTTGGGTGATCTCCTTAAATTTCAATGCTACGGGAAGATTCAAGTATCACCCTATCTTCTTGAGGAACATTTGAACTTGAAGGTTGATCATATGAAATAGAAGGTTTATCATTATGAGCATCACTTTGAACAATAGGTTCAACAATATCCTCTTCATCACTATCGTCATTGGGTATTCTTTCAACACCCGAGGCTTCATTAAATTTGACATGAATAGATTCTTCAACAACCATGCTAGTCTTGTTGTAAACCCGATATGCTTTGCTCTTGGTTGAATACCCCATAAATATTCCTTCATCGGCCTTAGGATCAAGTTTGTCCAATTGATCCTTAGTATTCAAAATAAAGCACTTACATCCAAATATTTTGAAATAACTAATATTTGGAGTTCTTCCTTTCCAAAGCTCATATGGAGTTTTATTCATTTTAGGACGAATATAAACTCGATTAATGACATAGCAAGCGGTATTTACATGACTTCGGCCCAAAAATATTTTGGAAGAGAAAATTCATTGAGCATGGACCGACTCATTTCTTGTAGCGCCCGATTCTTCCTTTCGGCTACACCATTTTGTTGAGGTGTCCTTGGAGCCGAAAAATTGTGTGTATATCCTTGGTTTCACAAAAGACTCTAAACTCACCGTCAAATTCTCCGCCTCGATCACTTGAATAGTTTTAATAGTATCTTCCTTTTCATTCTCAATGCGTCTACACAACTTAACAAACTCATTAACGGCATCGCTTTTATTTGCAAGAAAAAGAGCCCAAGTGTATCTAGAAAAATCATCGACAATAACGAAAGTGTAATGTTTTCCACTTAGACTAGCCGTACCAATATCCCCATACAAATCAAGGTGAAGCAATTGTAGGGGTTTGGTAGTGGAAATTTCATTTTTGGGCTTAAAACTACTCTTAACTAATTTGTTCTTTTGACAAGTGTCACATAAGCCAAGATTTTCAAAATTCAATTTGGGTAGTCCTTTTACATGTTGGTTTTTGTAAATATTTTTCAAATTCTTGTATCCAACATGTCCGAGTCGCCTATGCCATAAACTCGTTAAATCATTATTGGCGACAAGACAAGAAACATTTGACTAACCAAATCACTAGTACAAATTTTGTAAAGATTGCCTTTTCTATTTGCTTCACAAATAATATTACCATTTTTAAGAATAAGGCATTTTTCTTTATTAAAAGAAACATCATAATTTGAATCACAAAGTTGGCTAACACTTATCAAATTAAACTTAAGCCCTTCTACTAAAAAGAACATTACAAAGAGAGAAAGAAGAGTTACCAATTTCTCCATTTCCAAGAATTTTTCCTTTGCCATTGCCGAACATGACCATACCCTCTTCTTGGAGCTTGATGTTGGTAAAAAGCTCTCTCCTCCCGGTCATATGGCGTGAACATCCGCTGTCCACGAGCCATTTCGAATCCTCCATGGTTGTTATAGCCCCTATTACCTACAAAATCATTTCTTTTAGGTACCCTATAATTTTGGGGTCCATGGGGTTAGTTTTGAGACCTTTGGGTCTCCAAACATAACTAGAGCTATTTCTCAATTTGCAATTATTAGCATAATGTCCAATTTTGCCACAATAAAAACAAGTAGGAGTATGAGAGCTACTAGACGTATGAAAGTCGGACCTTGGTTATTTTTCTTAAAGACTTTTGAAATAGTTTGTAACCAAGTCCTTGTTTTGAATGCTCACCTCTTTGTGCATCTAAAATTTTAGTAACCTTATCCGTGCTTAAATTAAAACGATGCACATCCTTTTTCAAATTATCAATATCATTAGTGAGCATTTGTTTCTCGGTTTCAAGAGTTTGAATTTGAGTAAGGGTAATAGCATGAACATGATCAAGAGTCTCATAAGATGTAAATAATTTATCCTTTTCTATTTTAAGCTCTTTATGCTCCTTCTTTAAACTCTTGTATTTAACAATCAATTTTTGAAATTCATTTTGCAACTCATCAAAATCACATTGCAATTCATCAACTAAGGAGGAGGTAGAGGAGTTAGAGCGCACCTCATTATTTTCATCGTCTATAGCCATAAGACCATGTTCGGTTTCACCTTCCTCGTCGGATGTCTCGAGTAGCTCATCCCAAGTTTTGACATCCGCATTTAGAGCCTTCTTTTTCGGAAAAGGCTTCTTTTTCTTTTGTTCCTCCTCATTGAGTTTTGGGCAATCGGCTATGAAGTGCCCGGGCTTTCCGCACTTAAAGCAAGCATTATCTCTTGGTTTTCTTGCTTTATTTTTATTCACAAATTTTGCAAATTTTCGAACAAGTGCGGCCGTCTCTCATCATCATCATCATTATCATAGTATGCATTATTAGAAGAGGAAGCAAGACCTTTAGGAATATTTTGCATACCCGATTGATTGATGGTTGGTTTGGTATTTTTCCTCTCCTTGAGATAGACTTCATAGATGAGGAGGTTCCGATGAGCTCGTCAAACTTGAGTGTCTCAAGATTTTGTGCTTCCGTGATTGCCGTCACCTTTTCGGACCATGAGCCGGGAAGAGCATTCAATACCTTAGTCACTTTGTCTTCTTCGGAGATGACTTTACCGAGGGCCACAAGAGGATTGACAATGTTGTCAAGCCTTTCCACCATCTTGGAGATGCTTTCACCATCATACATGTTAAAGTTTTCAAAGTCTTTAACAAGCATGGTCTTTCTAGCTTGCTTGACCTTCTTTGTCCCTTCATATATAGTCTCCAATTTTTCCCAAACCTCATGTGCCGACCTTATGCCTCGTATGCGATTGTACTCGGTGGCGGTAAGTGAGCAATGCAAAATATTTAAGGCCTTACCGTTTAGAGAGAAAGCCTTCTTATCATTTTCATCGAACTCCTTGAAAGGTTTAGGAGTCGAGGTGCCATCCTCCATTTTTTCGTTGGTTGATCAACTCCTTCAATAACCACATTCCATATGTCAAATCCGCACCACTTGTAGAAAGCACTCCATACGGTCTTTCCAAAATGCGTAGTTGTTGGCGTCGAACAATGGTGGCTTGTTGGTGGAGGCGGTGGTGAGATAAGCATCATTCGTAGCCATGGATCTTTCCTCTTTACTCGGAACGAGCTAGCCAAAGAGTTTGGCTTTGATACCACTTGTTAGTCCAAGTGGCTACGATAATCTAGAGGGGGGGTGAATAGATTATCTCGGTTTTTCAGATTTTGCCCTCTTTTTCGAATAATCAAACAAAGAGAATGTAAATGCGGAAATAAACAAGACTAAATCGATTTAAAGAGGTTCAACCCACCTAGGGCCTAATCCTCTACCACCCCAGTATATCCGGGATGGATTTCAAAAAGAAAAAAAGATTTTATTAATTTACCAAAAATTAATACAACACCTTGAGGATTACCACAACCCTCTTACACCACCTTGAGGATTACCACAATCCTTTTACAACACCTTTGAAGATTACCACAACCTTCAAACACCTATCACCTAGATCACCCAAGTGTATTCTTACCACAAGAATACTCACAAGGATGTCTTGTGTTGAATGATGACCAAAATCAAGATTACAACTCAATAATGATTGATACAATATGAGTACAAGTGTAATCAAGAATTGAAAGCCTAGACCTCAAATTTGTGCAAGTGAAAGTGCTAAGGCTAATACAACAAGATATATGAAAGTGTTTGCTTTGTTTGCTCTTTGCTTGTATGGAGTGTTGTGTCTTGTTGCTTGAATGAAGCCTCTATTTATAGGAGAGGTCTTGGCTTTGATTTCCAGACATTGGCTCCTCCTTGGGGAGTGATTTGCTGCAAAAGAAACCATTTAAAATCATCAATATAGCTGTTAGAAATCAATCCCACAAAATAGGGAAAAGCTGTCTGAAAATGCAACGGATAGTTTGCTGTCAAAACAGGGGTTCGACCGGTCGCACAGAGATAAGATTGAAAAGAATTTCTGCGATTTTTTACACAGGGGGACCGGTCGAGGGGGTTCGACCGGCCGCCCTTGGTCTTGACCGGTTGGGGTTGATAGAAAATCAAAACAGAGAAGTCTCGTATTCGAGAGGGCACTCCCAGTGCACGGCCGCCCGGTGGTCGACCGGCCGCCCTCACCGCCGCCCACCTCGGTCGACCTGGCCGCCTCCCCATTTTCTCTTACGTCCCATTTTTGTTTCAAAACTCAACTCAGTACGGGTTGCCCTATAGGGGCGACCGGTCGAGCCCTGAAACAAAAGTATTGTCTAATTTTAAATCGAATATTAACTTCAAGAAATACTCCGAAAAATAGTAAAAACATTTTAGATCGATCGGAAGTGTTGGGACAACATTTAGGGACATTGTTTTGGTATAAAAACTCATTTGAACAAAATCATCAAAATCATGATAAAAACATTTATCTAACAGTCTCCCCTAGGGATGGTGACTTGAGCTTTCTATGCCTTCAGCTTTTGTTTCGTTGCTCCGTTTTTAGTTTGTCTTTTGTTTTTTTCCTTTGTCAGCTTGATCGACTATGATTTCTCACCTGTTTTTTCTCTGTTTCTTTGTATTTCCGGCTTCGACCGACCAAGGTGGAGTGAGCTTCCTCCTTCCATCGTGAATGTTTGAGGGACTCGAAAAATGGAGGGGATATTGCATTGAAGTTGGAAAAGTTTTCTCTATGTCCCGAGGAAAACCGGGAGTAGAGATTGAGGAAGAGGATATTGTATAAAGTTGGGATGAGTGTACCAAAAGTCCTGTTTGGAAAAGCTCGGGATCCAAGAAAGCTAATTTCACGGCATTAAAAAGACTCTACAGGTTTATGGCCGATTAATGAACCTATTGTGCTTCGCGGCTGGGATTTAATCTTTTCCGGTTTGTTTTTGAGTGAAATGGACAAGAGAAGAGTAGCAGATGGGAAAACGTGGTTGTTCGAAAAATCGATGATAGTGTTCAAAGAATGGGAGGATGAGTTGAACATTAAAATGGAGAAATTTGATAGAATTGATCTATGGGTCCAACTATGGAATTTACCAACCCATTGGTTGTGCAAAGAAGTGGGCTTTAAAGTGGGGAAAATCTTTCCAAAAGCTAAGGATGTTGCAGTGTCTGAATCTAGTAGCATTAGAGGGAGGTTTTTGAAAATTTTAGCCACTGTGGACATTGACAAACCAATTCTAAGGGGTACCACATTAAAACTGAAAGGGGAATCCCATTGGGTGGATTTTAAATATGAAAACATCCATGGATTGTGCTTTTATTGTGGAATGGTGGGTCATCTTGAGAAATTGCATTCGACAAAAAAAGGACATTGATGAACAACTGTGAAATCGCGATATGGGGACTGGCTTAAGGCTGAAGACTTTGGGGGACCGAGAGGGGTAATGCGAACATGATTGGAAAAAAGTCGCAAAAAAGTGGACGCCAATATTTTGACGCAAAAAGTTTATTTGCAACGACTTAAGTCATCACAAAAGCTTCGAGTATTTTTTTTAACGTTGTCGTTGCAAAAGCTTCTCAAAGTTTTTCGCAACGTTTTGTTGTCACAAAAACAACTTATTTTTAGCGACGGATTATATCCATCGCTAATAGTTCAAGAACATCCGCGGTGCATTCCGGATATGATAACACCGAAGTCACATCTCCAACAACATCTAAATACGATCTTTTCTTTAAACTTCCACTTATCCTTTCTTTACAAGGATAAATATTCTCAAAGAATATACCCCTATCAAGTCCCTATCTTACAGAGAATTAATAGGGCTTAGAGGGGCACAAATTAATTTAGGAAGCTGGAGAAAAAATGAAAGATATTTAGAAGATGAGGGCTTGCGTAGGGTGGAGGATGGGCTTGAATTCAAAATCCAACATGTGGGTAATTCTAGATCTTCGTCTCCTATTAGTAAAGGGGGGAATCCTAATGTTGAGGGAGGTAAAAAATTTAGAAAGGAATCTGAGGTAGGGATGGAGGATGGAGGGATTTAAGGAATCAATGAGGGAAAAAAGGTGGAGAAAGAGAGTTAGTGGTGAAACTGGTGCCGGGAGAGAGTATTAGGACACCCCGGGTGATATCTCGGATGTTATAAAAAAAGGGGCTGGGAGAAAACTGAAAGGGATTATGGGAGGTAATAGATGGAGTAGGATTAAGAGTGGGGAGTGTGAGGTGGGAGAGAACTTTGTAAGTATGAATTTAGATAATGATTATGGTTGGATAAGTGGTAAGAGAAAGGAGAGGAAGCTAATTGATGAAGAAATCAATTCGGTGAGAATATTTTGCACAAGGGAGTAGAAAGAAGTTGAAAAAGAAATGAGATGATGATCATGGTGGAGGAAGCCAGCCTCAAATGGCCCCAAGGTGATCAATGAAGATATGTGTGTGGAACTGTAGAGGTCTGGGAGGGCCCTGTTGTTCGTCTTTATTCTAAGCTTCACCGCAAGTGTACGGTGTAATCTACTACTATCTTAAAAGGGTGAATATTTTTGCGTAAATATGTTCCGACTAAAATACCCTCACTTTAAATATGGTAACACCACAATATTGAATGGCCAAAAAGTAATTTGAAGGTAGATAGATTTCAGTTTTAAATACCCTCACTTTAAATATGGTAACACCACAATATTGAATGGCTAAAAAGTAATTTGAAGGTAGATAGGTTTCAGTTTTAATAGATTGATGGACGTGTCTCTTGAACTCCCTGAAGGAGTTTTCTCCTCAAATTTTAAAACTTCCCTACAGACGCGTCCCCCAATTCCCCAAAGACATTTTCTGCTCAAATTCATACATTGAATCAGAAGTCACAATATACTAGCCACATCATCGATCAATTTCCGGTTGGAAGCATAGTCGATTTGGGAACTGTCGTGGCATATCGGTCAGAGTAGATTTTTCCTTTTCTATTTAGAATTTGATTTTTGCCATTGGGTAAGGATCGATTTTCTGGGAGAAAAGTGATGATGCGATGTTATTAGGGCTTACTTTTATCTAAGGTAGAGAGTTGGATGAGCCGATGAAGTTTCAATTTAAATAAGCAGAGAATTACAACAGATTGTACATAATCTATGTTTGTGTTTTTTGTTGTTTATATACCGAGTTTTTAGGCAAATTTAGAACTTGGTGATTTGAGAATATTGCTTCAGCTACAACTTCTTGTTGAGGCCTTTTGCTAATTTTTCCCTTTTTGTGATATATGAGATGTATTGGGAAGCGGATTTGAATTTCTTAGAATTCTGATTGCTTCTATCTATTAGATTAGAGGATGTTGGTCTCTGTTGTTTTATCTCACACTATGATATGGTGTTTTTAAATCAAAAATTTGGTTTGCCAATTATTTTCAAGTGGGGAATAAAACTTTAAGTGAGCTTCTTTTGTTGGAGGTTGATGATTTAACTGGAGCCTTTTTCTTTAGATAATTGCTTTAATTAATCATTTAGTCTTGAACTATGATAATGATGGGGTTTGTAAGTATTCAATGTCAACAACATGGAAAAAGTGTGGGCAGTGGAAATGGGCCCTCTTATGTCTAAGGATCATCATGTCTGAAATGTTAATTTCATGAATCGGTTTATTTGTGCATGGTTATTTTTCAATCGGTTAGTTAATATTTTCATTTCCATCTTCTCATTTTCTAGCGACATCTCGGATTGATGAAATTTTCATGGAAATATTGTATTGGCTCATACTATCCCGATTTTCTTTTATTTTACTAAACCTATTTGGTTTTGTAAGATAAAAGTTTGATGTTAAGGAAAAAAAAAGACATCCTTAAACAAATCTTCGGTGTTCTGCCCCTCTATAGTGAAATAAAAATTTAGAACTACCTATGTCGGGATTGGTTTTCTTAATATATTACCTTAGTTTTCTATCATCTTCATGAAATTCGTCGTGCTACTAATCTACTGAGCAATTTCTGTATCAAATTTGGATGTAATTTTCTTAAGTTTTGTTATTGAAACCTGTCTAATGTGTGGGTTGTGAAGCCACTTGTAGACTTTTTCAAAATCAGCATGTATGGAAAGTTGACACTATTTTGAGCAAATTTTCATCTTTCCTTTCGGCGAATATGTAAAATGAAGGTTACAAGATTCTTGTGGGGGTACTGATTTTTCTTTTCAGTATAAATGACCTTAAAAGAGTTTGACTATGAGGAAGCTATTTATTGAATCTATGGTCAATAGTCTGAGATGAGCTTTGAGAGTATTCTTGTGAGTTTTGGTTTTTCCTTCAACTTGAGTTCTAAGTATACTTTTTTGTGGATTGTCTTTTCTACTCTTTTTAGATTATTTTTTTAGTTTTCTTATGAAGTTGTTTGATTGGTGTTTATGTGAAAACGTATACATGAAATTAGTACACCCTAAGTTATATCTTAAAGAAAACAACTCTAATTTAGAAAACTGAAACCTTTCCTGACAAATTACTGAAGGTACAGTGTAGAATGCTCAAAGGTGTAGTGACAATGGACCATCACAAAGTATTTTAGTTCCCCGTGAATACTTTATTTTGCTGGTACTTCTGATAATGATATTTACTTTCTGATATGCTCTTTTCATACAAAAAATAATATCAAACTCAATATAATCCTAGACATCTCTCTATTTTTCTCATTTCTGATTCTCTTAGATGCTTGGTTCGTTTGCAATTTTGCATATTATTTTAGGTATTTCTGGATTACTTTTATCTGATTATAATAAACCAAAATTTTTATTTCAAGAAAGAAGTGCCGATGGCAATATAAGAAACAGGAGTAGGAAGTGTAAGAGGTGGAGAGAAAGCGAAAAATACCACTGAGTCAATTGTTGGATGATTGATATGTGGTGGATTTGGAGATGTAATTGAAAAAGGTTCCTAAGATGTCTTAAGATTTTTGTAGGTTGATTGGGTCCAATTTTAGCTGAGATATAGTTAGGGTGCATTACAGAGGAGATTAAATTCATTTATATCATTATGTGTACAAGGTTACTTAGTGAATACAATTCACGTGGGCACAAACAAGTTAATTGTTTTATGTGTAGCATTAGTAGTTTCTTCCAGAAATCTATGGCTACATGTTAATTTTGGGTGCCTTATATGGATTCTATTGCCGGTTATAAGATAAAATATATATCATTAATGTTATACAAATACATTGAAGTGCGGTCTGCAAAGCATATTTGCGAAAAATGGAGCCTCATAATTATTGTTGAGATCAGAATCCATCTCTGAACTTCTATTGGGATAATTACCAAATACTACTTTTGAGGTGTAAACTAATTACAAAAAACTCAGGTATCTTTTGAAATTACAGGTGAACTCTTGACACATGTTTCTATTTTACAAAATGCTCCTATTGAGGGGGTATTTTTAAACCTGACATGTTTTCGAGGGGTATTTGTAATTTTAAACGATAATTGAATTTTTTTGTAATTAGTTTAATTTTAGGGGTTGTTTTTGTGATTATCAATTATTCTTTAATGCATGCATCAATGTAGTGGAAGAAACCAAAACAAAATTATCTGCCAGAAAAAAATAGCAAACGGGGGATGGCCCAGGTTTCATCTCGAACACCTGGAAGGACACATGATTATGGCCCCAATCGGACGTGTCCATGTGGCCGACAACAATAGCTTCAACATCATTGTCATTCTCTCCGACAAGTGAAACCTGGTACACCCTGCTCTCACTCTCTTGGTAAAGGCAATAGAAAATATTACTAGGATAAGGCATAATATGAGAACTAATAAACTCAAATTTTTATGTAATATTATCGGGCAATTGAGTTAATGAGTCGCCCATTAGGAATGGCTCTAACCATTACATGACTATTTTTAAGAGACACCTATTTTTAAAAAGAATGTGCCTACAAAAGGAGATTTATGTGAATTTATATAAATGGAAAATTGCAACAGATTGCACAAAATCAATGTTTGCTTTTTCGTTGTTTATATGCGCTTTTAGGCAAATGACTTGGCGGTCGAACAATGAGAATATTGCTTTCTGTTACAACTTCTTTCCAAGGTCTTTTGTTAATTTTTTCCCCTATTATGTGATCTTTGAGATTTATTGGAAAGTAGAGTTGAATTTTCTTGGAACTTTGATTGGTCAATCAGTTAGATTAGATGTGATGGGCTATCATTGTTTCACCTCACTATGACATTGTGTTTCTAAATCATATATTTTTTTATTTCCTTTGGACATCTCGCATTGATGATATCTTCATGGAAATTTGCATTGCCTCATACCATACTGGTTTGCTTTTATTTTACTCACCTATTTAGTTCGTAAGAAAAACATTTGGTGTAAGGAAAAAAACATCCTTCAAAATATCTTCGGTGTTCTTCCCCTCCATAGTGAATTAATATTTCGGAAATACCCCTTAATAGAATCTATTTTCTTAATATTTTGACTTAGGTTTTTATCATCTTCGTGAAATTCTGCTGCGTTAATGGTCTACTGATCAATTTCTGTATCAAAGCTGACTGTTTGTTTCTTGAATTTTATTGTTGAAACCTGCCATTAATGTGTGGGTGGTGAAGCCACTAATAGACTTTTTGAAAAGCAACATGCATGGAAAGTTGATACTTTTATAGCAAATTTTCATCCTTCCCCTCTACAAATATGGAAGATCATGAAGGAGAGGATTCTTACGGGGGCACTGATTCTTCTTCTCAGTAGAAATAAGCTTAAAAAGAGTTTGTCTATGTGGAAGTCATTTATTGAAGCTATGGTAAATAGTCTAAGATGGGCTTTGAGAGTATTCTTGTGACTTTTGGTTTTGCCTTTAACTAACTGGATTCTAAGTATATTTTTTCATCGGTTGTCTTTTCTACTCTTTAAATTGTTTTTGGGTTTACTTATGAAGTTCTGGATTGGTGTTTCTATTATATATATTTTGAGATGCATGTGAAAACTTTACACATGAAATCAATACACCTTAATTAAGTTAGCAATATAGAATATTTGAGTCAACTTCTAGGAACCATTCTATGGGATCTCATACATAGACATGAACCTGTACGATCACTTTATTTATCTCTATGACTTAATAAGACTAGAAATAGAAGTCTAAAATGTTCAGTATGGGAAATCACATACGGATGCATATATGCCCCACTTCAAACTTATATATGATTTCTAATTAATAAGTACAAGACTTGGATATCCAATGAACTCATTGGCTGAGTCGGATGCTTTTCCTTTGTAAATGGTAGTAGATGACTACATAGTAATCTTGAGTTCTCCCCTAGAACCAAGTGGTTAGAAGTTATTGGATTTGTTAGGTGTTGAGAATGGAAATAACATCAGTTTTGAGATGAGATTCATTCGTACCCATTGAAATTGAGGCTTGAGAATGGGATTTATGATGCACAAGATCGATGAGTAGAGTTTAAAAATTTAGGCTAATTATAAATTGTCTGCTAGCCTAGGATTTAGGATCGATCTCATTTATTTTTCTTTATTTTAATGATCCATTAACTCATATGAAGACCACTATAAGAGGCTTAGCACGTATACCCTATACATGCATGATTTAAATGGTTTGAAGACAAAAACTTCAGGTATAGATACTGACCTAAGGTTTTAAAGAGCAATTTATGAGTAAAGATTGTATTCACCACATTTTAAATTATAGATGGTTAAAATTAAATGGCATCAAATTCAACATGTTAGTATTCCAAATATTTCAAAAAATATGATTTTTCAATGTCAGTCTCCAAACTTTTATTATCGCATTGATGACAGTGGCGGAGGTAGAGGGCCAACCTCCCCCTCCCCCCTACTTAATTTATAAATGAAATAAAAAAATTATTTATAATTTATATGATTTTTATTGAGTTTTTTCATCAACCCACCCCATGTCGTGTGTCGGCCAACCACACTTTTCTAAGCTTGCTATGCCATTGATTGATGAGATTCCTTACGTTTAGCTACTTATCACTACAATTTGTAGAAATACTTTGAAGTGGTTTAGGATTGAAATGATATTTTTAAATGAATATCGATATGAGTTTGACATTTTGAGTATTCTTAGTATTTATTTCTTAAGATTTGTGAGTTGATAACCAATAAAATGTATAATTTGTGAAACCCAAGAACGAGTCTTTTAGATCTAACCACTTCTTTCAGATAATCCTTGATTTTACATATGCATTGGGTGGTGGAGTTCTTGGGTTGTTTTCAAACACAGATTTTTTTTCTTCTTCTATTTTGGCGGATTTTTTTTCTTTTATTTTGTTGTAATTGTTTTTCCTTATAATTGTTCTGACTCATGTATAAGTAGATGCCAAAAACTTAGTTGGTTTGGTTTTTTGTGGGCATCATTGCTGAACTGTGATGTTGCAAATGTCTTATGTTTTAATAAATGTTGATTCAATGATTTTGATTGCTGCATTAGTCTATTTCTCTTAATGAGATTGGTACTGGTGAATTAATCTTTCATATAGGTGGGTTGCAAACAACTAGCTAGAATGTTAGTGAGATACATAATTCAAGTGACGATGAAGACACTCTTCAAGGTGTCAAAATAAATATGCGAAGAGATTGTCAAATTCAAAAAAGAAGCGGGCAAATGACAATTTCCAACATAAAGCAAGAGAATGATTGATACAATTAAATTCATGTTTTTACTTATAAGTATTTTCTTATGGTTTATGGATATCTTCAATGTTTTGTACAGTTCAAATTTTAGGAACAACTATGGCTTAGAAAAATGTATTCTTAATCCTAAAGTATACTTTAAGTGGTTTGTCATGTTCCCAAAGGGAATTTTGAAGCCTCATTATCGATTAATGGAACATTTCTACCATTAGCGCAAGACATTAATTTGGTATTGGAATGACTCCATGTTTTTATTCTTTTATTTTCATCAAGAGGTACATTTAACATTTATATTACTAATGATTTATGTATTACACAAAGTGAGGTTTTTTTACATGCATCTTAAATAAAAATTATTTGTTGGATAAAGTTTAACAATAATTTGAACTAAGTTCTTCATACAAGTTTTTGAGCTAATAATGTCCTCAATATGTTTCACCTATTATTTTATTACATAGAAAACAAGTTTTAAGCTGATATTGTAAATTTTACAATATGAATAATAGTCTTAATATTAAATTAAATTATAATAATTAATAACTTACTCTTAATTAAATTAGCAAAAACATATGGTTCACATGCAACGCACGTGCACCTTACTAGTTTATATAAATAGGGTAAGCAAGGTCGTACCCACAGAGACTAATAAATTAGTGCGCTAAGTATTGAACCAAGATAGTTTTACTTTTATTTAGACGATCGAAATTTGATGGTTGTTGTGGAAGTTGAGATAGAAATAACCATAAAAATACAATATACTAATATTAATGGAATTATCAAGAGAATAAAATGGATTCCCGGGTTATGTTTTCAATTAATATTCCTCTTGTTGTCCAAATTAATCAAAACCAAAGTTAGTATCAATATACCTATAAGACAATCACGCATATGTTTTATCCCCCCCTCGAGATGTATATAAAACGTAGATTGAAATATCCATGCTAGCATTTCTACTCAACAATAGATATACAACTCCCAAATGCACCAAAGATCAAATATCCTCACAAATATCTACAAACCTCTCGATTCACGCAAATATTCATGTCAAGTACTCAAGATCAAATATTGAAGCTCATCTCTCGAATTATGAATCAATATATCAAACATGCTAAATCATTGACCAAAGTGCTCAAGAATCAAATATTGAAGCTCATCTCTCGAATTATGAATCAATACATCAAACATGCCAACTATAGACCAAATGATAAAACAAGAATAGGCACAAAGTACTCAAATAGGCTTCAAGACAATAACTTCAACTAAGATTAAAATATTCAACAAGAGTTCAATTGATCTACTTCCAAAACCCGGAAATCACAAGATGTTTAGCTACTCATTACAAATAAATAACTCATAGACAAATCGTTCATATTCATAAGAAGCTAAAATGAAAGATTAAAGAACAAAGAATGAGAGAACTTAGGGAAATGGATAATCTCTCGATTTATCTTCAATCCTCAATCTCCGATTCGACCCGATTGTTCCCTTGATTCTTCCTTCCTTGAAGATGATGTTTTTCTTGTGTTTTTGGGTGTATTCCCAGCTCTCCTCCCCTTGTGTGAGCCCCCCAAGATGTGTTTTTATAGTGTTTTGGCCAAAACTAGGTCAATGTGCTGTCAAAATTGGACATTTCAAAGACAGACGCACGGGTCATGCTCGGCCGTAGCGTGCTCAAAGTCTTCAGGCACACATGAGTCTTGCGTCACAAGCACGGTTGTCGTAAGGCCACCCAAACGTCGAATTGGCTTATGGGGTCTTCATAAGAGTGAAGATTTATGTATCCACTTGAATCATCTCAATATCAATTTTTTAGACAGAGTTATGACCAAAACACAAAACCCAGCCAGTGCTGGAAACTCCAGACGCGTTTGGACTTTCCTTGAGATAAATCCCCTCATTGTTTGATCATCCATGCTTCTTTTGACACACGATTCATTACTATGACTCTAGACTCAATATAATTGGCTTCCAATTGGGTGTAATCGCTCGATTCTTGATGATTCTAGGTTGCAATGCTCGTATTTGTCACAAAATCACTCCAAATATTGTTAAATTCCGAACAAAACGAGCAAAGCGTAATACCTTTTCCACAAAGTGCGAATATATACAATTTCATATGAGTTATTGCATGTTCATAAACAATTATAGCCATAAATATGCCCTAAAATACATGCAAAACTCGCACTGATCACCTATATAGTTTCCCAACTTAAGGAGTCCCGGAAAGTTCACCTTCAGGAGGTTATTTTTATCCATGAGACTAAGAAGAAAATGTCATTTATTCAGACTGTGTGCAGGAAACTAAAAGTTGAAAAAAGATGGTTTGCTATTGATCCTATTGGCTTAAAGGGGGTACATTATTTGTTTGGGTTGAGAAAGTGATTATTCATTATATTGATTATAGTCAGTTTTGCATTGAAGTTGAATTCAGTGAGGAGGTGGGCAAGGAAAAGATGTGGGCTGTGTTTATATATGCTAGCACATATGATATAGAAAGATTGGACCAATGGAAATATATTGTGCAATATAAAGGGAAATGGGGGAAAAGTTGGCTGGTGGCTGGGGATTTTAATGACTTATGTAATAATTCTGAAAAAAGAGGGGGGAGGACTAGGCCTAATTGGAGTTTTTCCAGATTTAATTGGTTTATTAGAGAAATGGAGATGAAAGAGATACCCTTTGAAAGTGAATCTTTTACTTGGGCCAATAATAGACATGGAGAAGGTTTTGTTGAGGAAAAGCTTGATAGAGTTTTTGGTTCTGGCGAGTGGTGTTTGGATTTTCCTAATGCGGTTGTTAAAGTGGAGTTTATGGCTTCTTCGGATCATTATCTTTTGGTCATTGGATGATATGGCCAATCAAAAGAAAAAAAAAGATTTCAATTTGATAGAAGATGGGTGGAGAAGGATGGATATGAGGAAATTGTCAAACATGCATGGAAATGGGAATGCTTGGGTACTCCTATGTTTTGATTCAGGAAAAAATTCGAACCGGGTGGAGCTTTTAAAGTGGAATGATTCTCGGAAAATTAACACAACTGTTCAAATTGATGGAATTAAAGCATCTCGAATAATGCGAGAAAACACTAGGAAGCTAGGGATTGACACGAGAGTGGGATAGATTAAAGAGTGAGTTGCATGAGGCTTATAAATATGAGGAATTGTATTAGAGTCGGAAAAAGCTAGAGTTAGTCTGGCTTAAAGAGGGAAATAAGAACACAAAATACTTTCATGCTGTTATAGCCCAAAGAAGAATGACCAATTCCATATCTGAATTGGTTAGAAAGGATGGCTCTAAATGTGTTGGGGAGGGGATATTGAGAAGGAAATTACCAGTTTCTACTCGAAATTTTCACGACAGCCGCAATTGGAGCCCAACAATTTTTCAGGCATCCCTCAATCAATTTCAGATGAAATGATAGAGTGCTCATTCTACCTGTGGGAGAAGAAGAAATCAAAGCAGCCCTCTTTGATCTTAATCCTTATAAGGCTCCAGGACCGGATGGTATGACTCCATTTTTTTCCAATTCTATTGGCAATTCATTAAGAATGATATCTCGCTCTGCTGTTACTAATTTCTTTATAAATGGTAAAATGTTAAGAAGCATGAATCAAGCTTTAATCACCTTAATTCCCAAAGTCAAACACCCTACTTCTATCTCACACTTTAGACCTATTAGCCTATGTAATGTCAATTTCAAAATCATTTCCAAAATCTTGGCTAATAGACTAAAGTTGTGTCTGAATTCTTGCATTTGTGAAGCTCAGTCAGCTTTTATTCTGGGGAGACAACTTATGGATAATGTTGTGATTGCGCATGAGTGTATTCACTTCTTGAATAGACATAGGGTGGGGAAATTGGGGTATATGGTCTGTGAAGCTTGATATGGCAAAAACCTATGATAGGGTGGAGTGGTCTTGTGTTAGATTGACTATGAGAAAAATGGGGTTCCATCGTGTTTTTGTTAACTGGGTAGTCCAATGCATTTCCTCTTCTTCTTTCTTTTTCAACATTAATGGGAGTGTTAAAGGTTATGTTGTGCTATCAAGAGGGATTAGACAGGGGGATCCCATCTCCCCCTATTTATTTCTCATTGTCTCTGAGAAGCTTTCATGTTTGATTAAGAAAAAGATGCTGATGGAGTTTCATGGGCTTAAAATCCGCAAGAAGGGTCCTGTGATTTCTCACTTGTTGTTTGCAGATGATTCTATCATCTTTTGTGAAGCCTCTTCTAGTAATGCTGTTATGCTTAATGATATTCTGGAGAATTATTTTAGAGCTTCTGGGCAGATTGTTAATTTTGAGAAGTCTTCTATCTTTTTCAGCTTCAATACCCCTGGGCATGTGAAGGATGAAATCTGCTCTATTTTACACAATATTCAGATTCAGAAATCCTGTAGATACTTAGGCTTACCCCTTGGTATTGGCAGGACAAAAAAAGAAGTGTTTAACTATGTTTTGGATGCTGCTAGAAATAGAATCCAAAATTAGAAGAATAGATTTTTGTCTTCTGCAGGTAAAGAAGTCTTGATCAAAGTTGTTATTCAAGCTCTCCCTACTTTTGTTATGTCTGTTTTCAAAGTGCCTGATAGTATCTGAAAGAGTATTAGTCAGGTTACTGCCAATTTCTGGTGGGGGGAGTCAGATGGGGGAAAATAAGTCGTATTGGATGGCACGGGGAAAATTGTATGTGCCTAAGATTGATGGGGGCTTGGGATTTCAGGATCTTAAGCAATTTAATATTGCTCTGTTAGCTAAACAACTATGGAGAGTTATTTAGAACCCAGATTTATTGATGAGTAAAGTGTTGAGAACAAGTATTTTCCCTCGTGCATTTTCTTTGAGGCCAAGGTTGGAGGGGGAGCCTCTTGGTTATGGAGATGTTGGATGGGATCAAGACCTGCTTTGGAGAAAGGGCTCAGACTGGAAATAGGCAATGGGAAATCTGTTAAGATCTGGGAAGCTCCATGGATTCCTGGAATCTATAAGTTCTATCCCAGTGCTGTGGACCCTGATCCTGCTTTACCTGTTAGAGTCAGTGATCTTATGCTTGAGGGGAGGAAAAGTGGAATGAAGAACTGATTAAGAGTATCTTTTGCAAAGAGGAATCATCTACTATTTGTAAGATTGCTCTTAATAAGCCAAATCAAGATGACAGATTTGTGTGGCACTTTGAGAAGAAGGGAATTTTTTCAGTTAATCCATGTATCAACAACTAATTAAGAAAAATCGTTTCAAGAGATGCTTGGCCGAGAGCAAGTGGGAGGCTGGAGCGAGAAATAGGGTATGTCGGATTGGGATTTGGAAGCTTAAAATTCAAAATAAGATTAAATTCTTTTGTGGAAGTGTTGCCGGGAATCCTTCTGTTAAAGACTTGTGAAGCACAAGGGGGTGGATTTAGATTGTTAGGAATTTTATTGTTTAGATTTTGATGAATGCCATGTAAAACTTAGAATAGAAAGTTGGCTCCCCGATTCTTGCTTTGTAAAATGTATTGTAACAATTAGAGTGGCCAAGCCGAGTTAAGTCGGCCTACGCCCTAACATGCAAGAAGACAATCAAGACTTGAAGGAAAACTCTGTGAGAGACAGTGAAAGTACGGCAAAGAAGAGCAGACAGAACTCATTGAAGAAGCGGTGAGATGCGGTGAGTGGAACATCGGTCAAGTCAACTCAAGAGAAGCAAGTCTCAAGTGAAGTGAGAAGAGTCATCCAATGATTGAAAGTGACTCTAAGTCAACGAGGAAAGCAAGGAAATGCGAGTCAAGTCGAGATAATCGTAAAAGAACCGTTGTACGTAAATCAAGAGATTTACTTAAACAAGTAATATCTCCATACCACCTTTCTTGGAGTGCTCGTCCCGTAAGCGTGCAAAAGGAATGAACCAATGGGAAGCACTACACCGTGTCGAACTCGAAAAGGTGATAAAACAATTCATACGAGGAAATGGCAATTCCAAGAAGCGCAAGCCAACGACGCAAAGTGACTTTCAAAAATGAGCCTATCTCTTCAACGGGCAAATTTTTGAAAGTTCACTATAAAAGGCTGAGGAGTTTGTTTGAGAAGAACGATGAATGACACACACGTGAGATATACAAGCTTATCAAAATCGAAACATTCTCAATCCTCAAGCTACATTTGAAGTACATCAATCCAACACTTACCTCGTGAAGGAAAGAGAACTTCAATCGAGTTGAAGAGGAAAATACGAAAACAAGGGGTCTACATTCAGGAAGGATTGTAGAAAGGTTCAAGGGTCGAACCAAGTCTTAAGCTTTTGGAGGGCTTCGTGATCAAATCCAAAGTGCTTGAGCAAGTGAGTCAGTAGTAGCAAGGCAAAATTGCCTGTGAAGAAGCCGAGTCGCACGCCAACCGTGAGTGATCAAGGCGTCTCGCATCGAGTCCCAAAGGATCAAGTCGGGTTGTTGTGATCAAGACTTGTACGGACATTACCACTTTGTAAACGATCATTACCTAGTGGATTCCTCCAGGAGTTGGAGAAGAGAGGAGTAGAAGAATTACCCCATCTTCGAACCTCTATAAAAATTTTATTGTGTCATTTACATTTCAACATTTAAATTCCGCACTTTTAATCGCTTATATCTCACGATAAATTTGCTATCCATTTGATAATTTATAAGTACTAAATCAAGCTCTAAAATCTTGCTTAATTAAACGTAAGGGTGTTAAGTCTTCCACGAAAACAAAACCACGGTTGAGTCAAATTATATCCAATGGCTAAGTTACTCCATTAACTTACCACCAGTGAGTGAAATTAAGAGATCAACTCTACTTGAGTGACTAATTCGATTGTCCATCAAGGACACAATCGTAGAATCAGAGATTTAAAAAGACTAAATCGAAAATTTGGTAAGGTTTATTCAACCCCCTTCTAAACCTTACACTTACACCCTTGGGACCTACATAGATGTTATTTGTCAAGCTTGTGGGTTGGAAGAAGAGTCAATTGAGCATTTATTTTTTGAATGTGGAAGAGCTGAAATCATTTGGAAGCTGGCACCATTAAACTGGGATGGACTGAAGGATAAAAAAATTCCATTTTTTGATTGGTGGTGTGAGATTTGCTTGATGAATTGGAAGGAAATAATGAAGACAGAGTTGAGCTTACTATATACTTGCTTTGGTGGATATGGAAACTAGGAACTTGTGGAACTTTGAGCACATTTGGAGACCAGAGAAACTAGTAATTGAGAATCTTTGTTTGATCATTTGGTTGCAATTTAAAGAGATTCAGGTTTGATTGGTTGGCGGGGGAGGAGTCTGGTGGTCTAAGGGGTGTGGAATGTTGGCTTGTTTTTTTTTTTGTGGTAGAGTTTTGTGGATAAAACTAGTGCCTTTTTTGTTGTTGCTGTTATGGTGGAATCTGCTAGGAAGATGCATCTGTTGATTTCTGCTAGAGTGACTGCTTTCATTTTAGAAATTTGATGTGTAGGGTTATTTGAGTAGTGCTTGTTCTTTGTTTTTCTGTTTTCATTTTGGCTCATATGCCTGTACTCATCAGTTTCTAGGTCGATTTTCCTTGATTTTTTTGAGTTGTTCTTTGGTTTGTTTTATCAGCGTGCTTGGCCATCCGATTGTGGATTGAGCTTTGTTTTCTTCTTGGTGATATATTGTCATCAAGATTGATGCTGTAATTGGACTTTGTCCCTCATTGTTTTGTTGAATGGAAATCTTCTATCGTTTCGAGAAAAAAAGAAGGAATTAACTAAGTTGAGGAAAATAATATAAATTTATAAGTGTGAGGGTTGCAATTGTCCAATAATTCCTTCTTAACCCAAGGAAGAAAGTGTTCTTCTTGAACAAATGAATTTGCTCCATCTCGTTTAGTTGAATATTACGAATCGCCAGGCCAATCTTTGTTGAGCAACTGAATTTGCTTTAGGGCGCTATTAACACCTCCAAAAGCTATCAATACACCTCTATTCTTAATACACTGCTAATCCTATTTTAAATATAATATATTTACTTAATACACCCCCAAATCTTTCCCAATTTACCCTTCCCCAATTAAAAACCTAATAGAATTATACATCTTTATCTACACCTCAATATTATATTTCCATAATACTCAAGAAGAAAAAAAACAAACAACATGTGGACCGAGATTCAATGTGCGGCGAAAACATTTAAACCTCTTTGGTAAGCTTCTGTCACCATGATCTCATGGCGTCATCATGAGTAGTATAGTAAAGACATATTGTTGAACACAATTGTTGATGTTCTCGCTAGAAATTAAATGTAATCCATGTGATAAGCATCATCATAACATACATCAGAATTGGAATTATATTAGAATTGGAATTTCGTAATTTTCTACCTCTATAGCAAACTTAAACCAATTCCCAGACTCTATCGCTCTACCAAAACAATTTACAGGGGAATTTACTTAAAGAAATTGGAATGCCATGGAATCTTCAGATTATGTATCTCTACGACAATCAGCTATTGGAGAGATCCCGTCAGAGATTCTCGTCAAGTTCGCAAGATTGCTTCAGACTGGTAAGCTGAAGCAAATTGAATGGGAATATTGCTCCACTATGCACGTCGCGTAATTTTCTTTCGTTTGATGTTACAAACAAGGCAATGGAGGGGCATAGCACCCATGGCGTCCCACTAGTTTTTTTTTTCCTTCTTGAGTATAGTAGATAAAGATATATAATTCTATTAGGTTTTTAATTGGGAAAGGGTAAATTGGGAAAAGATTAAGGGGTGTATTAAGTAAATATATTATATTTAAAAACAATTAAGGGTGTATTGATAGCTTTGGGGGGTGTTAATAGCGCCTCCCTTTGCTTTATTTTGTTTGGTTCAACTAGTATGAACTAGCCAGATGAGCCTCTCTTGAGCTACTGAATTTTCTCCATCACGTCTGGTCCGCACATTAGTAACTGGCCCGACGATGTTTAATATAGCAGGTAGGGCCTAGATCAATAATTGCTTGTTGGGGGTGGTGATAGGAATAAAAGACTGAAAAACCACGATAAAGCATAAGAGCAGGATAACCTTGGCAAGGTGAATTACGCCATAGTTGTCTTTCTCATCGGGCGAGAGATAGTTGAGTTTTTCTAGATTGGTCGAGGGTACACGTTTATCCATATCAGGAAAAAAAGCGACAAGATTGTTTGTATTTGCTAAATGATGAAATGTGGGACATCAGACAAGAAAAAAATTGACACCTGCTCGAGCCATTTTGGTGATTTGGGAAGGTTGGGCGAGCCGACACTATGATGGGGATTTTGGTTGTGGCAGTGTAGTGGATGAAAAAAGGGTAGAATGAAATGACCCGCCCTGAGGAGAAGGTTGTGAGGCCTGGCTAATGGGCACTTGGTTTTCCTCTTTGTGGTGGAGCATTGAGTTCATTATGTCATGTGCCGAGGACACAAGAGGTTAGTACAATAGGGTGTGTTGGGGAAAAAACGATATTTCATAATTTAATTAAATATAATTTATTTTATATTTTGTTTATTTGACATTAATTGTTTAATATGATCTTGATAATTAAATCGGCCCAAAGGAGTCCGAGTTTGCCCAAACAGTCATTTTTCTCCTACGTGGGTGGCTCATGTGCCAAATTCTCTACACGACGCCCCACGAGACCCACCTCCCAGGTATAAAAAAGTCCCTTCTATTATCTGTAAGTAATTAACTCATAATTAATTATTCTCCTATGCATTCAGTATTCGTTTAGTGCCTTACTTTCTCTCTCATTCACCGTGCTGACTTGAGCGTCGGAGGGGCCTCCCTGGGATAACTCCTGGGGCCCTCTAACTTTGCGCGTGTGTGCAGGCAAGTTCCCAACTGAAGATTCACCGGTTCAAGGAGCAGAAGACAAGAAGACTTCCCTTTTGGGAAGATGATTTTGGTCAACTCAGTTGGCTTGGGTGATCCGCTCTAAAAAGCAGCATCATTTTGGTGCCGTCTGTGAGAACAACCAAAGTACACGAGGATACAGACTCGATCACAAGTACGTGATGGTGGATCTCAAGCTGCAGGCCGAGACATCGGAGACTATCAAGGAGAGCGACCGCCAGGAAGAAGGGGAACCAACCCTCTTCTCCAGGAGGGGTGTCGCCCCCTCCTCCATTTGCAAGAGGGACGCCGCCTCCTCCTCTTGGGAAGGCTCTGCCAGTTGAAGAAATTGGTTTGTCCTGGGAAGCCCTCCAGGCTCTCATGGTTGAAGCTGCTCGGAACGCATTAAGACATCAAGCCGCAACAGATGGTACAGGAAAACCACTGCGGGCATCACCTACCACTGAAGACCCTGATCGGGATGATCAGGAGGAGAGAGATTAAGATTGCGGTGAGAATCAAAATCATGAAGAGCCGCTACCAGTTGAAGAATCTCTAGCTGTGAAGTCTAGCCTAGCCAACACGCGGGCTACAACATTGATGAAGAGGAGCCCATTGGCTCTTATGATCTTATCTGAACCATTGCCATCAGGAATCAAGACCTCCAACCTCCCGGAGTATGATGACACCGGAGACCTGCAGAAGCACTTGGACAAATTCTATGCCAAGGCGGATCTCTATGACATGGCAAGAGACTCCTACTGCAAGGTGTTCACCACTATTCTAACCAAAAGGGCACTGACATGGTTCAATCAACTTCCAGTGGGATCGATCTCCGGGATGGACAAGCTCACGGAGGCCTTTATGTGATTCTTCATCAACAGAAAGTATCTCAATACTATTGCTCATCTCTTACAGGTGAAGCAGAAGGAATATGAGACACTGAGGGAGTTCATGAAGCGGTTTGTAGAAGCCGTCAATGAAGTGGCCAACGCCCAAAGATGAGACCTTGGCCGAGATATCTGCAACAAAATTTACACAAAGGGCATCTGAAAAAATCTCTTATCGGGAAGCCTTCATCCAACATGGAGGAGCTGTTGAGCCGAGCAGAGAAGCATCGTGTAGAGGAATCCACCAAGCCTGAGCCCGACATCAAACGCAAGTCCGGGAAAGACGAGAAGAACCAGTCGTGGAAGGGCTCGAGGAAGGATAATGGGTCAAGCTATACACCTTTCAACGCTGCAATAGCGGATGTGGTAATAGCCGCTCAGAAGAAGGGGATCATTGATCCCCCACAACCCATGAGGGACAACCCTTCGCGGGCGCCTTCCAATTTATACTGCAGGTATTACAGAGATCGGGGACACACTATCGAAGACTATTTTATTTTGAAGAATGAGAAAGAATGGCTCATCCAGAAAGTCTACCTCAAAGACTACGTGATCAGAGCAAGTTTCGCCAAGATCCTAGGCCACATGAAGAAGAATTTCCATAAGACCATCGCCGCTCAGATCGCCATAGGGAGGAAAAACGCGACAATCACATTAACAGAGTCATCAATGGGATCTTCAGAGGTCCAGAGGTAAAGGACGCCCAGCATGCCCTCGAGAAGATAACAAGGACAAAAGAGGACGCCCCGAGGAGAATCGGTCCAAGAAAAAAGTCATGGAGCAGCCTCAAGCCAAGGGCATGCCAATCACATTCGACACTCAAGACTACATCCCAGAGACCCAAGTTCATCCGGATGCCATAGTCATATCAATTATGCTGGCTAATTTTGTAGTTAAAAGGGTCTTGGTCGACACGGGGGGCGCGGTGGATGTCATATTTCTGAGAAGCCTATGAAAAAATGAGGATCGATCCAGTGCATGTCGTTCCAGTTTCGGCACCACTGATTGGCTTCACTAGAGAGATAATCAAGTCCTCGTGCGAAATCAACTCATTACTCATCATCGGGCATGGACGTCCCTCACCAAGTCACGAAGATAGTCCGCTTCCCTATAATGGACGCTTCATCCCCATACAACTTGATTTTGGTAAGGCCAAGCTTGAACTAATTCTGGTGCCATCCCCTCTACGGTTCACTTGAAGCTAAAGTTTCTTACGTAACCAGGGGATAGGAGAGATTGGAGATATTAGATGGCTCGGGAATACTACATGGCCACCTTGAAGATGATCAAGCTACCAAGACCAAATGATAAAAGCGCCTCACTGACCATGAATGATGACTCTCTCTAGACTTCCAGGGAATTTTAGTATATTTATTGCTTTCATGAAGCGTTAGTTGTGTTTCGCCCACATGGCGTAAGTCTTTTTCGTTATAATGAATAAACATTCTTTCACATTTGATACCACTTGTAGGTCCCAAGGGGTGTAAGTGTAAGGTTTAGAAGGGGGGTTGAATAAACCTTACCAAATTTTTGATTTAGTCCTTTTAAAAGTTCGAGTTGATACTGTTTGTGTCCTTGGTGGACAACCAATTTAGTTAATCGGTAGAGAGGTAGTCTCTCATGGACTCAACCTGAGCTGTTGATGGAATAACTCGGTTTGTTAAGTCTAAATTAACTCAACTATGGTTTGTTTTTAAGGAAGACTTAACACCCTTAAGTTTGGTTAAGTAGAGATTTAGAGCTTGATTTAGTACTTAGAGATTATCTAATGGATAGCAAATATGTCGTGAGAATTAAACAAATATGATGCAAGAATTAAAGTCTTTGAAATGTAAATGACACAATAAGATTTTTATAGAGGTTCGAAGATGGGGTAATTCTTCTACTCCTCTCTTCTCCAACTCCTGGAGGAATCCACTAGGTATTGATCAAGTATACAAAGTGGTAAGCAGTCCGGATACAAATCTTGATCACACACGGTGACTTGATCCTTTGGGACTCGATCCCGAGACGCCTTGATCACTCACCGGCTTCTCGACGACTCGAGCCTTCTTCACAAGGCAAGCTGCCTTGCTACTACTGACCCACTTGCTCAAGCTCTTTGGATTTGATCACGAAGCCCTCCAAAAGCTCAAAACTTGGTTCGACCTTGAACCTTCCTACAATCCTTCGTGGAATGTAGACCCTTGATTCTTGAGAATTTCCTCTTCAACCGATTGAAGTTATCTTTCCTTCACGGTGAGTGTTGGATTTATGTTCTTCGTAGTGTAGGCTTGAGGATTGAGCGTTTAATCACTTGAGAATATTTCAGGTTACAAATCTAATAATTGCTAGAATGTTTGTGGTTCGGGTAACTGCGTAATCTCTATCTTTTTTTCTCGAGTTATTCCTCGGCCTTTTATAGTGAGCTTTTCAAAAATCGCCCGTTGAAGAGATAGGCTTATTTTGAAAGTCACTTGTGGGCGTTGGCTTGTCTTGTTGCGATCCTTGGAATTGCCATTTCCTCGTATGAATTGTTCTCCACCTTTTCGGAGTTCGACACGGCGTAGTGCTTCCCATTAGTTTATTCCTTTTGCACGCTTCAGACCGAGCACTTCGAGAAAAGGTAGCATGGAGATATTACTTGTTTAAGTAAATCTCTTGATTTTACGGCAAATGATCTTTTCGATTATCTCGACTTGATTGCATTTTCTTGCTTTCCCCAGGTGACTTAGAGTCAACTTCCAATCATTGGATGACTCTTGTCACTTCAACTTGAGACTTGGCTTTTCTTAAGTTGACTTGACGATACTCCACTGTTGCATCTCACCGCTGCTCCTTGATAGAGTTCCCGTCTTCTCTTCTTTGCCATACTCATTTGTCTTGCGGTGAGTCTTCCTTCTAGTCTTGATTTGTCTTCTTGCATGTTTGGGCATAGCCGATTTAACTCGGCTTGACCAGCCCTATTTATTATAATGCGGTTTACAACAAAAATTGGGGTGCCAACTTCCTATTCTAAGTTTTACATGGCATTCATCAAAATCTAAACAATAAATTTCCCAACAATTTCCCCCTTTTTGATGATGCCAAAACTTAAAACTTTCAAAATGTAAATAGCAAAGATACATATAGATAGTGCATTCACATAGAATGTATGTGTAGAATCAATTCTTTTATTGATCATAACATTCTTGTTCTTTTACACAACCATTTTACATGGTGTATCGAGCAAACATTTGTCTACAATAAAATAAAGAATTTCTGACTTTATTGCGAGAAGACTTACATAGTATGCATTTACATTGTAGGTCCTAAGGGGTGTAAGTGTAAGGTTTAGAAGGGGGGTTGAATAAACCTTACCAAATTTTCGATTTAGTCCTTTTAAAACTACGAGTTGATTCTACACGTTGTGTCCTTGATGGACAATCGAATTAGTCACTCAATTAGAGTTAATCTCTCATGACTAAATTTGAGTGTTTGTTGATGGAGTAACTCATTTGTTGGCTATAATTTAACTCTTTGTGGTTTTAATTTCGGCGGAAGACTTAACACCCTTAAGTTTGATTAAGCAAGATTTTAGAGCTTGATTTAGTACTTATAATTTTATCAAATGGATAGCAAATTTATCGGCCAGATATAAGCGAGTTAAAAGTGCGAGGAATTTAAATCTTTGAAATGTAAATGACACAGTGAAGTTTTTATAGAGGTTCGAAGATGGGGTAATTCTTCTACTCCTCTCTTCTCCAACTCCCTGGAGGAATCCACTAGGTAATGATCGGTTTACAAAGTGGTAACAGTCCGATACAAGTCTTGATCACAACGGCCGACTTGATCCTTTGGGACTCGATGAGACGCGCTTGATCACTCGGTGGCCACCAAATGTACGACTCGGCTTCTTCACAGGCGGTGCCTTTGCTACTCTGACTCACTTGCTCAAGCTCTTTGGATTTGATCACGAAGCCCTCCAAAAGCTTAAGACTTAGTTCAACCTTGAACTTTTCTACAATCCTTCCCGGAATGTAGACCCCTTGTTTTCAAAAGTTTCCTCTTCAAGCGATTGAAGTTCTCTATCCTTCACGGTGAGTGTTGGATTGATGTACTTCGTAATGTAGGCTTGAGGATTGAGAATGTTTCGATTTTTCTAATAAGCTTGTATATCTCACGTGTGTGTCATCTCTTCTCAAACAAACTCCTCGGCCTTTTATAGTGAACTTTCAAAAATTTGCCCGTTGAAGAGATAGGCTTATTTTTGAAAGTTACTTTGCGATCGTTGGCTTGCGTTCTTGGAATTGCCATTTCCTCGTATGAGTTGTTCTTTCACCTTTTCGAGTTCGACACGATGTGATGCTTCCCATTGGTTCATTCCTTTTGCACGCTTCGGGTGAGCACTCGAGAAAGGTGGTATGGAGATATTACTTGTTTAAGTAAATCTCTTGATTTTGCAACGGTTCTTTTCTGATTATCTCGACTTGATTGCATTTCCTTGCTTTCCCAGGTGACTTAGAGTCGGCTTCCAATCATGGATGACTCTTGTCACTTCAACTTGAGACTTGGCTTTTCTTGAGTTGACTTGACTTGATGATGCTCCACTGTTGTATCTCACCGCTTCTCGATAGAGTTTCATCTACTCTTATTTGCCATACTCATTTGTCTCTCGCGTGAGTCTTCCTTCAGTCTTGATTTGTCTTCTTGCATGTTAAGGCGTAGGTGACTTAACTCACTTGGCCACTCTAATTGTTACAATACATTTTACAACAAGAATTGGGGTGCCAACTTTCTATTCTAAGTTTTACATGGCATTCATCAAAATCTAAACAATGAAATTCCTAACAATTTCCCCTTTTTGATGATGCCAAAACTTAAATCATTCAAAAATGCAAAAAGAAAGATACATACGAGATAGTGTATTGACATAGAATGTATGTGCGAGAATAGATCTATTTATTGATCATATCATTCCTGTTCTTTTACACAATGTTTACAAGGTGTATCGAGCACATATTTGTCTTCACAAAAAAAATAAAGAATTTATACCTTTATTACGAAGACTTACATTGTATGTATTTACATAATAAAATACATGAAGGGTTGACAAAGAACACTTCATCTCCTTCATTGTCTTCTTCTTTCATCTTGTTCAAGATCTTCTTCTCTTTCTTCGCTTTTTCTCGTCGTCATTTGCCTTCTTTTTCTTCTCATATGCTTTCTGGCGGCTTCATCTTTTCTTATTCTTTCTGTCTCTCCGCCATAGCCGAGTTTGTCTCTTGTTTTCTTCTTCTATTCTTTTTGCATACTCGGCGTTAGTTTTAGCCACTTTCAAATTTTCCACTTGGTCAAGCCCGGCCAAAGAGATCCCTCCTTTCTTCCCCTGGATCTACGTATTCAATATTCTTGGCGGAGGCCTAGGTCCAAGCTTCTTCCTCCACTATCGCTTCTTCCTCTACCTGCGGGCGTATCTTGTCTTGGGGTCTTCTTCTTTCCGGTGAGTGACGGCGGAGTGACCAGCAGAGTGGATTAGGTTGTCTCTGCCGCTGTCAGCCTTATTCACATAATGTGAGACCCTTTTTCCAAAGACAGTCCCAAGCTTGAGCCATAGACATATTTGCAAAGTATCCCTCGACTCGAGCGTTTTAAATTCATCGACCGATCGTGGCTCTGTCTCCGACATCCGAGATGACATAGGTGTCTCTGTCTCTTTGGAATGCCTCCGTGTTCTTTCAAGATGTTCATCACCCTGGCATCCATTCTTCCTTCCACTTCCTTCATCCTCGCTTCAATTGATTTTCTCTTTTCACCATAGATACAACAGTGTTGGAGTGGCGAGTCACGGGAGTTTGTCGCTTATAATGTCACGGTGTGATGAGGACCTTGTTGGGGGTTTGTGCAATCATCAATGTCACATCCGCGATCCTTCCCCTCAACAAGCTTTCCTTTCTTCGCTTTCAAGACTTCTTCACTGATTTTTCCTTCTCACCGCTCCTTTCTTTTCGACTTCAGATTTCTTTGCTTTAAGGTATTCCTCTTCCCCTTTTTGGCATCATCAAAGGATAGAGGAACCCAGGAACATCTTTGGCAAACATGAAGTCGAGTCTTCGATGGTTGAGTTCGCTTCAAGTCTCTGCTGCGTTGTATAAAGACGGAATTGATCGAGTAGCGTTGGATTCTATTTGAAATCGCTTCATCTCGGCCATGAGAAGGCTGAATTTTCTTGTCATGTGTTCTTCCAAATGTAGATCATTTGTATTTTGCTCACGCAATGCAGCCTTGATCTCGGCGGTGTGAGCTTCATGCATATGCTCAATGTGTTCTCTCGGCCGTTTTGCATCGGCATTTTCAGCTCTCCACACCAGCACTTGTTGAACAATTGTCCAAGTATCTCACATTGTTCCACACGCATTGTTTTCTTTGTTGCCACCATTCCCTTATCCGAACTGTTATGCCTCTTAAATCACCGTAAGTGGTGGCATCTCGTTGTCGGCCGCATGTCCAAAGAGGCTCGATGCCTCTCCATCCGTTCAACCTCAAGAAAGAGTGCCTTGAAGACTTCTCGAACTTGTTGATTCTTCATTGCGGTGATGGCCATACAACATCAAAGTCATAATCATTTGGAACAATGGTGTATGGCGATGGAAGAACAGGAGCTGGTTTGTAATAAGCGTGCTTGTTCGTTTCGACTCTTCGTGGAGTTCGTATCTCCGGTGAAAAAGGTAAAGATTCTACAAAAGATTCATCACCGCCAACCGGGATCTGCATTCGATGATGAGCGGTGCGCGTGAAGTTCTTTTTTTTTTTGGGAATCGATCTGCTTCTGACTTGAGGAGCTCGAGCAAAGTGGTCTCTTGTTCACCGGGGTCATTTGTGAAGTAGACCCGCTTGCCGAGCCTCATTTGTCTTAACAACTTCGTTGGTCTCGGTGATTTCTCCATTTCAATGGCGGTCCTCGGCCTTATCGAAGCGTCATCGGACGATGATGTGATTTCCATTGGTGGCTCATCATCAAAATTAAAGGTTTGACGAGTAGTCTTGGGATCGACTTGCTCGTGCTTGGAACATCCGTGAGTCTTTTGGATTTGTCATAGGGGATGACTCGACTTCTTCCTCGCGCCCGATCCGGAAAAGTGACATCGGGGTTGTCCGGGAATCATGAAGTGTCCGATCTCCTTCTCGATGGGTCGATGATAGCGGGAGGGATGTTCTCTACTTGTTGCTTTACCCCGGGAAGTCTCAACCTCCCGTGGCCTTCATTTCTCTCGGCAGTCTCTCTTCGCGAGGCCTTGGTCCTCCTTTCGACATTGTCACTGTCTTAGGGTCTTCTACGGTGGCATCCATTGGAGTCTCAACCCCATGGATTGCACTTTCATCGCCCCAGTGTTAACTCCCGGGGATGTTCCTTCCTCGTGCCTCGACCGCATCGCGGCGTCATTAGCCTTCGAGCGGTTGGCACCTCGGTGAGACAGTTTCAATCTATCGAGCTTCGTTGATGGCAACTTTCGTTCTTCTTCTCGTTTGAATTTTTTCTCTACTTCGCCTCCTACATTCTTTGTGGAGTCATCTGCAGCATCCTCCGACCTTGCTGCGGTGGAGGATTTCCCCTCGGGGGCGCACCACCGAGTGACTTGAATGGGGTCACTCGTCTCGGACTCATTTGTTTCGATTGATTGCTCGGCCGTTGGGGCGGGTGGTAGCACACCTTCAACAGGGGGGTTGGCTCGATGGGGTCCCCACTATCCCGATTTCATCGCCATCTCCTTATTGCTTCTTTCGAATCGAGCTGGGAAGTGGTAGCGGCAACATCATGGCTATTTTTCGAACCACTCCCATTGGATCGATTTCACCGTGTTCGGAGGACTCTCTGGTCCCTCCATTAGTCTTTGCTCGTGAAGGATTCTTGATTCGTGCAATGCTTGCCGCATTTGCAACTCTTACGTAGCGGCGTGACATTCTCAGTTCCTCGTCATCGGAGAGGACATCAAAGGAGAGGATGTGTGTGTTCGTGGTGCGGAGATAGGGTAGATGCTTGCCTTCTCACGTGCTTCGGCTTCTTGACTTGCTTTTCTCTCTCCTTGTCCTTGTAGATCTGCTTGAGAATCCATGCGAGTTGTCTTCATCCGTATTTGGTAGCACAAAGTAGTTAATCCAAGGAAATTTAGCAGTTCTCTTCTTCTTCTATGAACTCGAGGCCGTTGGAATGTTTCCTCGACTTACTCAACTTCCATTTCCTCCACTCACGCACATGACGATTTTGGATGTCCGGGTAGGGTGGAGATAGGATCATTACATCACTATCCGCTCGGCAAGTTCTTCTTGTGCTTCGGATGTGTGAGCTACGGTGTGTCTTCGGGTTGCTCTCTGACGATCGCCTTCAAAGAGACTTTTGTTTTCATCAACTACATCCGGAGACTCTATTTCTCCAAAGAGTCTCGGTATTTGTGCTAGCCGAGTAATCGACTCATTTGGTTTCTCTGTTCGGACCGCTTGACAAGTCTTCTTCGTCTCCTAGTTTGTACCGAGGGATTTCGGTTCGAGAGACGGTGTCCTCTCGAGTCTGGGCGGTGGGGCGTCTTTGGTGTTTGTTTCGAGGAGTGGCCATCTTGGCTTGTCGGTTCTCCTCCTTTTGACGATCGGAGAAGGTATTTGTGAGTCCATCTCGACGCCGGCCTGCAGGGCGGGGAGACACGGCCGCCTGGGCGGGTGACTCTTTGCAGGGGTAGGAGCATGTTTGGTTTTCTTTGCAGGGGCGTTATCTTCTTAGTAGCATTTGCAGGGGCGCTTTCTTCTTGGCCTGGAGAGGAAGATCCGTATCTTGGGGTCACCTGATTCCCCTCATGGTGTCGCCTCTCTTGGCGTAAGCTCGCCACGAGCGCCGAGAGAGGTTAGCTCGAACATCCTCTTGTTAACATGGAAAGCTTTCCCATGTCAAGAGGGACTCCTTTCACCTCAATAAAGCGGCCAATCACTAGGCCATATCCTAGGATCCTCCAAATGAGCCATCTTCTTTGAAGGACTTGTTCCCCACGCTCGGGCAGAGTGCCAAGAGACAAACTCAGCCCGGTTTATCTTCTTTTCTTCGATGATTGCAACCATCACAATCAGCTTTGCCTTTTGATTGGTCAAAGCTACCAAATTTGATGTCGATACATTTGGCAACTATGTCCAACAATTTGTGATAATCCTCCTTCAGATCTCTTGTTTTTGTGTGTATATTATTTTATCAAGCAAAGTCGGACTTGGCTATTTCTTTCCATGCGTCACCCAAGTTTACATCAGCTTCTTTAATCTCGGATGCTCCTTCTGGCTGGTAGGGAGCAATGTTCACCAAATCCTCAGTGATAGTCACCGCTTTCCGTGAAGCAGATGACTTGATTCCTTCATCATGAATCTCGGCATTCACGTAGAATTGTGCAACCTCCTCCACGTAGGTCATCGGATATTCTAGCGTTAGAAACGGTTTTAGTCCGGACGTTTCCAACTTCTCGATTTTCTTCACTAGGGTGTCATCGGACCCGCTTTACCATTCCGTCGAAATCCACCGTCGAACCGGTGTGGATTTGCTTTCCTAACTTGGTAAAGTCATAAGTTTGTGCCATTTCTCGGGATTATTTCAAAGAAAAACTCGAGAAATTGATTTGAAGGTTGATAGGGTTTGAGAGTATTTTGCCTTTGCCTTTTGAGAGAAAGAGATGAACAGTTTTAGAAGTGTGAGAGAGAAACGGACGAAAATGGTTTAAATATGGTTTATGAAAGGACGTGCGGTTTTGAATTGTGATCGGAATCAACGGCTTGGATTTCGCGACGCCTATTGAGCATTTCATGTCTCGTATTTAATGCGGCAACATTTATATCCAATCATAAGCTTAGTGTGCGACTTTATGTCCGTACACATCATCATTATCTTTGACGTGTTCCTTAAAACATTCCCGCTTAGTCAAACGATTTGCGTTTTTTGTCACTTTGCTCATAAGTTATTCAGCTTATCTCTTAGCCGATTTAACTCTACTTCTCACATTCTCTTGGCGACTCGGCTATCACCACTCGGTGTTTTTGTCTTTCCGATCTGGTGATTCTTATCGTGATTTGCATTTTCAACTCTTTTTCCCCTTTTTTTGTTCCATTTCTCTTCTTTGATTTGTCCGAGTGTCACTCACTCAATTAGCCCCAACTCATGCTTGAGTTCTTCAAATCTTGACTCACATAATGGTTTTGTGAAGATGTCACTAGTTGTTTATCGGTTGAGATATATTCCAGGATGATGTCCTTCTTTTCAACGTGATCTCTTATGAAGTGATATCGACATCAATATGCTTTGTTCTTGAATGCAACACGGGATTTTGAGTGATTGCAATTGCACTTGTGTTATCACACATGATTGGAATTTCTTTTCTTCGACTTCATAGTCTCTCATTTCTTTGTCTCATCCATAGGACTTGGCACAACAAATTTTGCATGACTATGTATTCTCGCCTCATTTGTAGAGGTGGCTATTGAGTTTTGCTTCTTGCTAAACCAGAAATTAGTCTGTTTCCTAACATTTGACATGTGCCTGAAGTGCTCTTCTGTCCACTCTGCATCCAAAGATAGTCGAATCAATAGCCAATTAACTTGAATCCACCTTCCTTTGGATACCATAGGCCTACTTCTTGGCTTCCTTCAAGTATCTCAATATTCTCTTAGCATTTCTTTGTCATGTGGCTCTCTTTTGGAGCAGATTGAAATCTTGCACATACACCTACAAAGCAAAGGTGATGTCGGCCTCGCTTAGCCGTGAGATAGAGCAATGATCCAATAAGTGCTCGTATCTTGTTTGATCTCTGAGGCTTGCCATCCGCATCCATGTCCATTTTTTGATGTGTTCATTGGTATTTTTACGAGAAAACTTCTCCTCCATACCAAACTTCTTCATTAAATCTCTCGGTGTATTTTGTTTGACTTATGAAGGTTCCATCTTTTTTTGTTTCACTTGGAGTCCAAGGAAGAATGTCACTCTCCCATCATGCTCATTTCAAATTTACTTTGCATGAGGTTTGAAAATTTTTTCACAAAGCTCTTTGTTAGTGGATCCAAAAATGATGTCATCCACATATATTTGAACAAGCAAAGATACTCTTCTTGTCTTGAATTACGAAAAGTGTTCTATCTACTTTTCCTTTTGTGAATCCATTTTCGATTAGGAATTGTGACAGGGTATCATACCATGCTCGGGTGCCTGTTTCAATCCATACGGGGCTTTCTTGAGTTTGTATACCTTGTCTCCAAGAGTCTTCTGCTCAAATCCTCGGAGGTTGTTCAACATACACTTCTTCTTCCAATAAACCATTTAGGAATGCACTTTTTACATCCATCGATATACAATGAAATTCTTGTGAGTCTGCATAGGCAAGAAACATCCTTATAGCTTCCAATCTTGCTACGAGGGGCAAATGTTTCATCAAAATCTATCCCTTCTTCTTGGCAAGTATCCTTTGGCTACTAGTCTTGCTTTGTTTCTTACCACGTAACCTTCCTCGTTCATCTTATTTCGAACACCCATTTGGTTCCAATAACATTTTGATGTATGGGTCTTTGCACTAATTCCCATACTTTATTTCTCTCAAATTGATTGACTCTTCTTGCATAGCTTGAATCCAATGTGTGTCGCCCGATGCTTGTGACACATCTTTGGGCTCTATTTTGCGAGATGAAGCATGTGAACATGGCTTCTTGTTGAGTTCTCGATCTTGTCTTGACACCTTCTCTTATATCTCCAATGACAAGTTCGTGGATGGTCTCGGCCATCTTACATCGAGTTGGAGTAAGTTAGCGCATTGATCGACTTGGTGTGTTGTTAAGCCGCGGGTCAACTCTCTCGTAATCACTTAGCGCAAATTTTCCGTTTGTTTTTGAGATTCGGCTATCTCATCTTCTTCTCAATTGATAATTCCGCCTTGAGCTTCCAAAGATAGGGACTCTTTTGTATGGTTGGATGATTCACTCATTAGCCGACTCTTCAATGTCTTCTCCATTTACATTTGGCTCATCGAATACTACATGAATGGATTCTTCTGTGACCATAGTTCTTTTGTTGAGTATCCGTAGGCTTTGCTTTCACGGTGAGTATCTGAAGATACCTTCATCGACTTTAGCATCAAAAGCCTTTAGGTTGTCTTTGCCATTGTTGTGGATGAAGCATTTACATCCAAATATTTCGAAATATGCAACACTTGGTTTTCTTCCACCCAGGATCTCATAGGAGTCTTTGTCATTTTGTCTGTTTATCATACATCTGTTTTGGGTGTAGCAAGTTGTGTTGATTGCTTCAGCCCAAAATCTTTTTAGTAACCCCGCCTAGACTAACATGGTCCTTGCCGCTTCTTTGAGGGTTCTGTTCTTCTTTCTCGCAACTCCATTCTCTGTGGAGTCCTTTGCTGCGATAGTTCATGACCAATACCATTTTCAATACAATCTTTGAGTTATTATTCCATTGACAAACTCGGTTCCTCTATCCGATCTTATTTTGATAATGGTTTGACTCTTCTCATTTTGAATCCTTTTCATCATTTGTGGTAGTTTTTGTAGAGTTTCTTTCTTCTTACACATGAATATTGTCCATGTATATCTTGAGTAGTCATCTACTACCACCAAGGTGTATTTCTTTCCATTTATGCTGGCAGGTTCCATGGGCCAAATAGATCTATATGAAGCAGATGCAATATTCTTATTGAGGATGGGCATGTATTTTCTTTGAATGACGGCTTGATTTGTTTTCCTTTCGACATGCATCACATATACTCTCCTTCTTGTATACTCGAGTTTGAAGTCCTTCTACAAGATGACTTCTTGCCACTTGTTAATTGTTTTGAAATTCGGGTGACTCAGCTTTTTGTGCCACAACCAACTTGATTAATTGTACTCTTTTTGCTAGTAGACATGTCTTTGGGTGTTGCGGTTGACCAATCCACTACATACATATTTTTCTGTCTACATCCTTGCAGTACCACTTCATTTGATTCAATGTCTTTGATTTGGCAAATACCCATGTTGAATCCAACATTGTAGCCCTTGTCACGTAGCCGATCGATACTCGATAAGTTGAAGTTGAGTCCTTCAACATATGCAACATCGTGATTTCTAATCCATTCCTCTTGATGGATCCAATGCCTCTTATTTCACCAGGAGCTTCATTTCCTCCAAATATGACTTTTGCTCCTTTGACTTCCTTGAATTTTGTGATTTCTCTTGTTTCTGTCATATGTCCGGAACTGACCACTATCCATGTACCAGGTTCCTTGGCACTCACATTTGTTCTTGAACCTCGCAATCAAGGAAATTAAGTTTTAGGTACCCATACTTGTCCGGGTCCCGAGGGGTTAGAATTGTAAGATGATCCAACCAACCTATAGCCAAATGATTTGACTCTAAGGGGTTGCCATCTATCGTGCCATAATCATAATTAATCCTGGCAAATTGCTTGGGAATTCTAGGTTCATACAAATTTGTCCTTTTTTGTCTCAGTATGCTGCATATGTGTTTTAGCAATTGCCTTCCTTGGGTAATTGTGGTGTTTTTGAGTGTAGTGCCTAGGTGCATATGTGTCTTTGATGAAAGCTCTTATACTTTTGGAATGGCCTTTCTTGAGTTCTAGGCCTTTGCCATCCAGGCTTATATTCCATAAGTCTGTCTTTGACAGCTGATTCACATTATTCCAATCGGCTTGGCTTGGATATTTTCTACCATTCCCATCATATGTATTTCTTTTATGGATTTTACGGGATTTTGGTAGCTCGCTTCTTCTTTTCGAGTATTTTCGTTGGGAGTTTTTTGAGGACTCGGTGAATCTCTTCTCACCGCCCTTTCAAAGACACTCAACTAGTTGTTTTCCTTTTCCTTTGTAACCAAGGCCGTTTGCTTAGTATTGTGCTTTGGAGTGAATGTGTGTGCAACATTTAGAGTTTTGGATTTTTCGGACTCTTCATGACTTGAAGATCCTTTTTCCAAAATTACTCTTGAGGTTTGACATGGCACGGAGGAATTAAATCCTAAGCCTTTGTCTTGTCTCCACATTCTCTTTGACTCATAATAAGATCATCCAATGATTTAGATGCCTTAGTGAATGAGGCAATAACATTCTTGAGGTCATTCTCCCTCTTTTCTATAGCGGCAATTTCGCTACTAATTTAGCATTTTCAGCCTTTAAGCTTTCATTTTCAATGACTATTTGACTTAGAGTACTCGGCTCCTTGGTCACTTTGAGTTTTGACTTTTGAGTAAATTTGTTTTCCTCATTCAATAGTGTGTGTGAGGATTTAATATGTTCAAAATCTTTCATCATTTTGCCTAATGAATCATAAAGATCAGTAGGTGATGAAGTGTGTGTGTCACGATCACTATCACTAGTGTCGAGCTTGTTGAGTTAGATTGTACCTCATCTTCTTGATCTTGTTCTTTGGCCATCAAGCGGATCGGGCTTCTTCTTCGAGTCACTTGAGTAGTCAGCTTCTTGCTGCTCTCGAATCATTTGTCTCTCTTGACTTATTGTCTCCAGTGATCTCTGCGACCAACATTGCCTTTTTTTTTTTTTCTTGTCTTCTTTCTCAAGACCTTTCTTTCTTCTTCATCCTGTCTTTCTTTCGACTACAGGATATGAGCGATCAATGGCATAGTGACCTGGTTGTCTATAGTTCCAACATAGATCTTGACCTTTTGATCAGCTTTTTCCATTCTTGAGTTTGTCACCCTTTGATACTCAACTTTTTGATGATCTGTTCTCTTGGTTGGCCTATCTTCCCTTGATTTGGAGGAAAGCCGAGTGTCTTTCGGAAGATTCACCCTTTCCTTTCTTGTAGTTCTTATTAAAGAACTTGTTGAATCTTTTAACCATCGGCTATTTCTTCCGGGTCGATGACTTCTTTGACCTCGACTCTCTTCCCATCTTTAACAATTAGAGCAGCTATTTTGGGTACAATTTTGTCTCTTCTCGGGTCTTTTTCTTCTCGGCTCAAACTCGTAGGCTTTGAGGTCCGAGAATAGTTCATGGTTGGATGTCTTTGATAGGTCCATGGAATGTCTCGGTGCCATGACCTTCATTTCCCATTCATTTTGGAAGACTTTTTAGGATCTTCATACACATTTCCTTCGTGTATATTCCTTTCCAAGTGTAGACAGCTCATTTGTGATTTCGTGAACCGAGCGTCTAGTTGATCCAGGTTTTCTCCTGAGATCATTTTGAAGTTTTCAAATTTTTCGACCACCGATAATTTGTTTTCTTTGATTTGCTCACGAGCCTTCACAAATCAATGTCAACTTGTCCTGCATTTCCTTAGCCGTTTTGCAAGATTTGACTTTATTGAACATGGCTTTGTCCAAGGTTTTGTAAAGGATGTCCTTGGCTACATTGTCCAGGTTGTATCTTTTTCTGTCATCATTTGTCCACTCGGTTCTTGGTTTTTCAACCATGACCGTCCGGGAGCAAAGATCTTCTTCTCCTTCAAACCGCAACTCTTCGCATAATTTGTGTTCACCTTTAATATTTGCAGAGGCCCATCTTCTATCACTATCCACATCTCATCATGTAATCTTTGATAGATGAGCCCGCATACGAATTTTCCAATCATCAAATTCTTCAATAGTGAACATAGGGATGCGTGTCAAATTTGCTTCCATGATAGTAACTTTTAATGATAAAAAGAGTTTTGAAAATTTAAGTACTAAAGCGGACTTTGAAAAGTTTGGAGATCTAGTTCAAGAATAACCGGTCAGAGGGTTCAATGAACCAACCGCTCCGATACCACTTGTAGGTCCCAAGGGGTGTAAGTGTAAGGTTTAGAAGGGGGTTGAATAAACCTTACCAAATTTTCGATTTAGTCCTTTTAAAACTACGAGTTGATTCTACACATTTGTGTCCTTGATGGACAATCGAATTAGTCACTCCAAGAGAGTTAATCTCTCAATGACTCAATTTGAGTGTTGATGGAGTAACTTCGGTATTGGCTATAATTTAACTCAACGTGGTTTTAATTTCAGCGGAAGACTTAACACCCTTAAGTTTGATTAAGCAAGATTTTAGAGCTTGATTTAGTACTTATAATTTTATCAAATGGATAGCAAATTTATCGAGATATAAGAAGTTAAAAGTGCGAGAATTTAAATCTTTGAAATGTAAATGACACGGTGAAGTTTTTATAGAGGTTCGAAGATGGGGTAATTCTTCTACTCCTCTCTTCTCCAACTCCCGGAGGAATCCACTAGGTAATGATCGGTTTACAAAGTGGTAACAGTCCCAGATACAAGTCTTGATCACAACGGCCGACTTGATCCTTTGGGACTCGATCTGAGACGCCTTGCTCACTCGGTGGCTTCTCGCACGACTCAGCCTTTCTTCACAGGGCGGTATCTGTAAGTCCAAGCGGCTACGATAATCTAGAGGGGGTGAATAGATTATCTCCATCTTTTCGATTTCGCCCTCTTTTAACAATCGAATGCTCAAACAAAATAATGAAGGTGCGGAATGTAAACAACACACGTCGATTTAAAGAGGTTCAACCCACCTAGGGCCTAATCCTCTACCACCCCAAAGATATCAGGGATGGATTTCGAAAAGAAAAGAATTTTATTAATTACCAAAATTAATACAAATTCAACTTACAACACCTTGAAGAGCACCACACTCTTCTTCAACAACACCTTTGGAGATTACCACAATCTCCTTTGAAGATTACCACAATCTTCCGTCTTGAAGAGCACCGAACTCTCCAACACCACCTTTGGAGATTACCACAATCTCCTTTGAAGATTACCACAATCTTCCTTCAACGGCACCTTTGAAGATCACCACAATCTTCAATCTTGAAGAATACCAAATTCTTCAACACCTCAAGAGCACCACACTCTTGAAATACCTATCACCTAGATCACCCAAGTGTATTCTTACCACAAGAATACTCACAAGGATATCTTGTGTTTGGTTGATGAATTACAAATTCAAGATTACAACTCGATAATTGATAATACAATAGAGTGCAAGTGTAATCAAGAATAGCCTAGACCTCAAAGATGTGAAAGTGATAAGCTAGCAATATTACAACAAGAATAATGACTATGAAAGACCAAGTGTTTGCTTGAAGTGTATCTTGTTGTATTGTATCTCAATTGTTGTGTTGGTTGCTCCAAAACTTCCTCTATTTATAGGAGATGATTGATCAAGCATAGGCTCCTCTTGGGGATTGAAAATCTACAGAAAAATACAATTAAAATCAAGAATATAGCTGTTAGAAATCAATCCCACAATTTAAGGAAATGTGTCTATTTGTCAAACGGTCATATTTTTTTGTCAATACATAGATGCGGCCGCACGTAAATAGAGTTTGAAACATATAGCACCAAATTAACACAGGGCGACCGGTCGAAGTGCACCTCGACCGGTCGAGCCTATGTGCAACCGGTTGCACTGAACAATTTTGAGAGTTCTCAAGTTTCTGTTTCACGAAACTTGTTCCTGTGTACGGTTGCTCGCTCGCCGGTCGACCGGTCGACCTCCTCAATGACAAGTTGTCCGATTTTTATCAAAAATAAACCTCAAGAAATACTCCAAAAAATTCGTAAAAACATTTTAAACCGATTGGGAGTATTTAGGACAACATTAGAAATATAGTTTTGAAGAAATAAAACATTTACACAAAAAGTGTTGTCCGATATAAATTCAATAAATACTCCAAAAAATAGTAGAAACATTTTAGATCAATTGGGAGTATTAGGACAACATAGTTTCAATGTAAAAACTTATTGTCTTAAAATCATTAAATGTGTTGTCCAATTTTTTATCGAAAATAAACTTGATGAAATACTCCGAAAAATATTAAAACCCTTTTAAAACATTTAGGAGTATTTGGACAACCTTTAAAAACATTGTTTTGGTGTAAAATCAAAATCATCAAAATCATGATAAAACCATTTATCAAACAATCTCCCCCTTTTTGATGATTACAAACCAAAACAATTTTAACGAGGTCGATTTTGAAAACAAAATAATTTTACCGGTTAAAGAGAACTATCCGTTGTGAGCGACAACATTCCATGCAATAAAAACACAAGGATGGGAGTAGAGATATTCAAACACATATAGAAAATGCTCCCCTATCAACATGCACAACAAGAGTTATAAAAAGCAACTAAATCAAAAGCTAAAAGCTTAGCTTTTCAATATTGAGCTTAAGTATCAAAACTTAAAAGCTCCCCGCCAAAGAGACATCGTTAGAAACATATGACTTTCAATAGCCACAACATGACTATCAATAACCGCAACTTATAGCTTCTTTTTGTTAAGCTTTTCTTAGCTTCTTTGAGCTAAAGAGATTATAACCTATTTCTCCCCTTTGTAATCATCAAAAGAATGTTAGCAAGATAAATACATCATATATTCATATCAAAGTGCGCAACTAAACCGATGTATCGAGCTATTTGAACATTGAAGCTTATAGACCAAATAGGAGGAAAAAGTCGAATCATACGACTTGTAGAGGTTTATGAAAACTTATTTGATAAGCAAAACATGATCTCCATAAATATATAAGCCTTTTGAAAACGAGAGAATCATGTAGGTGATGAATTTTTCATTGAAATGTTTTATCGAACACTTGGCGGGCGTAAAAAATTGAAAGAGATATATATAGCCCTTGTAAATGAAATCAAGCCAAGTTTTCATCACCAAATGCAATATAACGTATATCATTCATCAACAATCAATAAGCTCATCACAAATATATATGAATTGCATCAAGAAAAATACATATAAGCCACAAACTCAGGGTTCAACCCAATTGAGCTAACGATAGTGAAATTCTTACCATTCAATTGGTAAAGTCGAGCAATGATGATGATAACCGAGCTAGATAATCCCCAAAATATAAAATGTATGCAATAAAACAAATTTTGAGTGAAATTTGTGTGCAATTGCGAAGGGGACGAAAAATGGACAAAATAAGTCAAAATGGCGAAGTCCGGAAACAGAACTATTTTTAGCCAAAAATCATTCAGGGCAGGTCGGCCCAGGGCATGGGCGACGGTCGACGGCTTAAGCGACCGGTCGGCCTTGCCCTCGGCCAGCCTTGATGGTTCTTTTCTGTTTTGAAAATCCAAATTTGATCCAAAAATCCGATTTTTCGCCCCTAAGTTTTAAAACGTGCAAAATGCAAACGTAGACCTCATTCAATATACATTATGTCATAATCAAGCTCGAAATGAGGTAAAATACTCGTGATTAACGATCAAAAAGTCGGCGAGTTATCCTTGAGACGGAATTAAACACATCTCAAGTTTTTGTTAAAAATCACAATCCCTTAAAAATATATCGAATCTCAATATGTTTAGTTCGATTATGACGAACCAAATTTTGAATACGAATAACCGTATAATAGATACCAAACTTGTTATCCCGAAAAAAATAAGAACGTTTTAAATCTTTGGATACAACAAGTCATAAGAAGAAGTGCCTTTCAAATATTTGAAAATTTCTTTTAATGGCACTTTAATGAGATTTGTTGGGATAGTTTTGAAGTCGAGCATATAGACATAAGGTATATGGAATGTCGAGTCTATAGGAATAATACAAGAAGACATACCTCGAATTTGTTTGTCAACCGACATGCCTTTCTCAACCTTTGTCAATCTCTTCATTGATAGCCATAAAGGTTGGAATGATTCTTCCTTCTTCAATGCCTAACTCCTTCAAGAGTTCTTTTGAAATGTAACCATCTACTTGGCATTGAAATATTTGAAGTCCAAGCAAGAAATCATGCTCATTTCAAGTACACCTTGCATCAACTTAGAGAACCATATCTTGCACAAATATTCATTAGTAGCACAAAAATATTCTCATAAATATGCACAAGTTTAAACAATATTGCCCTTTTTCACAAACAAAGAGAGTAGTATCAACTTTACCTTTTGTAAAATCATTTAGCAAAAATAGCTAAGTCTATCATACCATACACGGGTACTTGTTTTAAACCATACAAGGCCTTAAAAACAATCATTTGGCCTGGAAAAATTTTAAACCCGGAGGTTGTTTTACATAGACTTCTTCTTGAATAAAACCATTTAGAAATTTGGATTTAACATCCATTTGGTAAAACTTGAAATTTTCTTAAAACAAGAATGGGCAAGTAAAATGCAAATAGCTACAAAATGTGCTATGAGTGCAAATGTTACATCAAAATCGATTACCTTCTTCTTGAAAATACCTTCGAGCTACTAACCTCGCCTTAGTTCGACCAATGTTGCCTTGGTCATCGAGTTTGTTCGGAATACCCTTTTTATCTTCTTCATCACTATCATCATAGGGTATCCAATTGATCTAAGGTGTTCATAATAGAACATTTACATCCAAATATTTGGAGTACTTCATTTCTCATCTACACAACTTAACAAACTCATTAATGGCATCGCTTATATAAGCAAGAAAAAAATAGCCCAAGTGTAAAAACATGCCTCAATCACAAAATATCTTGCATAGTAGAAATAGACACTATATATAGAGACCATGAAGCAAGAAACACATACTATGCTTTTAGAATATCATCAAGAGTCTAATAAATCATGCAAGTTCAAATAAGCTTAAGAAAGCTATAAAAGGTCTCTTTTGAAATTTGCAAATCCGATATCATATAGTTGAGACCTTATTAAAGAAGTATTTGAACAAGAGTTGACAAAGCAAATATGTGCAATCAAATATCGAATAGTGCCTTTCAAAAAATCTAAAAATCCTCTTAATGGCACTTGTATGAAACACTATGAAAAAACAAGCACATAGGCATATGGCAATACACAAGTAAACGTACCTCGATAATTTATGCCTTTTCTTTGACAAATAATGATGAAAATGGCCATTTGTGAAAATATGTAGATCCTACACAATTCTTAAAACAAATCTAGCACAAATCATAATGATAGAAGTGTAGGCTAAGAGATATCACAAGTAAGCTCATGCCATAAAAATCCATAAGAGATGATCATACACTTTAGTCTACAAAAATGCACAAGAGTTTTAAAAACATCATATAAGGTCTTCTTTTTCAAAAATTTTAAAAAATACAAATAAGTTTTGAAGACCTTAATTTAAAATTTAAATACATGAAAACTCATTTGCAATATAGGCACAAATAAAAACATGCATACTAACTAGATAAAATGCATATTTTAAATGGGGAGATACGGTTTACCAATTACGCCGTTTCCATGGGTTGTGCCGTTCCCATTGTTGATGATATCTTCTTCTTTGAAAATCATCTTGTTGATGATGTCTATGCCATTTCCAAGGATTGTACTCTTCCCATTTTTGATTGTATCCTCTTCTTGAAATTGGCTTTGTGAAAAATGTTTTCTTTTTCTTTTTGATCAAATGACACGGTCATTTGATGTCTTCTGGCGGTATGAATTTTCTTCGATCATTATTTCGCCGGGTACCTAATATGACATTGTTTTGTGGTACCCTCATGTGTTTGGGTCCTTTGTGATTAGTCTTGAGACTTTTAGGTCTCCAACAATAATTAGAGCTATTTCTAGCACGACAAGTATTTACCGTATGACCCTTTTTACCGCAATAAAAGCATGTAATAATTCTAGGAGCATAATGACCAACGTCTTTAGAGACTTGATTCTTTTTCATGTGATTGACACCCTTAGGCTTATGATCAAGTTCTAGTTTGAATTATCACAACAATCAACAATATTGGTTATTCTATCGGTACTCAAGTTGGATTTAGATAAATCATTTTTCAAGCAATTTATATCCTCAACAAGAGTACTATTTTCTTTCTCAAGGTTTCTAACCTTGTCAAGAGTGGTGGTGTGAGCACATGATAGTGATTCATAGGAAGTAAATAAACTATCCTTATCATTTTTCAAAACAATGAATTCCTTTTTCAAATTTTTGTATTTAACAAGTAAGTTTTGGAATTCATCTTGTAGCTCATCATAATCATTTTGTAAATCACTATATTCATTTTTCAATTCATGGTCATAAGAAGTAGAGGGTTTAGAACTTACCTCGTTTTTTCTTCGATGCCCATGAGGCATTGTTCAACTTGTTCATCATGGGAGGTTGTAGAAGGCTTATCCCATGTTGTTGGATTTGATGTTGTATCCATTTGTGAAGTAGATGCTTTTGAGTTGCTCCTTTCATTTGCATATACTTCATAGATGGCTTCTAATTTTGCCATACTTCATGTGCCGATTGAATACCTACAACATGATCAAATTCCAAAGTGGTAAGTGAACAAAGTAAAATATTAAGAGCTTTACCATTTAAAGAGATGATTTTCTTCTCTTCATCATTGAGCTTTTTGAAGCCTTTTGAGGTGTGTGGTGTATCTTTCATCGGAATGGATTCTCCATTAATGACGGTGTTCCAAATGTCGAACCCGCAACCTTGTAAGTAGCATTCCATTTTTTCTTTCCAAAATATAAAATTTTTGGAATCAAACCGAGGTGGCTTGGTGGTGGAGGTGCAGGAAAGGTGAGCTTCGTTCGTAGCCCGACGATCGTTTCTCTTCACTCGCGATGTGAAACGAGCTTGCCAAAGAGTTTGGCTCTGATACCACTTGTAAGTCCAAGCGGCTACGATAATCTAGAGGGGGGGTGAATAGATTATCTCCATCTTTTCGATTTCGCCCTCTTTTAACAATCGAATGCTCAAACAAAATAATGAAGGTGCGGAATGTAAACAACACACGCCGATTTAAAGAGGTTCAACCCACCTAGGGCTAATCCTCTACCACCCCAAGATATCAGGGATGGATTTCGAAAAGAAAAAGAATTTTATTAATTACCAAAATTAATACAAATTCAACTTACAACACCTTGAAGAGCACCACACTCTTCTTCAACAACACCTTTGGAGATTACCACAATCTCCTTTGAAGATTACCACAATCTTCCGTCTTGAAGAGCACCGAACTCTCCAACACCACCTTTGGAGATTACCACAATCTCCCTTTGAAGATTACCACAATCTTCCTTCAACGCACCTTTGAAGATCACCACAATCTTCAATCTTGAAGAATACCAAATTCTTCAACACCTCAAGAGCACCACACTCTTGAAATACCTATCACCTAGATCACCCAAGTGTATTCTTACCACAAGAATACTCACAAGGATATCTTGTGTTTGGTTGATGAATTACAAATTCAAGATTACAACTCGATAATTTATAATACAATAGAGTGCAAGTGTAATCAAGAATAGCCTAGACCTCAAAGATGTGAAAGTGATAAGCTAGGCAATATTACAACAAGAATAATGACTATGAAAGACCAAGTGTTTGCTTGAAGTGTATCTTGTTGTATTGTATCTCAATTGTTGTGTTGGTTGCTCCAAAACTTCCTCTATTTATAGGAGATGATTGATCAAGCATAGGCTCCTCTTGGGGATTGAAAATCTGAGAAAAATACAATTAAAATCAAGAATATAGTGTTAGAAATCAATCCCACAATTTAAGGAAATGTGTCTGTTTGTCAAACGGTCATATTTTTTTGTCAATACATAGGCGGCACTTGGTCGCACGAAATAGAGTTTGAAACATATAGCACCAAATTAACACAGGGCGGCCGGTCGAAGTGCACCTCGACCGGTCGAGCCTATGTGCAACCGGTTGACTGAACAATTTTGAGAGTTCTCAAGTTTCGCTTTCACGAAACTTGTTCCTGTGTACGTCGCTCGCCGGCCGGTCGGCCGTCGACCTCCTCAATGACAAGTTGTCCGATTTTTATCAAAAATAAACCTCAAGAAATACTCCAAAAATTCGTAAAAACATTTTAAACCGATTGGGAGTATTTAGGACAACATTAGAAATATAGTTTTGAAGAAATAAAACATTTACACAAAAAGTGTTGTCCGATATAAATTCCAATAAATACTCCAAAAATAGTAGAAACATTTTAGATCAATTGGGAGTATTAGGACAACATAGTTTCAATGTAAAAACTTATTGTCTTAAAATCATTAAATGTGTTGTCCAATTTTTTATCGAAAATAAACTTGATGAAATACTCCGAAAAATATTAAAACCCTTTTAAAACATTTAGGAGTATTTGGACAACCTTAAAAACATTGTTTTGGTGTAAAATCAAAATCATCAAAATCATGATAAAACCATTTATCAAACACTTTGTCTTGCTACTACTGACTCATGCTCAAGCTCTTTGGATTTGATCACGAAGCCCTCCAAAAGCTTAAGACTTAGTTCAACCTTGAACTTTTCTACAATCCTTCCCCGGAATGTAGACCCCTTGTTTTCAAAAGTTTCCTCTTCAACCGATTGAAGTTCTCTATCCTTCACAGGTGAGTGTTGGATTGATGTACTTCGTAATGTAGGCTTGAGGATTGAGAATGTTTCAGTTTTTCTAATAAGCTTGTATATCTCACGTGTGTGTCATCTCTTCTCAAACAAACTCCTCGGCCTTTTATAGTGAACTTTCAAAAATTTGCCCGTTGAAGAGATAGGCTTATTTTTGGAAGTTACTTTGCGTCGTTGGCTTGCGAGTTCTTGGAATTGCCATTTCCTCGTATGAGTTGTTCTTTCACCTTTTCGGAGTTCGACACGATGTGATGCTTCCCATTGGTTCATTCCTTTTGCACGCTTCGGGGATCGAGCACTCGAGAAAGGTGGTATGGAGATATTACTTGTTTAAGTAAATCTCTTGATTTGCGGCAACGGTTCTTTTTCTGATTATCTCGACTTGATCGCATTTCCTTGCTTTCCCAGGTGACTTAGAGTCGCCTTCCAATCATTGGATAACTCTTGTCACTTCAACTTGAGACTTGGCTTTTCTTGAGTTGACTTGGTGATGCTCCACTCACTGTTGTATCTCTTTGCTTCTCCGAGAGAGTTTCTGTCTACTCTTATTTGCCATACTCAATTTTGTCTCGCAATGTGAGTCTTCCTTCAGTCTTGATTGTCTTCTTGCATGTTAAGGCGTAGGCGACTTAACTCGGCTTGGCCACTCTAATTGTTACAATACATTTTACAACAAGAATTGGGGTGCCAACTTTCTATTCTAAGTTTTACATGGCATTCATCAAAATCTAAACAATGAAATTCCTAACATACATAGTAAAATACATGAAGGGGTGGACAACAATACTTCATCTCCTTTGCCTCCTTCTTTCATCTTCCTCGATTCTGTCATCATCTTGGTCTCCTTCTCTTTTTCTCATCTCCAGCGCCTTCTTCTTTCTTCTTTTCATATGCTTTAGGGAACTTCATCTCTTCTTAATCTCTCTTGTCTTTCCTCCCATAGCTGAGTTTGTCTCTTATTTTCTTCTTCTATTCTTTTCGCATGATACTCGGCATTGCTTTTAGCCACTTGCAAATTTGCTACTTGGTCAAGACACCCAAGAGATCCCTCATTTCTTGCCTGGATCTACGTACTCAATGTTTTTGGCAGAGGTCTAGGTCAGTCCAAGCCTCTTCCTTCACCGCCGCTTCTTTCTTTACCTCTCCTCTGGGCGTGTATTGAATCTGGGGTCTTCTTCCCGGTGAGTGACCGGCGGAGTGACCAGCAGAGGATCGCCGGTAGTCTCTGCTGTCGCCTTCTTCACATAACATGAGACCCTTTTCCCAAGACAAGTCCCAAGCTTGAGCAGAGACATTTTTGCAAAGTATCCTTCGGATGCGAGCGTTTTAAATTTATCAAGCGATCTGGCTCGGTCCGACATCCGAGATGGCATAAGTGTCTCTGTCTCTTTGGAATGCCTCCATGTTGTTTCAAGATGTTCATAACTCGGGCATCCATTCTTCCTTCCACTTCCTCCATCCCTCGCTTCAATTGTCTTTCTCTTTTCGACCATAGATATAGTAGAGTGTTGGAGTGGCGAGTCATTGGGAGTTTCTTTGCGATAATATCACCGTGACAAGACCTTGTTGGGGTTTGTGCAATCATCAAGGTCACATCTTTCGATCCTTCCCCTCAACGGACTTTCCTTCTTTTGTTTTGACACTTCCTCAATTGTCTTTCCCTTCATGTACCGCTTCCTCCTTTTTTCCCCGACTTCGAGATCTCTTTAGTGCTTTAAAGTATTCCTCTTCCCCTTTTTGGCATCATCAAAGGAGAGAGGAACACTGAAACATATCTTGGCAAGCGAGGAAGCCGAACTTTCTGGCGATAGCCGAGTTCTCGCTTCAGTCAGCTGCGGTGTATGCAAAGACGAAATTTAGAGCGAGTAGCGTTGGACTCTTTGAAATTAGCTTCATCTCGGCCATGAGAAAGACTGAATTTTCTATCCATGTTTTTTTTTCCATACGCTGGAGATCACTCTTATTTTGCTCATGCAAAAGGACTTTATCTCGGCAAAGTGTGAGCTTCATGCATGTGCTCAATGTGTTCTCGGCTCTCCATACCGGCAGACTTGTTGAACAATGTCCTGAAGTATCTAACTTGTTCCACACGCATTGTTTCTTCTTTGTTGCCACCATTCCCGATCATTTGTTATGCCTCTCAAGTCGTGATAAGGTTGGCATCTCTGTTGTCGATCGCATGTCCATAGAGGCCTGGTGCCTCTCCATCCGTTCAATTTCAGCAAATAATGCCTTGAACACCTCCCGAACTTGATTGTTTCTTCCGTTGCGGTGATTGCCATGCAACATCAAAGTCATAGTCACCGAACGATGGTACCCGACGGAATAATGACGGGAGATGGTACGGAAGCGTGCGAGCTCGTTCTCCCGACTCTTCGGGAGGTCGGGTACCTCCATGGAGAAAGGAAATGATTCTACAAAGGAATCATCACGGCCAATCGGGATTTGTTCAATGATGAGAGGTGCGCGTGAAGTTCCTTTTGGAGTCGAACTCTGCTGCGGCTTGAGGAGCTGTGCGAGAGACTTTGTTTGTTTGGGGTCTTTTGTGAAGTGGACCCGACTTGCCGAGCCTCATTGTCTCGCGACTTCGTTGGTCTCATTTGGTTTCTCCAATTGAGTGGGTGGTCTCGGCTTTATCGAAGCGTCATCGGACGATGATGAGATTTCCATTGGTGGCTCATCATCAAAATTGAAAATTTGACGAGTAGTCTTGAGATCGACTTGCTCGTCCGGGAACATCCGTGAAGTGAGTCTTTTGGATCATCAGGGGGATAACTCGGCTTCTTTCGCCGCTTCTCGATCCCAAAAAAGGTTACATCGGGATTATCCGGGAATCATGAAGCGCGCTTATCTCCTTTTTTCGGATGGATCAATGATAGGAGGAGAGATGTTCTCTACTTGACTTCTTTACCCCAGGGAAGTCTCAACCTCCCGTGGGCCTTCATTACCTCCTACAGTCTCAAGCCGCAGCGGTGAGGCTTGGACCTCCCTTTCGACAAAGTGTCACTGTCTTAGGGTCTTTCGTGGTGGCATCCATTGGAGTCTCAACCCCATGGATTGCACTTTCATCGCCCCAGTGTTAACTCCCTGTGGCTGTTCCTTCTCGTGCCTCGTTCGCATCGCCAGCGTCATTATTAGCCGCAGAGAGCGATTGGCACCTCACCGAGGCAGTCTCATTGTCTAAGCTTCATTGATGACAACTTGCTGTGTACTTTGTGGTTGTTCCTTCTCCACTTCGCCTCCTAGATTCGTCGTGGAGTCATACGCAACATTCTCCGACCTTGTTTGTAGTGGAGGAGTTTCCCCACCGGTGCACGCACCGGTGAGTGACTTGGAATGAGGTCACTCGTCTCCAAACTCCTGGCTGTTTCTCTTGAGTGTTCAGCCCATTGGGACAGTGGTAAGACACCTTCATTAGGGGTTGGCTCAACCGGAGTCCCCACTAACCTGGGATTTCATCGCCAATTCCTTAATTCCTTCTTCCGAGTGAGCTAGGGAAGTGGTGGCAAAGAATAACGGTGGCGATTTTTTGAACTAATCCCATTGGATCAATTTCATTTGTGTTTTGGAGGACTCTCCTGGTCCCTCCATCAATCTTTTTCGTGAAGGATTCGGATTCGTGCATTGCTTGCCTTTGCATTTTGCAACTTTTACGCGGCGGCAGAGTCCAGGATCCTCATCATCGTCCGATAAGACATCAAGGAGATGATGTGTGTGTTCGTGGTGCGGTGATAGGGCGAGATCTTTGGCCTTCTCACGTGCCTCCTCTCCTGTCTTTTTCTTTCCTTCTCCTTGTCTTTGAAGATCTGCAAGATATCTCGTGCGATTTTTCTTCATCGTGCTTGGACCACGGTGGTCACTCCAAGGAAGTTCGGCAGATTCCTCTTCCTCTTCTATAAATTCGGGCCGTTGGAACTGTTCCTTGATCGACTCAATTTCCACTTCCTCCACTCTCGCAGATGATTTTGGATGTCCGGGTAAAGTGGGGATAGGATCATCACATCACTATCGCTCTATCGCCTACTTCTTGTGTCTCACATTGCGCGGACTACAATCGTGTCTTGATTTGCCTCTTTCATGACCTTCAGAGACTTAGCTATTTCATCAATTATATCCGAGGACTCTACTTCTCCGGCAGCGATCTCCCGTTCTGCTCGGTGAGTGGTCGACTCGGCCCGGTTTCTCAAGCTCGGAGTGCTTGATGATTCTTCTTCGTCGCCTAGTTTGTACCGGAGGGATTTCTCGGTTCGAGAGAGAGTTTCTTACGAGTCTTGGGCGGCGGGGGCCGGCGTCTTGGTGTTTTTAAATGCGAGGAGTGGCCGTCTTGGTTTATCGTTCTCCTATTTTTGACGATCGAGAGAAGGTATTTGAGAGTCCTTCTCGACGGCTATCTTCTTTGCCGGGGCATGAGACACTACTGCGGGGCGGGTGACTTACTGCGAGGGCGGGAGCGGGTTTGTTTTTCTTTCTTTGCGCAGAGCAACAGACTTCTTTAGCATTCAGCAGGGCAGCTTTCTTCTTTGGTGGAGAGGAAACAAGCTGTATCTTGTGGTCGGTGATTCCCCTCACTCGTGTCGCCTCTCTTGGCGTAGGCTCTCTTCGTGCGCGGAGAGGTTTGATCGAATATCCTCTTGTTCACATGGAACGCCTTTCCATGTCTAAGAGGACTCCTTTCACCTCCATCAACCGCCAATCACCAGGCCATATCCTAGGGATCCTCCAAATGCACCATCTTCCTTGAAGGATTTGTTCCCTACATTTCGGCGAGTCTGCTGACAGACAAACTCGGCCAGATTCATTTTCCTTTCTTCAATGACCGCATGGCCATTACGATCAACTTTGCTTTTTGACGGTTGGTCAAAGCCGCCAAATTTGATGTCTATGCATTTGGCAACTATGTCCAACAGTTTGTGGTAATCCTCCTTGGCGACCTCTTGTTTCTTTGTGTAGACTATTTTATCAAAGATAGTCGGGGTTGGCTATTTCCTTCCAAGCAAAGGCCAGGTTTACATCAAAGATCGTTGATTTCGATGCTCCTTCCGTCAGTAGTGAGCAGTGTTCACCAAATCCTTGGCGAGAGATGGTGAACTTCTTTCCGTGAGCAGATGACTTTATCCCTTCATCGTGAATCTCGGCGTTCACATAGAAATCGTGCGACCTCCTCCACATAGGTCATCGGATATTCCAATGTCAAAACGGTTTCGGCCGGGACGTTTCCAATTTCTCAAGAATTTTCTTCACTAGGGTGTCGTTGGACCCCTGTTTCACCATGCCGTCGAAATCCATAGTAGACCCGGTGTGGATTTGCTTTCCTAACTTGACAAAATCATAGGTTGGTGCCATTTTTCGAGATTTCACCGAAGAAAACTTAGAGGTTGATTTGAAGATAGATAGGGTTTTGAGAGAGTTTTGCCTTTGCTTCTCGAGAGAAATGAACGGTTTTGGTAATAGAGAGAGAGAGAAGAAGGAAAGCTTAAGTATGGTTTATGAAAGGACGTGTGGGTGGTTTTGAAATGTGATCGAAATCAACGGCTTAGATTTTGCACGCCGATTTAGCATTTAATGTCTCGTATTTAATGCGTGACATTTATATCCAATCGTAAGCTTGGTGTGCGGCTTTTTACTGTACACGTCATAATTATCTTTGACGTAATTCTTAAAAACATTCCCGCTTAGTAAAAACGATTTGCGTTTTTGTCACTTTGCTCATAAATGACTCGGCTTTTACCTCGGTGATTTAACTCTTCTTCTCACAGTTCTCTTAGTGACTCAAATTTGTCACCTAACTCGGTGTAGTTGTCTTTTCGATCTGGTGATTTACTTAGCTGATTTGTGAGTTCAACTCTTTTTCCCTTTGTGTTCCATTTCTTTTCTTTGATTCTTCCGAGTGTCATTTCGGCTCAATTAACCCTAACTCATGCTTGAGTTCTTCAAATCTTGACTCACATAATGGTTTTGTGAAGATGTCGGCCCAATTGTTTATCGGTTGAGATATATTCCAAGATGATGTCCTTCTTTTCAACATGATCTCTTATGAAGTGATATCTCGACATCGATATGCTTTGTTCTTGAGTGCAACACGAGATTTTGAGTGATTGCAATTGCACTTGTGTTATCATAGTCTCTCATTCTTTGTCTCATCCATAGGATTTGAGCACAACGGTGTTTGCCGCTTGCCTATGTATTCTCGCTTTTGTAGAGGTGGCTATTGAATTTTGCTTCTTGCTAAACCAGAAATCACCTGTTTCTAGTTTCTTTGTCATATGGCTCTCTTTTGGAGCAGATTGAAATCTTGCACATACACCTACAAAGAAAGGTGATGTACGGCCGCTTCTTTGTGAGATAGAGCAATGATCCAATAAGTGCTCAGTATCTTGTTTGATCTACTGTGCTTGCCATCCGCATCCATGTCCATTTTGGTCGATGTATTCATTGGTATTTTCACGAAGACTTCTCCTCCATACCAAATTTCTTCATTAAATCTCTGGTGTATTTTGTTTGACTTATGAAGGTTCCATCCTTCGGTTGTTTCACTTGGAGTCCAAGGAAGAATGTCGACTCTCCCATCATGCTCATTTCAAATTTACTTTGCATGAGGTTTGAAAATTTTTCACATAGCTCTTTGTTTGTGGATCCAAAAATGATGTCATCCACATATATTTGAACAAGCAAAGATACTCTTCTTGTCTTGAATTCGAAAAGTGTTCTATCTACTTTTCCTTTTGTGAATCCATTCTCGTTAGGAATTGTGACAAAGTATCATACCATGCTCGGGTGCCTGTTTCAATCCATACGAGCTTTCTTGAGTTTGTATACCTTATCTCCAAGAGTCTTCTCGCTCAAATCACGGAGGTTGTTCAACATACACTTCTTCTTCCAATAAACCATTTAGGAATGCACTTTTTACATCCATTTGATATACAATGAAATTCTTGTGAGTGCATAGGCAAGAAACATCCTTATTGCTTCCAATCTTGCTACAGAGCAAATGTTTCATCAAAATCTATTCCTTCTTCTTGGCAATATCCTTTGGCTACTAGTCTTGCTTTGTTCCTTACCACGAGAACCTTCCTCGTTCATCTTGTTTCTAAACACCCATTTAGTACCAATAACGTTTTGATGGGTGGGTCTTTGAACTAATTCCCATACTTTATTTCTTTCAAACCGATTCGACTCTTCTTGCATAGCTTGAATCCAATGTGTGTCATCCAATGCTTGTAACACATCTTTGGGATCTATTTGCGAGATAAAGCATGTGAACATAGCTTCTTGTTGAGTTCGGATCTTGTTTTGACACCTTCTCTTATATCTCCAATGACAAGTTCGGTGGATGGTCTTTCACCATCTTAGATTCGGTTGAAGTAAGTTAGCTGGATTGATCGTCTAGCGTTTGTGTTGCTTTGATCGCTCTCTCGTAGTCACTTAGCTGCAAATTTTCAAATTGTTTTTGAGATTGACTATCTCATCTTCTTCTCGAGTTTATAATTCCGGCTTGACAAAGATAGGGACTCTTCGTATGGTTGGATGATTCGAACTTATCGGTGACTCTTCAATGTCTTCTCCATTTACATTTGGCTCATCGAATACCATATGAATGGATTCTTCGCAACCATAGTCCTTTTGTTGAGTACTCTGTAGGCTTTGCTTTCGGTGAGTATCTGAAGAAGATACCTTCATCGACTTTAGCATCGAAGGCCTTTAGATTGTCTTTGCCATTGTTGTGGATGAAGCATTTACATCCAAATATTCTAAAATATGCAACATTTGGTTTTCTTCGGTCCAAATCTCATAGGAGTCTTTGTCATTTTGTCTTTTATCATACATCTGTTTTGAGTGTAGCAAGTGTGTTGATTGCTTGACCCCAAAATCTTTTTGGTAACCCTGCTTGACTAACATGGTCCTTGATGCTTCTTTGAGAGTTCTATTCCTTCTTTCTCGCAACTCCATTCTGCTTTGTGGAGTCCTTTGCAGATAGTTCATGACCAATACCATTTTCAATACAATAATTGAGTTATTATTCCATTGACAAACTCGGTTCCTCCGTCGATCTTATTTTGATAATGGTTTGGCTCTTCTCATTTTGAATCCTCTTCATCATTTGTGGTAGTTTCGTAGAGTTTCTTTCTTTTTACACATGAATATTGTCCATGTATATCTTGAGTAGTCATCTACTACCACCAAGGTGTATTTCTTTCCACTTATGCTATTTGGTTCCACTTTGGGCCAAATAGATCCATATGTAGCGAGATGCAATATTCTTGTTGAAGATGGGCATGTCTTTTCTTTGAATGATGATTTGATTTGTTTTCCCCGACGACATGCGTCATATATACTCTCCTTTTTGTATCTCGAGTCTGGAAGTCCTTCCACAAGACTACTACGGAAAGCTTGTTAATCGTTTTGATATTCGGGTGACTCGACTTTTTGTGCCACAACCAACTTGATTTATTTTGTGCTTTTTGCTAGTAGACAGCAGTCTTTGGGTGTAGCGGTTGACCAATCTACTACATACATGTTCTTTTATCGCATCCTTGCAACACAACTTCATTCGATTCAAAGCATCCTTGATTTGGCATATACCCATGTTAAATCCAACATTATAGCCCTTGTCACGAGTTGGTTGTTGCTTAGCAAATTGAAGTTGAGTCCTTCAACATATGCAACATCGTGATTTCTAATCCATTTTTCTTGATGGATCCAATGCCTCTTATTTCTCCTGGAGATTCATTTCCTCCAAATATGACTTTTGCTCCTTTAACTTCCTTGAATTTTGTGATTTTTCTTATTTCTGTCATAAGTCCGGAACGACCACTATCCATGTACTAGGTTCCTTGGCACTTTCGGTACATTCCTTGAACCCGCAATCAAGGAAATTAAGTTTTAGGTACCCATACTTGTATGCGGGTCCGAGGGGTTAGAATTGTAAGATGATCCAACCAACTTATAGCCAAATGATTTGACTCTAAGGGGTTTCCATCTATCGAGTGCCATAATCATAATTAATCTTGGCAAATTGCTTGGGGATTTTAGGTTCATACAAGCTGTCTCTTTTGTCCGTATGCCTGTATATGTGTTTTAGCAATCGCCTTCTTTGGGTAATTGTGGTGTCTCGAGTGTAGTGCCTAGGTGCATATGTGTCTTTGATGAAAGCTCTTATACTTTTGGAATGGCCTTGGTTGAGTTCTAGGCCTTTGCCATTTGGGCTTATATTCCATAAGTCTATCCGATAGTTCACATCATTCCAATCGGCTTGGCTTGGATATTTTCTACCATTCCCATCATATGTATTTCTTTTATAGATTTTAAGGGTTTTGGTAGCTCTGTTTCTTCTTTCTGAGTATTTTTGTTTGGAGTTTGCTTAGGAACTCGATGAATCTTTTCTCATTTGTCCTTTTCAGCGCACTCAATCGGGTCATTTTCCTTTTCCTTTATAACCAAGGCCAGTTTGCTTGTAATTGTGCTTTGGGGTGAATGTGTGTGCACCCCTTGGAGTTTTGGATTTTTAGACTCTTCATTGCTTGAAGATCCTTTTTCCAAAATTACTTTCGGAGTTTGACATAGCAAGAGGAATTAAATCCTAAGCCTGTCTTGTCTCCACATTTCTTTGACTCATAATAAGATCATCCAATGATTTAGATGCCTTAGTGAATGAGGCAATTACATTTTGAGGTCATTCTCCCTCTTTTCTATGGCGAGTTATTTTCGCTTATTAGCTTGGCATTTTCGGCCTTTAAACTTTTATTCTCATCGGCTATTTGACTTAGAGTACTCGGCTCCTTAGTCACCGCGAGTTTAGCTCTTGAGTAGGTCAATTTGTTTTCCTCATTTGGTAGTGTGTGTGAGGATTTAATGTGTTCAAAATCTTTCATCATTTTGCCTAATGAATCATAAAGATCGAGTGGGTGATGAAGTGTGTGTGTCATCACTATCACTAGAATGCGAGTTTGATGAGTTAGAGTGTACCTCATCTTCTTGGTCGAGTTGATCTTGTTCCTTGGCCATCAAACGGATCATAGCTTCTTCTTCGAGTCACTTTAGTAGTCGACTTCTTTGCTCTCAATCATTTGTGTCTTTTGACTCAAAGATTTTCTCGACCAACATTGCCTTTTTCTTTTCTTGTCTTCTTTCTCTCAAGACCTTTCTTTCTTCTTCATTCCGTATTTGTTGACTACGGGATATGGGCGATCAATGGCATAGTGACCTGGTTGCCTACAGTTCAAAAGATAGATATTCAACCTTTTGATCGACTCTTTCCATTCTTGGATTGTCGGCCCTTTGATATTCAACTTTTTGATGATCTGTTCTCTTGGTTGGCCTATCTTCCCTTGATTTGGAGGAGCCGAGTGTCTTCCGGAGGATTCGCCCTTGCCTCTCTTGTAGTTCTTATTGAAGAACTTGTTGAACCTTTTCACTAGTAGGGCTATTTCTTCCGGGTCAATGACTTCTTTGACCTCGCTCTCTTCCCATCTTTAACAATTAGAGCAAATTTGTTTTGGGTACAACTGTCTCTTCCTGGTCTTTTCTTCTCGGCTCAAACTCGTAGGCTTTGAGGTCCGAGAATAGTTCATGGTTGGATGTCTTTGATAGGTCCATGGAATGTCTTAGTGCCATGACCTTCATTTCCCATTCATTTGGGAGACTTTTTAGGATCTTCATACACATTTCTTCGTGTATATTCCTTTCCAAGTGCAGATAGCTCGTTGGTGATTTACGTGAACCGAGCATCCAGTTGATCCAGGTTTTCTCCTGCGATCATTTTGAAATTCTCAAATTTTTGTACAACCACCGATAATTTATTTTCTTTGATTTGCTCCGAGCCTTCACAAATCAATGTTAGTTTGTCCTGATTTCTTTAGTCGTTTTGCATGATTTGACTTTATTGAACATGGCTTTGTCAAGGTTTTGTAAAGGATGTCCTTGGCTACATTGTCGAGGTTGTATCTTTTCTGTCATCATTTGTCCATTCAGCTCTTGGTTTTTCGATCATAGGCTGATGGGAGCTATATCCTCTTCACTTTCAGCTGACTCTTCTTCTTACAGTGTGTTCACCTTTAAGATTTGCGGTGGCCCATCCTCTATCACTATCCACATCTCATCATGTAATCTTTGATAGATGAGCTCGCATACGAATTTTCCAATCATCAAATTCTTCAATTGTGAACATAGGGATGCGTGTCAAATTTGCTTCCATGATAATAAATTTTAATGATAAAAAGAGTTTTGAAAGTTTAAGTACTAAAGCGGACTTTGAAAAATTTGGAGATCTAGTTCGATAGAATGCGGAAGGCTCAATGAACCAACCGCCTCGATACCACTTGTAGGTCCCAAGGGGTGTAAGTGTAAGGTTTAGAAGGGGGGTTGAATAAACCTTACCAAAATTTTGATTTAGTCCTTTTAAAAGTTGAGTTGATACTACACATTTTGTGTCCTTGGTGGATGACCAATTTAGTTAATCAAGAGAGTTAGTCTCTCAACGAGACTCAATCGAGCTATTGATGGAATAACTCATTTGTTAAGTCTAAATTAACTCAACTGTGGTTTGTTTTTATTGGAAGACTTAACACCCTTAAGTTTGGTTAAGTAGAGATTTAGAGCTTGATATAGTACTTAGAGATTATCTAATGGATAGCAAATATGTCGTGAGAATTAAACAAATATGATGCAAGAATTAAAGTCTTTGAAATGTAAATGACACAATAAGATTTTTATATAGGTTCGAAGATGGGGTAATTCTTCTACTCCTCTCTTCTCCAACTCCTAGAGGAATCCACTAGGTATTGATCAAGTATACAAAGTGGTAACTTGAGTCCCGGATACAAGTCTTGATCACACGGTGACTTGATCCTTTGGGACTCGATGTCCGAGACGCCTTGATCACTCACCGGCTTCTTGACGACTCGGCTTCTTCACAGGCGTTGCCTTTGCTACTACAACCCACTTGCTCAAGCTCTTTGGATTTGATCACGAAGCCCTACAAAAGCTCAAGACTTGGTTCGACCTGAACCTTCCTACAATCCTCCGTGGAATGTAGACCCCTTGATTATTCAAAAATTTCCTCTTCAAGCGATTGAAGTTATCTTTCCTTCACGGTGAGTGTTGGATTGATGTTCTTCGTAGTGTAGGCTTGAGGATTGAGCGTTTAATCACTTGAGAATATTTCGAGTTACAAATCTAATAATTGCTAGAATGTTTGTGGTTCGAGGTAACTGCGTAATCTCTATCTTTTTTTTCTCGAGTTATTCCTCGGCCTTTTATAGTGAGCTTTTCAAAAATCTGCCCGTTGAAGAGATAGGCTTATTTTTGAAAGTCACTTGTGGTCGTTGGCTTGTCTTGTTGCGATCCTTGGAATTGCCATTTCCTCGTATGAATTGTTCTCCACCTTTTCGAGTTCGACACGGTGTAGTGCTTCCACCGGTTTATTCCTTTTGCACGCTTCCGGGGTGAGCACTTCGAGAAAGGTAGCATGGAGATATTACTTGTTTAAGTAATTCTCTTGATTTCTCGTGCAATGGATCTTTTTCGATTATCTCGACTTGATTGCATTTTCTTGCTTTCCCCAGGTGACTTAGAGTCGCTTCCAATCATTGGATGACTCTTCTCACATTACTTCAACTTGAGACTTGGCTTTTCTTAAGTTGACTTGACCGATACTCCACTCATTTGCATCTCAACTACTCCTTGAGTAGAGTTCCCGTCTTCTCTTCTTTGCCATACTCACTGTCTTGCAAGTGAGTCTTCCTTCTAGTCTTGATTGTCTTCTTGCATGTTTGGGCATAGCCGACTTAACTCACTTGACCAGCCCTATTTATTACAATGCGTTTTACAACAAAAATTGGGGTGCCAACTTCCTATTCTAAGTTTTACATGGCATTCATCAAAATGTAAACAATAAATTTCTCAACATCTACTTTGAAGTGATGAATGCGAGTTAATGGCCACACATAACCAGGGTGCAATTAATGGCCACATATGGCCAAGGTCAATGACCGATTAGACGCCCTCCTCAACAAACCCCATCTTTTCGGCTACGACTCTGGATGGGAGGGGCCTCCTCACGGGGATCCTCATAAATAACCTCCTCCGGATGAGACCCCCGGAAGGATGGCCTCACCTAGCTAAGACCTCGGGTGGGATGAGCCCTTCCGGCTATGACTCCGGATGGGGGGCGTCATCATAAGAAGTCCAAGTTTTACCTCATTTGATCGAGACCGAATGGGATGGCCTCACCCGGCTAAGACCCCAGGTGGGATGACCCCTTCTCGGCCAAGACCCGGATGGGAGGGCCTCCTCATAAGAGGTCCTAGTAATTTACCTCATCCATTTGAGACCCCGGAGGATGGCCTCACCAGCTAAGACAGGGTGGGATGATCCCTTAGGCTAAGACCGGATGGGAAAGGCCTTCTCACATAGGTCCTAACAATTTACCTCCGACTAAGACCTTGGAGGATGGGGCCTCTTCGCAAGAGTCCTGGTGAATTATTCTCCATGATGAACATGTGCAAGAAAAAGAAGGCAAAAAGTGCCAATACATATGGAGAAAGACGTAAAAAATAAAGCAATAATTTGGGAAAAATCCAAAGTGGGTGCCCTCCTCCGAGCTCCGGAAGGGCGCCCCAGTAACCCAAAGGGGCGCCCTCCTCCGAGTTCTGGGAGAGCGCCCCCTGATGTTAAAATGTAAGGTAAAATCTAATCTCCCACAAAAAATTTATACACACACACACAAAAACAAATGGAGAAATCATCCAGCGGTATAGGGCAAAATCAAACATCTCAAGGTAAAGAGGAAATGAGAAATATTCAAGTACATAGAAGAAACATCTGAGTGCGTGAAGTAATCCCTAAATAAGTGGGCACAAAGAAAAGACTATCACTGATCAAGAAGCGGGCACATCATCTGGCAATAGCATCGGTCTCTCTAGGCTCAACTCCATCGCCACGGCGTCATCGGGAAGATTCGCTAAAGCCTCAATCTCTCTCTCCTCCTCATCCGAAATGCCACATTCCATGATGTCAATCAACTCGCTAAAGCCTTCTCACTTCGCAGCAGAAGTTTCGACAATGGCGGCGACGACTGTCAAAGTAGATCAAGACTCATGCAACAACTCGTAGCGATACCCGGAGAAGCTCTGTAAGCCTCAATCGAGCGGGACCTCTTCTAAGCTAGCAAGGCGATGTGCGGAGAAATACCTCGCCCATCCTCGACTCGATGTCAAGTTGGGACTTCGCCCACTCAAGCTCCTTCAAGGACTCGGACATCTTACCACCATGTTGCGTTTGAATCATCTGTCAAGCTCTTCACCTTATCTTGAAGTGACCATTCTTTGTCATGGTCACATCACCTCGATGGCTCGAAGATGCAACATGGTTCAATGCCTACAACATAGTTTGTACAAATTTTAGCCAAGTAGAGACAAAGCATAAAGAATGGAAATGCGAAGAAACTAAGGAAGCTTACCCGAGCAAGGTCACCGCTAAGGTAAGTCAATGTCCTTGAAGGATACTGGACCCAAGCGGGACTCATCGGATGATATAGCTCTCGGGTATGGGCGTAGCAAAGCCGCAGAATTAATGTAGGCTTAATAGGTGGATCCCTCGCAATGGTTTACTCTACCAGAAGAAGAGAGCTCGGGGACCAACACACTCGGAAGCAACAACCGGGCTCCATCTTGGCATCTTCCTTCCTAAAGGGCCTCTGAGAAGGACAAAGAGTTGGAGCAACATCAAGACGATCGCCGGAACGTGAGCGGGCACCGATCACCCTTCTCATTTCCTTCTTCTTGAAAGCCATCAACTATGCAATCAGTAACTCTCCTTACCTCGAAAAACAAGTAGAAGAAACATCGAGAAAAGGAAGCAATCAAAATATACAAGTAAAATGGGAAGCAATTTAAAAAGCAAAGCAGGCGGGATACCCAAGATCCTTAATATTTAGAAGTTTTTTAAATAAGCCCCAAGACCTATAAGCTTCCGCCATCTCCATTCGGGAAGCGGGAGACGCCTGGGGTGACCTTAACTTCTGAAACCCACTCATGAGGAAGCTCCCAACCATAATCCCTCACATAGAAGAAATCCTCATTCCACAGTCCAACAAGGAAAGGAAATCCATCAAGGAATTTGCACTGAGAACATGGGAAGAACTGGAAGAAGAAGTCACCTAAAGAATTCCGGGCGTAGAACAAGGAATGAAATCAGTTTGCTATAGGAGTCAACTCCAACTGCTGCATAGCACATTGAAAACCTCGGATACATGCATAGGCATGCAGAATCAACTAACCGACGCATGCTCCCACCAACCTAAGGATCGAGATGAGGAAAGCATCTGGAGGAAGCATGAAGCCAATCGAGAAGCTATAAAGGTAAGCTGTGAAGAAGCCCTCGGGTGGATGAGTGAGCTTGTTACTCGAACCAGGGGCTAAAATTGAAAAAGTCGAAGGAAGCTTAAGCCGCTCGCGCAGCCTACGAAGACAAGTGGAAGTCACTAAACTCACCAACTCTTCTGGGACAACTGCTCGACTCCTGGGAGAATGCCTATACTGATACTTGGTGGGGCGGACCTTTTTAAGACTATCACTTTCGGACTCTGCTTTAGAAGAACCATCACTTGAGCCTAAATCCGCTTAAGATCTACCTCCTCATCACTATCGAAACACAAGTCAGAGCAAGGGGAAGAATATCAAACTCTATGGAGAAGCGTGGACATGTAATAAGTGAAATAGAAACAGATCTCTGGTAACACCTCGTCCTCTAAGTGGAATGGAAGAAATATGAAATGCGGGACGTGATCGGAGACATACGAAAACTCGGGAAAGACAAAGAAAATCGGCCAGGGGCTTGGGACGCCCCCGGGGGTGCGCCATCCTTCCTCGGGGAGGGCACCAAGGGGGCGCCCTTGCCCACTGCGGGGAGCTGCCCCGAGGTGCCCTCTACGACCTCCATCTCCTTCCACCTCTCCATCAAATCTCAACTTAAGTCTCACCTCAACTCTCACTTCAAGTCTCACTCACCTCTCACTTGCAAGAAATTTACTAAGTATCTACAAAGCAAAAAAATCTCAAAAGTTGAGAGGTAAAGAAAGAGAATTTACCTTTGGAAGGCATGCTCACAAGCCTCCACCGCAAAATATCCTTGGGGAAAAAATGGTCAAAGATTCTTCAAGACAAGATAACATATACTACAAGCTAAGCCGAGATATTTCTATTTGAATTAGCTCCCGCACTACTTCCCAATTTAATTAAATATAATTCATTTTATAGTTTGTTGTAGACAAAATAATTTAATGAATATAACTCATTTTATATTTTGTTTATTTGATATTAATTGCCCAATGGGCTATTGATAAATAAACTGGTCCAAAAGAGTCCAGGTTTGCCCAAGCGGTCATAGATTTTCTCCTACGTGGGTGACCCATAGGCTAAATTCTTCTACACTTCCCCACGAGGCCCATCTCCTAGGTATAAAAAAGTCCCTCATATTATCGTAAGTAATAATTAATTATATCCATACCCATTTAGTATTCGTTTCTTGTCTTAATTTCTCTCTCATTCACGTTTCGACTTGAGCGTCGGGAGGGGCTTCCCTGGGACAACCCCCGAGGACCTCTAACATTTGCGTGTGTGCAGGCAAGTTCCCAACTAAAGTCGGTTCAAACTATATATCTAATCTTATGGTTAATAGATTGTAATGATTGTTTGACAATTTTGAAATAGTAATACTTTCAGTATTATATTTTACCTAATTATCAAAATACTGAAAATAAAAGACATGTAACGTCCACTCCACTCTAATTTAAGACGCAATGAGTATATAACTTATTTCATTAGTTGCATTTAAACTCCACTCCAAGATTTTATTTTTCATACAAATAAGCTTGTGCTCATGAAAATAAATATACAAACTAATATGCTGAAAATAGAATAATATAATATTCTGCATAGCTTTCTTTATTAGTTCTGTTAATAGAATTACATAAATGCTTCCCAATTATCAAGCTTGAATGACCAGAGTAAATGATGATAAATAGGAATTATCTATAACTTCTACATATTTATAGTTTGAGACACATAGTAATTTTATTATGCTTAGGTGATTCATTTTTCTTTCAACATTGTTTAATGTGATACTAAAGGATTATATATTTAGTGTGAGTCTCTGCTGGTGTAAGCTATAAAATACATTTGTTTTTCAATTGTCCAATGATATATACGTGATTGGTGTTGTTCAGTCTATACCACAAGATTCCTCTGTCTTATGTGACCTTTATGTTGGATGGTGCCTTTTCCATTCATTCATTTTATTTTGCAATCATACTCATCTTTATAGGTTATTCTACCATCAATATTTTATATGTGCATGCATATTTAGTTGTTGTTGCACAAAACATAGGGATGATTTTATTTTTAATTTCTATAAAATATTAAAATAAATTAATATATGATTATGTCATGTTTTAAGCCACATCATTTCAAGAGGTTTCATTTCTTTTCATCATTTTTGCAATGAGTAAAGTTCGAAAAACATACTAAACAAAATATGTTCTCATATTACACCAAAGTTTCTATGGCAAGAGGTAGGGATAATTTTATTTTTATACCCCAACTATAGACATTTTTCAATATTTTTTTCACTTTGCTCAATGGGCTAGGCCCGCCTCGACATTGTAGGTCCCAAGGGTGTGAGTAAGGTTTAGAAGGGGGAGGGTTGAATAAACCTTACCAACTTTTTAATTTTAGTCCTTTTAAAATATTACAGAGTTAATTACACAACTATGTCCTTGAGGGACAACTAAGTTAGTTAATCAGCAGAGTTAGCCACTCAACAGACTCGATAGAACTGTTGATAGAATAACTCAATGTTTAGTCTAAACCTTAACTTTGGTTGTGATGAGTTTTTATTGGAAGACTTAACACCCTTGAATTTTGTTTAACTTTGTTTTAACACTTGGTTTTAGCACTTAGTGTTTTATCGGTTGGATAGCAAATTATCGTGAGATATAAAATATGTGTACATGAATGTAAATATCTTTGAAATGTAAATGACACAAGTAAATTTTATAGAGGTTCAAGATGGGGTAATTCTTCTACTCCTCTCTTCTCCAACTCTCGGAGGAATCCACTAAGTAATGACCAATTTACAAAGTGGTTATCAGTCCAGAGACAAGTCTTGATCACACGGTGACTTGCTCCTTTGACTCGATCACGGAGATGCCTTGGTCACACGGTGGCTTCTCGTCCAACTCGCCTTCTTCACAGATACCGCTTTGCTACTTGACTTACTTTCCCAAGCTTCTTGGATTTGATCACGAAGCCCTCCAATAACTTGAGATTGGTTCGATCTTGAACCTTCCTACAATCCTCCTTGGAAAGTAGACCCCTTTTGATTCTTCAAAAGTTTCCTCTTCAATAGTTTGAAGTTGTCTTTCCTTCACAGCTTTGTGTTGGATCGATTTCCTTCGAGATTTAGACTTGAGAATTTTGCTTGTATAACTTGAGAATATTTTGTAGGTTACAATTTTAATATATTTTGCTTGTTCGTGGTTCAGGTATGCAAGGTAACCTTTTCTCAATGTGATTCCTCGGCCTTTTATAGTGAACTTTTCAATAATCGCTTAGTTGAAGAGATATGTTAATTTTCAAAACTCACTTGTGTTCGTTGGCTTGTCTTGTTGCGATCCTTAATGTTGACATTTCCTTGTATTTAATGTCTTACAAAGATTGCAGCGTTTCGACACTTGGTGCAGATGCTTCCCATTGGTTTGTTCCTTTTACGTAATCGAACTAACACTTTATCTTTGACAACTTTAATCGGTTACTATTCTCGGTAACATGCTTGACTTTTATCAACGGATCTCGCTCGATTGTCTTGACTTGACCGCGTGATCTTTTATTCCCCAGGTGACTTTGAGTTAGCTTTCAATCAATGGATGACTCATCCGCTCACTTCAACTTGAGACTTGGCTTCTTGAGTTGACTTAATCGACTCTTCATACAATCAAGTTTCACGTACCCAATACTCCTTCATCGAGTTCTTGACTCTTCTTCTTTCCTATACTCGGTTGTTCCTCAAATGAGTCTTCACTTGATCTTGATTGACTGACTTGTATTTCCAGGCATAGCTGACTTGACTCAGCTTATTCAGCCCTATCTATTACAATACAAATTACAAGGAAAATGGGGTGCCAACTTTCTAGTTTAAGTTTTATATGACATTCATCAAAATCTAAACAATAAATTTCCCAACACACATTGTCAGCTCTAACTAACGGCTAGTACAAAATTGTAATTTTGATGATAATTTTTGATGAGTTTGGAAACATGGGTGAAATCATCTCCAAGCTTATACTATGTACTTCAAGCTTACATTTGTCCAATTAATAAAATCTTAAGGTTAACGAAAAAACTAATCAAAAGTTTAGTTTGTGTTACATAGAATTGACAACTTATTGTGTTTTAGTTTTTCCTAATTTCTCATGGTTGTTGCTAGAACCGTGTAAATCTAATTTAAAATTGATTTCTTTTATTAGCTAGCTATTACTTACTCAAACTAAATAGCATAAAACCACCATTGGCGTGCATCTATAAATCATTTCATGAAAAAAGAGAAATAAAAATCAAATCAACCAAAAAAAGAAGTTTTTTTACATATATTTTTTTAACAAAATTAATATTACGAAAAAATATAATTAAAATCTAGTTTAATATATTTAAAAAAAAGTAAACATCTTTTGCATGAAATAATTAATCGCCTTTTGTTTTGTATTTTGCATTTTGTATGTCATATTATTTGTTTTCTTCAAAATACAGGAAAATATTACATTATTCAAATATTCCTTTTTTTGGAGAATACCTTCACAACAACATCCCGTATAATGTAGAGGTTCATTCCATCTTTCGTTTGCACCTCAATGGCTTAATTATCAAATTGAGAAAAGTTATAATATGAGTCTCACTTCCCCAATTACCACCATACCTACAAATCAACAAAGGTAATTTTTATTATAGTAAGAATATTTTGTGCAAGTAGTTCTAAATTTTAAAAATATTACAAAAAATGCATGTTTTTAAAATACATATGACAAAGAAAATAGTTACCAACAAAGAAAAAAGTAATAAAACTTGATATATTTTTTTTTTTTAAATTAAAGGACGTGAAAAATTCAGATTTTTCTCAGGCTTTTCACAAAGATTTATGTAAAGACTTGGAAATTATTATTCATAAGGATCAAATTAATTATTGGCTTTCTGTTTTAACCTCAATACCGAAATATCAAATTGAGAAAGGTTATAACACAGTCTCACTTCTCCAATTACCGACTTACCCGAAAATTAAATGAACAAAGATAAAATTTTATTATACCAAGTACCTTTAAGAATAATTTGAGTATTTAATTAATATTTTTATAGCAAAAAGCAAGAAGATTATATTGCAAGCATTTATGTTTGTGGAAATACATCAAACATGTTGCTTGCAATTTGTATGATATCTCAAAAAGCCGTAACATTTAAGTTAAGATAATCATCATTGAAGTAAAGCCAAAGAGAGGTCCAAGAATGCCTTTTCTATAAGGTCCAATGGTGATTCATATTTAAAAAGAAGGAAATTACACAAAATAATGTTGGAAGTTTTTCAAAATGAAATGAAATGGGGTACTTTTGTTATTTCAAAATGATAAAACTCTTTTTTTTTAAAGGAAAAACTAAGGGTGCTATTCGAGGAAGAAGGAACTAAGATTCATAAGCTTTTCACAAGGAATTATCTAAAGACTTGGGAAATTAAGATTCATACGGATTAAATTAATATTGGTCTTTTTGTTTTAACCTCAATACCTGAGTCTCACTTCTCCAATTACCACCTTACCTGCAAATGAACAAAGATAAATTTTGTTATACCAAAAATATTTTAAGATCCTACAAAATATGAACTACAAAAAGATGAAAATTACACAAAATAGTGTTGGAAATTTTTCATAATGAAATGAAATTGGGTACTTTTGTTATTTCAGAATGTTAGAAGTTTTTCTTTTCTAAGAAAAAACTAATCGGTGCCATTTAGAAAATGAGAGTAAAATGTGAAGTTTGTAACTCCCATTTGTAATTATTGAGTAATAATTTTATAAAAACACATTAAAAGTCATTTTTAAAAGAAAATAAATCAGTGCTATTGAAAAGATGGGAGTAAAATGTGAAGTTTGTAACTCCTATTTGTAATTATTAAGTAAAAATGTTCTAAAAATAATCAAAAGTCAAATTTCTTTTAAGAAAATACCAATCGGTGCTATCTAGAATATGGGAGTAAAATGTGAAGTTTGTAACTCTCATTTGTAATTATTGAATAATAATTTGTGCATCTTTTTCAAAAAAAAAAATATATATATGATTTTGAAAACTAAATGCAAAGATGTTTACTCCAATTTACATGTATGGCCCGAGAATAGAATAGAATTGTGTGTGTGTACGTAATTATGGTCATGGGCCTCATGGCCATTATATCGTTATAGAGTCATTTTTGGCAAATCAAAAATTTAAGAAACCATGAAAGTCATTCACACTTTTATAGAGAGTATAGATATAGATAGATATAGATATAAATACAGAAAAAATAATTATTTGAATATGATCTAAAGATAAAAATTTGAAGTAATGTAAAATGTATTTCATATACTATTAAGTGTAATTTTTTATTAAAAAAAAAGAAGAAAAGAGTATATATTTATAATTTACATTTTAATTTTTCTTGAAATCAAATTTCATTAATCAACATGATCGATACAAAAATTGTCAAGGTGAGCAACCACAAAAGGCGGAGGCTCCACTCAAGTAGTAGGACTAGCGTTAGAATAAGATGCTCTTGCAATCACGTGAGCAACTCCGTTCGCTTGTCGACGAACATATTGAACCTTAAACAAAGGCTCTGATGATAAAAAAATCGGCATTGTCGAATGATCTTCCCAAATTCAGACCAATCTGCTTCCATATTTTGCACAACATCCACAACTCCTTTAGCATCAAGTTCAAACAAAGCTTTAGAAAATCCCAGCCTCTTAATCCATTGCAAAGCTTGTAGCAAGCCCATGCTTTATCCTTCCAACACACTAATATCCCCAGTATAACATCTAGATCGGCACACAACAAATCTGTCGGAGTCATCCCTCAATACCATACCAACACCCCATTTATTATGTTCCTTGAAAAACGCAGCATCAATGTTGCACTTGAGCACTGATTGTGGAGATAAATGCCATAAAGCACATGAGTTGCTGATTTTTTCATCATCTTCTAACTTCAGAGTACGATCAGCAACCCATTCTTCCAGGTAGGATAGAGCAAACCTTACAGTATTTTTTGGCTCAAGATGTTTGTGATCCCAGAGCTTCGAATTTCGTTGCTTCCAGATATTCCAAAGGATCATGCATATTCTTACGGAGATTTTCGAATGACAATACTTCAACATAACAAAGAACCACTTGGTAAAAGATTCAGCATCATGTGATATTCTAGTAATCAATTCCCAAAGATTACCCTCTCTCCAACATTCTTGAGCAAATCTACAGGAAATAAAACTATGCCAATTATTCTCAATTTGATCATCACACATAACACTTACCCCGTGTAGTGATGACACTCTTCCGGCTACGATTATTCCTTGTAGGTAGACAACCAAAGAAGCTCCCAAAGAACCTTAGGTGGAATTTTCAACCTCCAAATTGTACCCCAGGCTTCAGGGCAACCAGGTTGTTCATCAATAATGTCCCATTCATCGTACCCGGGATAAAAAGATCACTTACCTTTATGTCCTCTAAGCCTTCAACTGGCTGTGTGCTACACCAAAAATTAAATGAATATCGTAACCATGGCTCCTTCCAAACAATAATAGATTTACCGTCACCAATGTTCTAACTTAATCCCAACCTAAGCAATTGTCTCAAGCTCCAGATGCTTCGCCATGTGAAGCTAGGATTAGCTCCAAGTTCTGAATTAATAAAATTCCCTTGTGGAAAATATTTAGCTTTGTAGATCCGCGTAATAAGAGTATCTGGGTTAGAAAAAATTTTCCAACCAAACTTTACCAACATTGCAAGGTTAAAGTAATGGAATTCTCGAAAACTAAGTCCACCGACATCCTTAGTTGAACACAAATTATCCCAACTGAGCCAATTAATTCCACGACTCCCATCTTTTCGTGAACCCCACCAAAACAAGTTAATCATACGTTGTCATTTCTCCCCAATGAAACGGTAATAAAAATACACTCATGCAATATGATGGTAGTGCTTGAGCCACACACTTGATGAGAATACTTTTTCCACTTTAGAGAAGGGTTTAGAGCGCCATTTTTGTAGGTGGGACCATTAATTGTTCGAATATACCCAAAAATCTCTCTTTTCCGCCGCCCCATAAGAGATGGTAGTCCCAAATATTTCCCAGGATCTCGTTGTTGTTGGACTCCCTTAATATTAATGATTTCTTGCTGTCCACTCATCTCCACATTTGAGCTAAAAGATCTTGAATTTTTGAAGATTAATAGCTTGACCGAATAGGCTTCATATTGGTTTAAAATATACTTGACTTGCTGCGTTTCCTCCTTATTGGTCGAGAAAAATACATAGCTATCATCTGCAAAAAAAAGGTGGGAAACCGAAGGAGCTCCTCGACACACCTTAGCTCCATGTATCCTACCTTGAATCTCAAAGTGTGTCGAAACATAATTGTGAGTCCTTTCGCGCATAAAATGAAGAGGTAAGGGGATAACGGGTTCCCTTGAGTCCTCTATGCGGTGTGATTGGTCCCACTAAAGTTTCATTAGCTCGAACCATGTAAGATACAGATTTAATGCACATCATAATCAAATTAACCCATCGCACATCAAAACCCAACTTCAGAAGCATATTTTCCAGATAGGACCAATCAATCTTATCATGTGCTTTATAAATATCAATTTTCAAAGCTGCTATACCTTTCTTTCCTCTTGACTTCCTCTTCATATGGTGATTTATTTCAAAAGCCACTAAAACATTATCAAGAATGGACCTTCCTTTAACAAACGTGGACTATTCTTCTGATATAATGGACGAAAGAATGGTCTTAATCATGTTAGCAATAACCTTGGACATAACCTTGTACAACACATTGCATAGAGAGACCGGGAGTAAGTCTTTCATGGTTTGTGGATGTTGGCATTTAGGAATCAGAACAATATTCATTTCCATCGATCTGGGAGAATCAAGATTATTAAACCATGAAGAACCAACCTTGAAAATGTCGTTGCCAACTAAATTCCGAAGCGTTGATAGAATCCGATTAAATCAATCAAGCCTCGAAGATTTATCGGGATGCATGGCGAAAAGTGCATCTTTAAACTCTTCTCTCGGTGAAAGGCCAAGTAAGAACGAGTTTTGAGTATCACTAACCTTTTGATTCACAAACGACAAATCCATGGTCTAATTACCATCACTAGGCGCAAAACAATTATTGAAAGTAAGAAAAAGCAATATTGCATATATCATGCTCACTTTCACGCCAAACACCATCCCGGTCTTGCAGTTTCATAATTTGATTAGTTTCATAATTTGATTACTTTTTTTCCTATTAGATACAGCCGCGTGAAAGAAACAAGTGTTCGAATCTCCTTCGCGTAACAAAAAAACTTTCGCCCATTCTTTGCTGCCAGTGAGTTTCTTCCCGATGAAGTAGATTCACATATATCGCTTTAATCTCCTTGTATCTGTTCACACACAATGGGTCATCCATTCCGCGAAGATACTCAATTTCTTTATAACATCTAGACTTCTCATTTTTGAAAATATTACCCTGCTTCTTGCCCCAAATACTAAGTTGCATAGAGCATTCCTTTAGACGTTCAATAATCCCGTAGTGACTCCCAGACAACCAGCCCCTTTTGACAACTTCCTTCAGTTCTGGCTCTGAAAACCATTTATTTTCGAATCTAAATGGTTTATGCTTCAACTTTGTTGGGGGTTCTGTAGTACTCAAAAGTATTGGTGTATGATCCGATATAGGCGCACATAAATTCAATAACCTTCCATCTGGGAACATCGATAACGAGTTCGATGATACCAGAGCTTTGTCCAATTTTTCCTCCACTGCATTGATGGTACCTCTTCTTGCCTCCCAAGTATATTGATGCCCAATAAGAGGTAAATCAACTAAATTACAATCAGTGATTGCCTCACGAAAACCCCAGAATTTCCAAGTAGGATGCTCAACTCTTCCTTTTTTATTAGCAGGATGAAGTAGGTAATTGAAATCCCGATTCAACACCAAGGTAAGTCGCTTCTGTCCATGGAGAGTTCGAAGAAAATCCCATAAGCCCTTCCGTCTACTCCTTTTCGGATATCCGTAAGACCCATTAGACGCCACTTCACACCGTTCCTTCGTCTACTTCAATGTCCACATGATTTTGAGAATAACCGAAAATAGAACAAGAACTTGTACTCTTCCATAGAAACACAAATACCACCACCTCTACCAATTCTATCCACAATAAACTTACTTTCGAACTTAAGATGAACCCAAATTTGTTCCACCCTAACTTCATGTGACAAGGTTTCAAACAAGATAATAATATCCAGTTTTAGGGACCTAACCAAGTCACATAAGATCAAAATGCTCGTGGATGGCCCAATCCACGACAATTCCAACTTAGACGATCATGACTCTGGTAGGCACGGGAGCCAGTCCCGCCAATAAACAATGCCGATGGGCCGGCTTGGGGCGTTAACATTTAAACCTTCCTCCAAGTAATGCGGTCTTATAGATATTTGGGCTTGGGCCTCTATTGTAGCTAACCCACGTTTCATTTTCTTCTCCTCATTAACTTCCAAATCCTCCAAAATTGGAAATTGATTGCCGTTATTAAAATTTCCAACCTCAGAATCGATTCTTACCCCTGATTTGTCTCTGACTCTCCATTAAGATAGGGACAATTTTTGTAACCGCCATGGAATTCAACTTTGATGCGCCACTGATGTCTTGCAACGAATTTTGTCGGAGTACGACGGAATCTGGAAAATCGACCGCGTGCCGATGATTCTGGAGTTAATTCATCAGCATGAATGTTATACCTACGCGTAGCCGTGTGTTGAAATGGAGCCTCATTTTCCTTGTATTCTCTTCTCCTTCAATAAGCTACGGTGATCCACTCAAGCACGTATTCCGACAATTCGTAGCCCTGAGATTTGGTCCCCACTCCTTCACTGGATCTCCATCTGGGATGCAAACCTTTTTCACAAAATCGTTCAGTATGATCAAGCATGCCACATATGAAACAAAAAGACCCCAACCTTTCATATTTAAATTGAACCACAATCCAATCCCCACCCTGTAGTTTCACTTTCTTGCATCTTTTCAATGGTGTGTTGACATCAACACATACTCTGATCCTCATATATGTCTGCCACAAAGAAGATGAGTTTTTGGGATCATATTCCACAAATTCCAATATAGTTCCCAAGTTGTTTCCCTACGCCTTTCTACCATACAACCCAGGATGATTGTAGACTTGAACCCAAAAATTAATAGAGGTTATAGGAATAGAACTTTGAACCGAACTCGGATTCACTTGAACCAACATAAGCATCAAATTATCAAACGACCATAGCCCTCAATCTAGTATTATTTGGAGATCGAGAATATGATTGAATTGAAATAAGAAACGCTGATTCCCAATATCCTTCACTGTTATACCTTCAATTGGGCGCCAGATTTCAGCCAACCGTTTTTCTTCATGAAATTGAAATTTACATTCCCATCTGAGAGAATCCCAACAAGACACAAGATGGGAGATGTATTACCTGAATCACCATTGTCAGACTCAAAGATGAGACCATCTTCTTCTTCGAACAGTGACAATTTCGCCATATTTTCCTCCATGAAGGATTTAAAATTTGCTATAAGGAAAAGAATTAACAAGAATTACTCTCGACTAGGAGAGAAAGTCAAGACTCTCGACAAGGAGAGAAAAAATTAAGTTTTTTTTTAGTAATGATATCGTCTTATTAATTGATGGAAAATTTTATGAATAAATGATTATTATGTTTTTATGAATAGTTTTTACATTTTCATTTAAAAATTAGTGTTTTATTCATTTATATAAATTATAAATACATGTGCATAATTTACATATATATAATATATAATTATGTATTGTGTGAAATATATACATATAAGTTCGAATTGAAATACTTAATTCAAATCGAAATACAAATTTGAATTGTAGTACAAATCTGAATTGAAATACGAATTCGAATTTTGTCGAATTTCACCTCAAACTAAGATTTTCGAATAGAAGTCGAAAAAAACCTCAATTCATTATTCGATTCAAATATCATATTTGAAATTCGAGTTGATTCGAAATTCAAAAATTCTAAATCGAAATTAAAATTTGAATTCGAATTGGATCGAATTTTGGATCCATTCAAAAAATGAACACCCTTACATATTATAGTTTGACATTATCATGATCAAGATGTCGATTATCTCATCATTTTATGCACGAAATAGTTACATAATGTTTAATTTTTAATCCGAATCTCATTGTACAGAATGAATAATTTATTTGCGAATCCTTGGTCCAACTAATTATTTATTGCAAGCATTTGTTTGTGGAAATACATCAAACAAAGTTGCGTGCAATTTGTACGCCGAGAACATTTAAGTTAAGATAATCATCATTGAAGTAAAGCCAAAGAGAGGTCCAAGAATGCCTTTTCTATAAGGTTCAATGGTGGTTCATTTTTAAAAAAAAGGAAATACACAAAATAATATTGAAAGTTTTTAATGAAATGAAATGGGGTACTTTTGTTATTTCGAATGATAAAACTCTGCTTTTTTATGAGGAAAAAACTAAGGGGAAGAAGGAACTAAGATTGAGAAGTGAGACTCGGTATTGAGGTTAAAATAGAAAGCTCAATATTATTTTTATCCTTATGAATCTTAATTTCCCAAGTCTTTAGATAATTCCTTGTGAAAAATTATCCAATTACCACCTTACTTGAAAATGAACAAAGATAAATTTTGTTATACCAAGAATATTTTAAAATCCTACAAAATATGAACTACAAAAAATTGGAAATTACACAAAATAGTGTTGGAAGTTTTTTCATAATGAAATGAATTGGACACTCTTGTTATTCAGAATGTTAGAATTTTTTTTAAGAAAAAACTAACCGGTGCTATTTAGAAAATGGGAGGAAAATGTGAAGTTTGTAACTCCCATTTATAATTATTGAGTAATAATTTTGTAAAAACACATTAAAAGTCAAATTTCTTTTAAGAAAATAGCAATATTGCTATTGAAAATATGAATGTAAAATGTGAAGTTTGGAACTCCCATTTGTAATTATTGAGTAATAATGTTCTAAAAAATATTAAAAGTAAAATTTCTTTTAAGAAAATACGAATCGATCTTTTTTATCTAGAAGATGGGAGTAAAATATGAAGTTTGTAACTCCCATTTATAATTATTGAATAATAATTTGTGCATCTTTTTCAAAAAAAAATATGATTTTAGAACTAATTAATGCAAAGATGCTTTCTCCAATTTACATGTTTGGAATTAGAATAGAATTAGAATTGTGTGTGTACGTAATTAGGGTCATGGGCCTCATGGCCATTATATGTGTTATAGGGTCATTTTTGGCAAATCAAAAAATTCAAGAAACCATGAAAGTCATTCACACTTTTATAGGGAGTATATATATAGATAGATAGACGAATTTCATCTCGAACTAGGATTTTCGAATAGAATTCGAAAAAAAAACCTCAATTCATTATTCAATTCAAATATTCATATTTGAAATTCGAGTTGATTCGAAATTTAAAATTCTAAATCGAAATTAAAATTTGAATTCGAAACGGATCGAATTTTGGATCCATTCAAAAAATGAACACCCCTACATATTATAGTTTGACATTATCATGATCAAGATGTCGATTATCTCATCATTTTATGCACGAAATAGTTACATAATGTTTAATTTTTAATCCGAATCTCATTGTACTAAATTTTTTAATCATTTGCGAATCCTCGGTCCAACTTATTTATTATTATTCTTTTAATCTATGACTAGAATGTGATTCGAAAAATTATGCGAGAATTTCCATTGCAACTTTGTGTAAATTCTATTTCTTTTTATTTATTGAGAATCACTAAACAATTTTTTTGGATAGTTGATTTGCATTTTGTTAATATAGTAAATTTATATAATAATACTTTAAACTTAAGGTAAGTTTGAAAAAATAGTTTGAATTTATATAATATTTTAAACTTTAGGTAACCTTTTCAAACTCGGCAAAAGCAAGAATCGCCTATATAATAGGGTTAAAAGATGAAAACAAATATGCTAAAAAATAAGCCAAATAATACATTTGAATCATGGACAACATGAGCTACCTCACAAAGAAAAACCTTTTATCACTTTTCATTCTTTTCACTTTGGTTTGTCAAACAATGGGATGCTTTCCGGATAAAACCAAGTACGTGGTTCATATTATCAATAAACTCCCTGATCCTATGACGGTGCACTGTGCATCAGGAGATAACGATTTTGGATTTAAGTTACTTCAAAAAAATACAGAGTTTCATTGGTCATTTTGTAATGACTTGTTCAATAGAACTTTGTTCTTTTGTCATTTTTTTCGGGGTAAGAAAGAAGTAAATTTTGATGTGTTTAGATCGATTTAGCGCCACAAGTGCCATTCAGGTCAGTGCTCTTGGATAGCCAAAACCGACGCCATTTATTTTTCTGGTGATTATCCTCCTAAACACTTAGATGGAGAATTTGATTGGAAAATCGGTCCACTAGTCTAAGACCTTCAAGCCTAGGCCAGAGGCATGAGATTCGATTCCTACCTAGCTCCCTTTCCTAATACCAGAATTTGTACTAAAAAAAAATTCAAATATAAAGAAGGTTAAATTACTTAGTAATTTTTGTTGTTTGCTTTCAATTGTATCTTACTTTTAGCGTGTACCAATCTATTTATTATAAATGCCAAGGTTATTTTTTCAAATCCTTCAAACCAATCCACATAAACTGCCAACTCAACAATTTTTGCTCCAAAATCAAACAAGTCAACATATAATTATCTGTTATAGCGGATGATATGACTAAATCTCTGAATTTTTTCAACTTAAAGGACAATTCAAAATTGAAAGAAAACAAGGACTAATCCAAATAGGCCAACTTACACAGGATTGTTTAAAAACTATTTCCCATTTTAGGTTGATGAAAAGCAATTGGTATTGCTAATAGAACTTATTTGACAACACATCACATTGTTATATATGGAAAAAGGGTTGGATGGCCGGTTACATTAGAAATTCATTCCACATATCATCAGCAACAGGAGAAATGTCAATAAAGTTTTCCAGGAATTAGCAATATAAACAAAACCAAGAGATCTGTTGCAAAATTGCAGCCCGAAACAGTATCATCTAGCCAAACCTTCCATTTTCTTGCTGGGTTGTACAAAAGCATCACAATTCCACCAGCTGGCAAACATATGCAGATCGGGAAAAATGCAAAAATAGTCCTGTAATTTTACTTAGATGGCAATTTTGGTCCTGTTTGATTCGCGTTTTGCAAATTTAGTCTTATAACTTTAAAATTGTCATAATTTTGGTTCTCGATTGACCGTAGCTACAAATTACGGCCACAAAAGGTCATGTGATTGGCGCATGACCCGTTATGAGGCCGACTTGGACCCGTTATAAGCAAAAATGGTCTTGTAACTTTACCTAGTTGACAAAAAATGGTCCTCAGTAACTTATTTTAACTCTTAAAAAAGAGTTTATTTTTCTCGATTTTAAATTTATTCATGTGATTAAATTTATTTTAAAATATAAAAATTAAAATATATAAACTATAATAATTTGTTTAAAAACTTAAAACAGTAAAAATCGACCATAATAATGTTTCACGAATGCAACCGCAACCAATTACAGGACACACCTATAGCTAATGTTTCATCCATTACATAATAAAGACAAGTGAGATTAACCGACCTTCACAACCACGGGCCAGTTATGGGTCAATGGTATGATATGGGTGAACGGTTAACCGCCCTATGGTCAACGGGCCAATTCGTCGGGGGTCGGGGATGTAGCCAGCCGACTCGGCTATCCCTAGCCCAAATTGTTTTTCCTCTTAAACAAAACATAATTTTTTATTTTTATTTTTTCCCATAGAAAAAAGGGGATAAAAGAAATTTGGGGTGCCGCGAGGTCCATGGAGGCCCCTTGATCCGCCTGGTCCAAGGTTAGCGACTTGTGGTCGGTGTAAACCATCGATTTAAGGTGTGGGGTGAGTCCGGGTTTCGGTGCTTAAAAAAATTTAATATGTCAAGTCTCAATTCACGTAGATCAAACCCAAACTCGGCTATAGTCATCCATAATTGGGGAAAATTGCAAATTTGGTCCTGTATCTACAGAGGTGTTGAAAAATTAGTCATGTAACTTTTAAAGTTGCAATTTTAGTCATTTGACAATTTTACCCCTTACCAAAAGTAACAATTTTAATAATGTATTTTTAGAATTTGGCAATTTTAGTCTTTTATTTTTTAGTTGTGGTAATTTTGGTCATATTATTCAAAATGACCATTTTTTTTGTATATTTATACGTGTTTTTGTATTTTCATACTTAGGAAATAATATATGTAGAACTCGTAGCTCATTTTGATCTGAATTCAAAAATTTAAAATCCTTCCATCATAAGGCAATCGATTGTAGGTTTTAAAATATAAAAAATATTTTTTCTTAAAACCAATAGTGACGACCAATTAAAATTTAGGATTTAGCGACGGGTTTATCCGTGATTAAACTTAGCGGCGACAAAATCCGTCACAAAAAATCAATTAAAATTTTAAACTTAGCGACAAATTTGTATGTTGCTAAATTTATCGACGGCCGAATCGGCATTATTTGTTTTTTTGTTATCCCACTTCATTGTAAAGGTCGATAAAAATCAATTTAGCGAACGGAAAAATCCGTTGTTATTAATCATTTGCGAATCCTTGGTCCAACTTATTTATTATTATTCTTTTAATCTATGACTGGAATGTGATTTGAAAAATTATGAAGAATTTCCATTGCAACTTTCTGTAAATTGTATTTCTTTGTATTTATTCAGAATCAGTAAACAATTTTTTTGGATAGTTGATTTGCATTTTGTTAATATAGTAAATTTATATAATAATATTTTAAACTTAAGGTAAGTTTGAAAATATAGTTTGAATTTATATAATATTTTAAACTTTAGGTAATCTTTTCAAACTTGGCAAAACCAAGAACTGCCTATATAATAGGGTTAAAAGATGAAAACAAATATGCTAAAAATAAGCCAAATAATACATTTGAATCATGGACAACATGAGCTACCTCACAAAGAAAAACCTTTTATCACTTTTCATCCTTTTCACTTTGGTTTGTCAAACAATGGGATGCTTTCCGGATAAAACCAAGCACGTGGTTCATATTATCAATAAACTCCGATCCTATGACGGTAATCGTGCATCGGGAGATAACGATTTTGGATTTAAGTTACTTCAAAAAATACAGAGTTTCATTGGTCATTTTGTAATGACTTGTTCAATAGAACTTTGTTCTTTTGTCATTTTTTCGGGGTAAGAAAGAAGTAAATTTTGATGTGTTTAGATCGGACGAGCGCCACAAATGCCATTGGTCCGTGCTCTTGGATAGCCAAAACCGACGCCATTTATTTTTCTCGGTGATTATCCTCCTAAACACTTAGATGGAGAATTTGATTGGAAAATTGGTCCACTAGTCTAAGACCTTCAAGCCTAGGCCTGGCCGAGGCCCGAGATTTGATTCCCACCTAGCTCCCTTCCCTAATACCTCAGAATTTGTACTAAAAAAAATTCAAATATAAAGAAGGTTATATTACTTAGTAATTTTTGTTGTTTGCTTTCAATTGTATCTTACTTTTAGCGTGTACCAATCTATTTATTATAAATGCCAAATTATTTTTTCAAATCCTTCAAACAATTCCACATAAACTGCCAACTCAACAGTTTTTGCTCCAAAATTAAACAAGTCAACATATAATTATCTGTTATAGCGGATGATATGACTAAATCTCTGAATTTTTTCAACTTAAAGGACAATTCAAAATTGAAAGAAAACAAGGACTAATCTAAATAGGCCAACTTACACAGGATTGTTTAAAAACTATTTCTCATTTTAGGTTGATGAAAAGCAATTGGTATTGCTAATAGAACATATTTGACAACACATCACATTGTTATATATGGAAAAAGGGTTGGATGGCCGGTTACATTAGAAATTCATTCCACATATCATCAGCAACATGTGAATATGTCAATAAAGTTTTCAGGAATTAGCAATATAAACAAAACCAAGAGATCTTATATAAATCAATTTAGTGACGGAAAAATCCGTTGTTAAATTTAACGACGGTCGTTTTTCGTCTATCGCTAAGGATTTAACGACGAGTTAGTTAAAGATGAAAATTATCCGTCTTGATTCCATAGCAATTTTGCGTTTTTTCTTGTAATGATCTATAGTGATAAATAAATTTAATTCAAGTAAATAAAATATAAGCTCGATATTATTTTAAATTTGATCTTAGGTATATTGAGTGTTTTAGCTATCAAGGACATTTTAGGAATAATTAAAATATTGAAATAACCCTTAAAACCATATTCACATCAACTTAAAACTTATTTAAAAAAAAAGAAAAACAAAAAACAATAGACCCAATTAGCAAAACTGGTCCTACAACTTATTTTAACTCTTACAAAAAAGATTTTTTATTTTGCTCAATTTGAAATTTATTCACGGGATTAAATTTATTTTAAAATCTAAAATTAAAATATAAAGCTATAATAATTTGTTTTAAAAAATAAAAATAATTGAAAAATTGAAATTACAATAAAAATTGTTAAAACATTAAATACACTTTTTTAAACATTTAAAATATAATTAAAATATTTTAAAATTCTAAATAAAAAATCAAAATTATTTTCAAAATGTTATTTTTAAAACTAAATGATGTTTTAAAAACCTGAAGTTTTTGTTTAAAAACTAAAAGTTGTGTTTAAAATTTGCCAATTACTTCAAATATTAAAAATAAATTCAATATAAAATAAAATATATATATAATTGTTCAACGTATGGAAATTTGTCTAAAACTCAAAATGGATTAAAGCTGAAAACTATTGAAGACTTTTGAAATATTTTACCAAAAAATCGGATTTGTTTTATAAAATCTAGAAAGGTAAAAACATAGGAATGTTTTACAAAACTAAAATTATTTTAGAAAATCTAAAAATAAAGAAAATATTAAAATTCCTTTATAATAAAACCAATATTTTCTTAAAAGTCTTAAAATTATTTCAAAATTATTTCCTAAAAAAGACGCAATTCACATTTTGCATTTGAACTAAAAGTTCGCTACATTCATTCAGCAAATCAACAAAATAAGATATTTCTGATGATATACATCTTAAAGCCTTGATTAGAGTCAAAGAACTGATTCCAAAATAATTGGAGAATTAATCCATCCTAGTTTCAGCCAACTGAGTATTTCTCTAACGGCAATAGCTTCAACAACATATGGAGATAATGGACCGTGTAGTGCACCATGAACAGCAGCCAAGAAGGTCCCATCTGCATCTCGAAGGACTCCTCCATAACATATCATTCCCAAATTAGTAAAAAGAGCAGTATCAACATTACATTTAATCCAACGTACCTCTGGTTTTTGCCATTTGATAGCCCCATCATCTGCAGACAAGTGTCAATCTCCAACCTCTACAACTTGAGCCACTTCCCATTGGTAGAGAAAAGAGCTGCCAAATTTATCACCTGTGTTGCAGTCTTAAATTTCTGATTCCATACTATTTCATTCCTATTCTTTCAAAGGGACCACAACACCATCGCTACCTGTGATTTTCTCTCAGTCGAAACACTCTCCGCACATACTTCAAACATGATAAAAACTTGTAGCTTCTGAGAACTGAGGGACAATTGACAGCAAATCCCAACAATATTTTTGCAAATGGACAGTGAAAAAAGTATGACCAATATTTTCAACTCCCAGGTTACACACAGGGCATAGGTTTGACACCTAAACATGCCTAGCATAAGTATTTCTTTCATTGGCAACGTATTATGAATTGCTCTCCACACAAGGTTCTTCACTTTAGCAGGAACTCTTAATTTCCAGAAACTCTTCCAATCAAATAGCCCGATCTGCGAAATTTTCACATAAGAGCTTCTAACCTGACTTCACCTTATATACACCCTTCTTGCTAGCAATCCATTGCCATTTGTCCCCTGAATGACCCTCACTAAGGGGTATACTGAGAATAAGCTGTTGATCTCTAGGATTAAAAAGATCTTTTACAATATCCTCAGCCCATTGCAAAGAGTCCATTCTCATAAGGGTATGAACATAAATATGTCCCCTGCTAAGAAGAGGAGGAGAAGAGACAAAAGCATTTTTATCCGGAAGCCAAGGATCACACCATACATAAATTTGTTTCCCATCCCCAACTTTCATTCAACAATTGTTGGCAATCAACACCCTTGCAGCAAGAATACTTCTCCAAACATAACTAGGATTTGATCCTATTGGAGAATGAATTAAATCAGTCGTAGGGAAATATTTCTCTTTATAGAGCCTAGGAACCAATGAGTTATTGTCAATAAGCATTCTCCAAATTTGCTTTCCCAACAGAGCCAAGTTAAATTTGTGTAGGAGTTTAAAGCTAAGTCCCCCTTGGCTTTGATGAACTCAAAGTTTATCCCAAGCTAACCAGTTAATACCCCTTGAATAATTGTTATCCTTGCCCCACCAAAATGAATTCATCATTCTCTCCAACTCGAACACATATCAATAGGTAATAAGAAAATACTAATGGAATAGATATCCACAACTTGTGCAATTATTTTCAAGAGAATTTCCTTACTAGCTGTTGAGAGAATCTTTCTTTTCCATCCTTGCAACCTGTTCCAAACTTTTCTTTGATATATGCAAATTATATCTCTTTTTGTTGTGTCCAATCAAAGAGGGAAGGCCTAGATACGAATCGTGGTTCTCTGTTAAAGAGACATGCAACATATTGCATATACCTTCAATCTCTTCTACACTTGTGTTTTTACTAAACGAGATAGCCGACTTCTGAAAATTGACAACTTGGCTTGAGGCATGGGCATATGAATCTAGACTCTCGGTTTGTCCTAAAAAATAGGAAGCTGTCCTCCGCAAAAAAATAAGTGAGATACACTAGGCACACTTCTAGCTATACGACATCCATGAATCCAACCTCTTTGTTCAAATTTTTGGATGAGAGCCGAAAGCCCCTCCATATAGAGAATAAAAAGATATGGTGATAAGGGATCATCCTGTTGTAAACCCCTCTCCGGAATAATCACATTGGATTGGGAATCGCCATGAATTATTTTATAACGCACAGTCGAGATACAAAGCATCATAAGATCAACCCACCTTGAATTGAATCCCAGTTTTGAGCATCATATTCTGTAGATAATCCCACTCAATCCTATCATATGCTTTGCTCATATCTATCTTTAGGGTCGCTACTCCGTGTTTACCTTGCCGTTTTTGTTTCAAAAAATGATTAATTTCGAACGCAACCATATGTTATCCAAAATCAATCTCTTGGGTACAAGCACACTTTGATACTCAAAAAATCACGCCTGGGAGTACTTTTTTCAACCGATTTGCTAAAACTTTGGAGATTATTTTGTACACCACATTGCATAAAGAAATTGGCCTTAAATCCAAAACAACTTCAGGATTGTTCTTTTTTGGGATAAGAACAATATTGGTATCATTTAAATCCATCGAAAAAGAACAGGAGTTAATAAAAAAGAGACATGAATTAATAACCTCAGATCCTGTTATGTCCCAAAACTTCTGGAAAAAGCTAGATTCATCCGTCTGGCCCTGGTGACTTATCCGGGTGCATAGAGAATAGGGCCTCTTTTATCTCTAATTCTGTAAAAGGTGCAAGGAGTTCTGCATTCTGAAAATCTGATACTCTGGGCTCGACACATTCAAAGATAGGATGGCATACACAACCGAATGAGGAGAAAATGTTGACAAAATGATCAATAATATGCTGTCCTAAATTTTCCTCCCAAGTCCGCCAATTACCTTCTCCGTCTTTAAGTTAGGAGATCAAATTGTGTCATTTTCTATTAGACACCACCATGTAAAAAATTTTAGAATTCGAATCTCTACGTTTTAGCCAATACAACTTTGCGTGTTGTTTCCAAAAATCCTCCGTTGGGCCAATAAGAGGTTATATTGATGTTTAGCACTTTTATACTCCTCCAATGGCTTGAATCTCTTTCTCCGCATTTGTGATCACAAGAGCATCGCTATGGGGAGTTATGACACCCTCGCTATAACTCGATACAAACTGGATAGTTGGCCCTGGTCCAACCCGCTCCACCTTCATCTCGCTCCCGCACCAAATTGAGCTACCGCTCGGATATAGCTTTTCCTACCGCACCCAATCTATATTGATAGTTTGTATTTCTCGTACCTCGGTCATCCACCCATCACCTCGGGCTTAAGCTTCTTCGTGGTGCCTTATCCTCCCAATCTTCCTTTCTTTTCTTCTTTTCTCCCCTTCTTTCTGCTTCATTTTCCTTGCCTCCTCCAAGTTAATGTACCTTTTCGCTCGACCTAACAACTCATCAAATGTTTTGGCTAGGCTGCAGGCCCGAGATTCGATTCCCACCTAGCTCCCTTCCCTAATACCTTAATTTGTACTAAAAAAAAATTCAAATATAAAGAAGGTTATATTACTTAGTAATTTTTGTTGTTTGCTTTCAATTGTATCTTACTTTTAGCGTGTACCAATCTATTTATTATAAATGCCAAGGTTATTTTTTCAAATCCTTCAAACCAATCCACATAAACTGCCAACTCAACAATTTTTGCTCCAAAATCAAACAAGTCAACATATAATTATCTGTTATAGCGGATGATATGACTAAATCTCTGAATTTTTTCAACTTAAAGGACAATTCAAAATTGAAAGAAAACAAGGACTAATCCAAATAGGCCAACTTACACAGGATTGTTTAAAAACTATTTCCCATTTTAGGTTGATGAAAAGCAATTGGTATTGCTAATAGAACTTATTTGACAACACATCACATTGTTATATATGGAAAAAGGGTTGGATGGCCGGTTACATTAGAAATTCATTCCACATATCATCAGCAACAGGAGAAATGTCAATAAAGTTTTCCAGGAATTAGCAATATAAACAAAACCAAGAGATCTGTTGCAAAATTGCAGCCCGAAACAGTATCATCTAGCCAAACCTTCCATTTTCTTGCTGGGTTGTACAAAAGCATCACAATTCCACCAGCTGGCAAACATATGCAGATCGGGAAAAATGCAAAAATAGTCCTGTAATTTTACTTAGATGGCAATTTTGGTCCTGTTAGATTTGCGTTTTGCAAATTTAGTCCTATAACTTTAAAATTGTCACAATTTTGGTTCTCGATTGACCGTAGCTACGAATTCCGTCCCACAAAAGGTAATGTGATTGGCGCATGGCCCGTTATGAGGCCGACTTGGACCCGTTATAAGCAAAAATGGTCTAACTTTACCTAGTTGACAAAAATGGTCCTGTAACTTATTTTAACTCTTAAAAAAGAGTGTTTATTTTTCTCAATTTTAAATTTATTCATGTGATTAAATTTATTTTAAAATCTAAAAATTAAAATATATAAACTATAATAATTTGTTTAAAAACTTAAAACAAGAAAAATCGACCATAATGTTTCACGAATGCAACCGCAACCAATTCACAGGACACACCTATAGCTAAAGTTTCATCCATTACATAATAAAGACAAGTGAGATTAACCGACCTTCACAACCACGGGCGATTATGGGTCAATGGTATGGTATGGGTGAACGGTTAACCGCCTTTATGGTCAACGGGTCAATTCGTCAGGGTCGGGGATGTAGTCAGCAGACTCGCTATCCCTAACCCAAATTCTTTTTCTCTTAAAGAAAACATAATTTTTTATTTTTATTTTTCCCATAGAAAAAGAGGATAAAAGAAATTTGGGGTCTTGCGAAGTCCGGGAGGCCCTTGAATCCGCCCAGTCCGAGGTTGGCCCGACTTATGGTCAAGTGTAAACCATCGATTTAAGGCGTGGGATGAGTCCGGGTTTCGAGTGCTTAAAAAAATTTAGTAGGTCAAGTCTCAATTCACGTAGATCAAACCCAAACTCGGCTATAGTCATCCATAATTGGGGAAAATTGCAAATTTGGTCTTGTATCTACAAGGGTGTTGAAAATTTAGTCATGTAACTTTTAAAGTTGCAATTTTAGTCATGTGACAATTTTACCCCTTACCAAAAATAACAATTTTAATTATGTAATTTTTAGAATTTGACAATTTTAGTCTTTTATATTTTAGTTGTGGTAATTTCGGTCATATTATTCAAAATGACCATTTTTTGTATATTTATACGTGTTTTTGTATTTTCATACTTAGGAAATAATATATGTAGAACTCGTAGCTCGAATTTTGATCTGAATTCATAAATCTAAAATCCTTTCATCATTAGGCAATCGATTGTAGGTTTTAAAATATAAAAAATATATATATTTTTTAAAACCAATAGCGACGACCAACTAAAATTTAGGATTTAGCGACGGATTTATCCGTCATTAAACTTAGCGGCGACAAAATCCGTCACTAAAAACCAATTAAAATTTTAAACTTAGCGACAAATTTGTATGTTGCTAAATTTATCGACGGCCGAATCGGTACTATTTTTTATCCCACTTCATTGTTTGCGTTGATATAAATCAATTTAGCGACGGAAAAATCCGTTGTTAAATTTAACGACGGTCGTTTTCGTTTATCGCTAAGGATTTAACGACGAGTTAGTTAAAGACGAAAATTATCTGTCTTGATTCCGTAGCAATTTTGCGTTTTTCTTGTAGTGATCTATAATGATAAATAAATTCTACTCAAGTAAATAATATATAAGCTCTGATATTATTTTAAACTTGATCTTAGGTTGTAGGTCCCAAGCGGTGTGAGTAAGGTTTAGAAAGGGGGTTGAATAAACCTTACCAACTTTTCAATTTTAGTTCTTTTAAAATTTTACAGAGTTAACACACACAGCTGTCCTTAAGGGACAGCTAAGTTAGTTACTCAGCAGAGTTAGCCACTCAACAGACTCGATAGAGCTGTTGATAGAATAACTCAACTGTTTAACCTAAACCTTAACTTGGCTATGTTGAATTTTTAGCGGAAGACTTAACACCCTTGAATTTGTTTTAAACTTGTTTTAACACTTGATTTTAGCACTTAATTATTAATTAGTTGGATAGCATATTATCAGCAGATATAATAAAATGTATGAAGAAATAAAAGTGCTGAAATGTAAATGACACAAATAATTTTTATAGAGGTTCGAAGATGGGGTAATTCTTCTAATCCTCTCTTCTCCAACTCTTGGAGGAATCCACTAAGTAATGATCGGTTCACACGGTGGTTATCGATCCAGAGACAAGTCTTGATCACACGGTGACTTGCTCCTTGGACTCGCCTAGAGATGACTCGCCTTCTTCACAGTAAGGCACCGCCTTGTGTTGGGAATTTTTTCGTTTAGATTTTGATGAATGCCATGTAAAACTTAGACTAGAAAATTGACATCTCATTTTCCTTGTAAATTCATTGTAATAGATAGGGCTGGAAGAGTGAGTCAACGTCGCCTAAACCTTGAAATACAAGAAGTCAATCAAGAAGTGAAATGAAGACTCACGAGGAACAACTGAGTATGGCCAAGATAGAAGATCAAAGACTCGACTCAAGACGTAACAACTGAGGGACAACTGTGTGAAGATTCAGTTAAGTCAATTTGAGGAGCCAAATCACAAGTTGAAAGAGACAGATGAGTCTTCAAATGATTGGAGCAGACTCAAGTCACCTGGAGAAAAAGGCAGATGCAAAGAGAAGTTAACTGAAAAGAATCCATTGCACAGAAGTCAAGAACATTACTTAAATAAGTAATACACCCATGCTGCCAGGTCTTAAAGTGCTCGTCCCAGAAGCGTGAAAAAGGAATGAACCAATGGGAAGCATCGCACCTCGTGTCGAACCTCGGTGTCGAATATTCATTTAATACGAGAAAAGGTCTACATCTCAAGACTGAAGACCAAGAAAAGACAAGCTAACGAACATAAGTCACTTTTGAAAATCAGCATATCTTTTCAATGGGCAAATTTTTGAAAGATCACTATAAAAGGCTGAGGAAACTAATCGAGAAAGGGTTACCTGAACCACGAGCAAGCAAGAAAATATTTGAATCAGAATTTGAAAAATATTCTCAAGATTTTCAAGCTAAATCCTCAAGCCTAAAACTCGAAGGAAATCAATCCAACACATACATGTGAAGGAAAGATAACTTCAAACTGTTGAAGAGAAAACAGTGAAGAATTAAAAGGGGTATACTTTTCAAGGAGGATTGTAGGAAGGTTCAAGATCGAACCAGTCTCAAGTTTTTGGAGGGCTTCGTGATCAAATCCAAGAAGCTTGAGAAAGTGAGCTGAAGTAGCAAAGCAATCGTCCGTGAAGAATCCGAGTCGGATGAGAAGCCGGTTGCGTGATCAAGGCATCTCTAGATCGAGTCCAAGAAGCAAGTCACCGTTTGTGTGATCAAGACTTGTCTCTAGATTGATAACCACTTTGTGAACTCGATCATTACTTAGTGGATTCCTCCGGGAGTTGGAGAAGAGAGGATTAGAAGAATTACCCCATCTTCGAACCTCTATAAAAATTATTGTGTCATTTATATTTCAGCATATTTATATTTCTGCACATTCATTTTATATCTGATGATAATTTGATATCCAACTGATAAATAACTAAGTGCTAAAATCAAGTGTTAAAACAAGGTTAATACAAATTCAAGGGTGTTAAGTCTTCCGCTGAAAAACTCAACATAGCCAAGTTAAGGTTTAGGCTAAACAACTGAATTATTCTCACATCATGACTCTATCAGTGCATTTGAGTGGCTAACTCTATTTGATTAACTAACTTAGTTGTCCCTTAAGGACTTAGCTGCGTGATTAACTCTGTAATATTTTAAAAGGACTAAAATCGAAAAGTTGGTATGCTTTATTCAACCCCCCCTTCTAAACCTTATTTACACCCCTTGGGACCTACAAGTGGTATCAGAGCGGTTGGTGCATTGAGCCTTCCGCATTGGTTACTAAACTAGATCTCCAAATCTTTCAAAGAAACTTTTAGGCCTTGTTTGTTTATGTTTCCAATGGCCAATTTCCAATTTTCAACTATTCATAGAAATGAAATCATGTTTGTTTCTAAATTTTCCAATGGAAATCATCATTTTCATTTTCCAATTTTCACATAAAACAACATCTCAAACCTATATTTTCAATTTCCAACCCTATATTATACCCTACATCACTCATCAATCACTTTCTCACATTTTCATCCAATTATACATGTGGGACCCTCCATTACCAACTCATCTACTTAAAATATTACTATTTTTAATTATATATATTTAATGGGACCCATCAACCTACAATCTTCCAAATATAATATTATATATATACAATTAAAAATTCAACCACTATCAACTTTTTAAATTATTATATATATATAATAATATTTCAAAACTACTCAACCAAACATAATCTCATTTTTAAACCTATATAAAACTCATTTTCATTCTCTCATCCAAACATAATTCCGGTTTTCACACGAAAACCAATAAATTCTCAAAATTCTATTTCCAACACTAGAAACTGGAAATGGTCCATGGAAACATAACCATACAAGGCCTTAACACTTGCTCTTTCAAAATCCTTTTTACTCAACAAAGTTATTATCTTGGAAGAAAATTTGACACGTATTCCTTTGTTCACTATTGAGGAATTTGATGACTAGAAAATTCATATGCAGGCTCATCTATCAGCTTTACATGATGAAATATGGATAGTGATAGAGGATGGGCCACTACAAATATTGGAAGTGAACACGACCAAGCAAGGAGAACAAATCCCGGTGAAGAGTAAGAAGCTCTCATTGAGGCAAGACCAGCCATGGTTGAGAAACCAATGATTTCGAGTGGACAAATGAGGAGAAAAAGATACAACTTGGACAATGTGGCCAAGGATATACTTTACAAAACCTTAGACAAAGCAATGTTCAACAAAGTCAAATCTTGCAAAACAACAAAAGAAATCTGGGATAAATTGACCTTAATTTGTGAAGGATCAGAGCAAATTAAAGAGAATAAATTATCTGTTGCTGTACAAAAAATTGAAAATTTTAAAATGCTTGCAGGTGAAACAATGGATCAGCTGGATGCCAGATTTACTGAAATTATAAATGAGCTTTCAGCTCTTGGTAAAGAATACACACAAAAGGAGATGTGTATGAAGATCTTGAGGAGCCTCCCAGCTGAGTGGGAAATGAAGACCATGGCTCTAAGACATTCGATGGACCTATCAAAAACATCAAATCATGAGCTATTCTCAGACCTCAAAGATTATGAATTTGAGTTGAGAAGAAAAGACTAAGAGGAGACAACTGTACCCAATACAGCTGCACTAATAATCAAGGAAGGAAAAAAGAGCTGAATACAAGGAAGTTATAAACCAGGAGGAAATAGCCCTGATGGTTAAACGATTCAACAAGTTCTTTAATAAGAACTACAAGAAAAACAAGGGTGAAACCTCCAGGAGACATTCGACTCCTCCAAGTCAAGGAAGATAGGCCACCTAAGAGAATCGAACATCAAAAGGTTGAATATCGAGAGCGATAATCCAAGCGAAAGAGTGAACAAAGAGTGAACAAAGAGCCGATAACTCGTGTGTTGGAACCGAGACAATTAGGACACTTTGCTATTGATCTGTCCCATATCCAACAAGTCAACAAATATAGGAATGAAGAAGAAAGAAGAGTCTTTAGAGAAAGAAGACAAGAAAAGAAAAAGACTATGTTAGTCGCCGAGAGGCAATTTGAGGGCAAATCGAAGGAAATAGTAAATTGAGAGAGTAGTGAAGTCGACTACTCAAGTGACTCTCAAGAAGAAGCCTTGATTTGTCTTGTGGCTAAAGAATAAGACCAACTGGACCAGGAAGACGAGGTACATTCTAACTCATCTCATTGATTCTAGTGATAGTGATGGTTATACACACACTTCATTACCCACCGATCTTTATGATTCATTGGGCAAAATGATGAAAGACTTTGAGCACATTAAACCCTCTCACACACTTCTAAATGAGGAAAACAAAGAAGCTCAAAAGCCAAAACTCACGGTGACTAAGGAGCCGAGTACTCTAAGTCACATACCGATGAGAACAAAGAGCTTGTAGGTCCCAAGGGGTGTAAGTGTAAGGTTTAGAAGGGGGAGGGGTTGAATAAACCTTACCAAATTTTCGATTTAGTCCTTTTAAATCTACTGAGTTGATTCTACAAACTTGTCCTTGATGGACAAGTCGAATTAGTCACTCAAGAGAGTTAATCTCTCAATGACTCAACCGATTTTGTTGATGGAGTAACTCATTTGTTGGCTATAATTTAACTCAATTGTGGTTTTATTTTCAGCGGAAGACTTAACACCCTTAAGTTTGATTATGCAAGATTTTAGAGCTTGATTTAGTACTTAGAAATTATCGGTGGATAGCAAATTTATCGTGAGATATAAGCGATTAATAATGCAAGAATTAAAGTCTTTGAAAAGTAAATGACACAATGAAATTTTTATAGAGGTTCGAAGATGGGGTAATTCTTCTACTCCTCTCTTCTCCAACTCCTGGAGGAATCCACTAAGTAATGATCGGTTTGAGTGGTAAGATACCCGGATACAAGTCTTGATCACAACGGCCCGACTTGATCCTTAGGGACTCGATGCCGGGAGACGCCTTGATCACTCAATCGGCTTCTCGCGACGACTCGGCTTCTTCACAGGGCATTTTGCTTTGTTACTACTGACTCACTTGCTCAAACTCTTTGGATTTGATCACGAAGCCCTCCAAGAGTTTAAGACTTGGTTCAACCTTGAACCTTTCTACAATCCTTCCGGAATGTAGACCCATTGTTTTCGTATTTTCCTCTTCAACCGATTGAAGTTCTCTTTCCTTCACGGGTGAGTGTTGGATTGATGTACTTCGTAATGTAGGCTTGAGGATTGAGAATGTTTGATTTTTCTAATATGCTTGTTTATCTCACATGTGTGTCATCATTCTTCTCAAACAAACTCCTCGGCCTTTTATAGTGAACTTTCAAAAATTTGCCCGTTGAAGAGATAGGCTTATTTTTGAAAGTCACTTTTAATAATCGTTGGCTTGCGAGTTCTTGGAATTGCCATTTCCTCGTATGAATTGTTCTTTCACCTTTTGAGTTCGACACGGTGTGGTGCTTCCCATTGGTTCATTCCTTTTGCATGCTTGGGACTGAGCACTCCGAGAAAGGTGGTATGGAGATATTACTTGTTTAAGTAAATCTCTTGATTTGCGGCAACGGTTCTTTTACGATTATCTCGACTTGATTGCATTTCCTTTCTTTCCCCAGGTGACTTAGAGTCACTTCCAATCATTGGATGACGCTTGTCACTTCAACTTGAGACTTGGCTTTACTTGACTTGACTTGGTGATGCTCCACTCAGTGCATCTTAGCCGCTTCTCCAAGAGAGTTCTGTCTACTTTTCTTTGCCATACTCGGTGTCTCGCAAGCCGTGAGTCTTCCTTCGTGGTCTTGGTTGTCTTCTTGCATGTTAGGGCGTGGTGACTTAACTCAAACTCGGCCAGCATTTCTATTTATTACAATGCATTTTAAAACAAGAATTGGGGTGCCAACTTTCTATTCTAAGTTTTACATGGCATTCATCAAAATCTAAACAATAAAATTCCTAACAATTTCCCCCTTTTTGATGATGCCAAAACTTAAACCATTCAAAAATGCAAATAGCAAAGATACATACGAGATAGTGTATTGACATAGAATGTATGTGCGGAATAGATATGTTTATTGATCATATCATTCATGTTCTTTTACACAACATTTTACAAGGTGTATCGAGCACATATTTGTCTACACTGAAAATAAAGAATTTATAGCTTTATTACGGAAGACTTACATTGTATGTATTTACATGATAAAATACACGAAGGGTTGGACAAAGAACACTTCATCTCCTTCGTTGTCTCCTTCTTTCATCTTGATCAAAGATCTTCTTCTCTTCTTCTCTTTTTCTCGTCGTCATTTTGCCTTCTTTTTCTTCTCATATGCTTTCTCGCGGCTTCATCTCTTCTTATTCTTTCCTGTCTCTCCTCCCATAGCCGAGTTTGTCTCTTGTTTTCTTCTTCTAGTCTTTTTGCATACTCGGCGTTAGTTTTAGCCACTTTCAAATTTGCCACTTGGTCAAGTTTCCCCAAAAGAGATCCCTCCTTTCTTTCCCCGGATCTACGATTCAATATTCTTGGCGAGGCCTAGGTCCAAGCTTCTTCCTCCACTCATCGCTTCTTCCTCTACCTCGGGCGTATCTTGTCTTGGGTCTTCTTCTTTCCAAATTTGAGTGACCAGCGGAGTGACTAGCAGAGCGATCGCGGTTGTCTCCGCTTCGTCGCCTTCTTCACATAACGTGAGACCCTTTTCCCAAAGACAGTCCCAAGCTTGAGCCATAGACATATTTGCAAAGTATCCCCGATTCGAGCGTTTTAAATTCATCGACCGATCGTGGCTCGTCCCGACATCCGAGATGGCATACGTGTCTCGTCTTCTTTGGAATGCCTCCATGTTCTTTCAAGATGTTCATCACCCTGGCATCCATTCTTCCTTCCACTTCCTTCATCGCCGCTTCAATTGTTTTTCTCTGCCCATAGATACAAAGCAGAGTGTTGGAGTGGCAGAGTCACGGGAGTTTTCGCTTATGATGTCACCATGTGAGGACCTTGTTGGGGGTTTGTGCAATCATCAATGTCACATCCGTTGATCCTTCCCCTCAACAAGCTTTCCTTTCTTCTCGCTTTCAAGACTTCACCGATTTTCCCTTCTCACCGTGCATCTTTCTTCTCGCCTTCGATTTTAGCGCTTTGAGGTATTCCCCTTCCCCCTTTTTGGCATCATCAAAGGATAGAGGAACCCACGGGGAACATGTTGGCAAGCATGAAGTCGAAGTCTTCGATGGTTGAGTTCTCGCTTCAAGTCTCTGTTTGCGTTGTATGCAAGACGGAATTCGGGTCGAGTAGCGTTGGATTCTCACTGAAATCGCCTTCATCTCGGCCATGAGAAGGTTGAATTTTCTTGTCATGTGTTCTTCCAACATTTGTAGATCATTTGTATTTTGCTCACACAAGCCTTGATCTCAGTGTGAGCTTCATGCAAATGATCAATGTGTTCTCTCCTTCGTTTTTGCATCAAGCATTTTCACTCTCCACACCAGACTTGTTGAACAATGTTCTCAAGTATCTCACTGTTCCACACGCATTGTTTTCAGCTTTGTTGCCACCATTCCCTTATCCTACCGTGATGCCTCTCAAGTCGAATTTGTAAGATTGGCATCTCTCGTTGTCTAGTCGCATGTCCAATGAGGCTCGATGCCTCTCCATCCGTTCAACCTCGCAAAGAGTGCCTTGAGTACTTTCGAACTTGGTGATTATTACATTGCGGTGATGGCCATACAAAGATCAAAGTCATAAGTATGGGACAATGGTGCCTCGATGAAAAGACGGAGCTGGTCTCGTGATAGCGCACGCGCTCATTCTCTCGACTCTTCGTGGAGTTTCGTATCTCCAGTGAAAAAGGGAAAGATTCTACAAAAGATTCATCACCGCCAACCGGGATCCGCTTCGATGATGAGCGGTGTGCGTGAAGTCCTTTTGGGAATCGATCCTGCTGCAGCCTTGAGGAGCTGTGCAGTGGTCTCTTGTTCACTGGGTTGTGAAGAAGGGACCGCTTCTTTGAGCCTCGTTTGTCTTAAACTTCGTTGGTCTCGGTGATTTTTCCATTTGATGAGATCGGGTCCTCGGCCTTATCGAAGCGTCATCGGACGATGATGAGATTTCCATTTGTGGCTCATCATCAAAATTGAAAGTTTGACGAGTAGTCTTGGGATCGACTTGCTCGTGCTTGGAACATCCGCAATGGTGAGTCTTTTGGATTTGTCATGGGGATGACTCGAACTTCTTTCTTCGCCTTCCGATCCCATAAAAGTGACATCGGGTTGTCCGGGAATCATGAAGTGCGCGATCTCCTTCTCGGGATGGGTCGATGATAGCAGGAGGGATGTTCTCTACTTGACTTCTTTCTTTACCCGGGAAGTCTCAACCTCCCGTGGGCCTTCATTACCTCCGGTAGTCTCTCTTTGCTGCGAGGCCCAGCCCACCCTTTCGACAGGTTTTGTCTTAGGGTCTTCTACGGTGGCATCCATTGAGTCTCAACCCCATGGATTGCACTTTCATCGCCAGTGTTAACTCCCATGCTCTTCCTTCCGTGCCTCGACCGCATCAGCGTCATTAGCCTTCTTGAGCGATTGGCACCTCACCGAGAGACATCTCAACATGCCGAGCTTCATTGATGACAACTTCTTTGTTCTTCTTGTGATTGTAATTTCTCTTCTTCGCCTCCTTGATTCGTTGTGGAGTCATCCGCAGCATCCTCCGACCTTGCCGCAGTGGAGGAGTTTCCCACCGGGCGCACCACCGAGTGACTTGGAATGGGGTCACTCGTCTCCAAACTCCCTTTGTGTCTTTTGAATGTTCAGCCGTTGGGGCAGGTGGTAAAACACCTTCAATCGGGGTTTGACTGGGGTCCCCATTGTCCCGGTTTCATCGCCATTTCCTTATTGCTTCTTTCCGAGTGAGTGGGAAGTGGTAGCAAAGCAACAACAATGGCTATTTGTCCGAACCACTCCCATTGCATCTATTTCGGTTTGTGTTCGGAGGACTCTTGGTCCCTCCATTAGTCTTTGCTCGTGAAGGATTCTTGATTCGTGCAATGCTTGCTGCATTTGCAACTCTTACGCGGGCGTAGCATTCTCCTGGTCCTCATCATCACGAGAAGACATCAAGGAGAGGATGTGTGTGTTCGTGGTGCGAGGAGATAGGGCGGATGCTTGCCTTCTCGCATGCCTCGCCTTCCCTCCTTGCTTTTCTCTCTCCTTGTCCTTGAAAATGCAGGATGTCAAGCAGCGGTTGTCGTCATCCGTAGCTGGGAGCATGAGAGTTATTCCAAGGAAATTTAGCAGTTCCTCTTCTTCTTCTATGAACTCGGGCGTTGGAACTGTTCCCTTGACTTGCTCGCCTTCCATTTCCTCCACTCACATGAGACGATTTTGGATGTATGGGTAAGGTGGAGATAGGATCATTACATCACTATCTCGCTTTGGTAGTTTCTTCTTGTGTTTCAATTGCGTGAACTACAATCGTGTGTCTTGAGTTGCCTCTGTGATCACCTTTAGCAAACTTGGTCATTTGTTTCATCAATTACATCCGGAGACTCTACTTCTCCAGCAGTCTTGATATCTTCTCTAGCTGAGTGTCGACTCAATTGGTTTCTCCACTCGGAGCGCTTGATAATCCGTCTTCGTATCTAGTTTGTACGAGGAGGGATTTCTCGGTTGAGACGGTGTCTTCGAGTCTTGTGCGGTGGGGGCGGTCTTTGGTGTTTGTTTTCGGGAGCTGGCCGTCTTGGCATCGATTCTCCTCCTTTTGACGATTGGAGAAGGTATTTGTGAGTCCTTCTCGACCGCCGCTGCAGGGGCGGGGAGACACGGCTTTCGGGGCGGTGATTCTGCGGGCAGGGGGGAGCATGTTTGGTTTCTTTCTTTGCGCAGGGGCGTGATCTTCTTAGTAGGGGCAGCTTTTTCTTTTGGAGAGGAAACAATCTGTATCTTGGTCGGTGTGGTGATTCCCCTCACTAGTGTCGCTCTCTTGGCATAAGCTCGCTTCCGAGCGCCAGAGAGGTTTGCTCGAACATCCTCTTGTTAACATGGAAAGCCTTCCCATGTCTAAGAGGGACTCCTTTTACCTCCAATAGCCGGCCAATCACTAGGCCATATCCTAGGGATCCTCCAAATGAGCCATCTTCTTTGAAGGACTTGTTCCCACGTTCGGGCAGAGTCTGCTGAGACAAACTCAGATTTATCTTCTTTTCTTCGACGATTGCGGCCATTACAATCGGCTTTGCCTTTGTGAGTTGGTCAAAGTCGCCAAATTTGATGTCGATACATTTGGCAACTATGTCCAACAACTTGTGATAATCCTCCTTCTGATCTCTTTTTTTTGTGTATATTATTTTATCAAAGCAAAGTCGGACTTGGCTATTTCTTTCCATGCGTCACCCAAGTTTACATCAGCTTCTTTAATCTCGGATGCTCCTTCCGCGGTAGTGAGCAATATTCAGCCAAATCCTTGGCAAAGATAGTCACCGCTTTCCGTGTATGCAGGATGACTTGATTCCTTCATCGTGAATCTCGGCATTCACGTAGAATTTTGCGACCTCCTCCACGTAGGTCATAGGATATTCTAACGTTAGAAACGGTTTTAGTCCGGACGTTTCCAACTTCTCAGCGATTTTCTTCACTAGGGTGTCGTCGGACCCCTGCTTCACCATTCCGTTGAAATCCACCGTCGAACCGGTGTGGATTTGCTTTCTTAACTTGGTAAAGTCATAAGTTGGTGCCATTTCTCAGGATTATTTCAAGGAAAAACGCAGAAAATGATTTGAAGATTGATAGGGTTTCGAGAGTATTTTGCCTTTGCTTTTGAGAGAAAGAGATGGACATTTTTAGAAGTGTGAGAGAGAAACGGACGAAAATGGTTTAAATATGGTTTATGAAAGGACGTGCGGGTGGTTTTTGAATTGTGATCGAAATCAACGGCTTGGATTTCGCACGCTTATTGAGCATTTCATGTCTCGTATTTAATGCGGCAGCATTTATATCCAATCATAAGCTTGGAGTGCAGCTTTATGTCTGTACACATCATCATTATCGACGTATTCCTTAAAACATTCCCGCTTAGTCAAAACGATTTGCGTTTTTGTCACTTTGCTCATAAGTTATTCAAACTTATCTCTTAGCCGATTTAACTCTACTTCTCACGATTCTCTAGCGACTCGGCTATCGGTGACTCGGTGTAGTCATGTCTTCCGATATCTGGTGATTTCTTGAGCTAATTTTTTTTCGGCTCTTTTTCACCCCTTTTCTGTTCCATTTCTCTTCTTTGATTCTTTCGTGTCTCACTTAGTTCAATTAGCCCCAACTCATATTTGAGTTCTTCAAATCTTGACTCACATAATGGTTTTGTGAAGATGTCGGCTAGTTGTTTATCGGTTGAGATATATTCGAGATGATGTCCTTTTCAACATGATCTCTTATGAAATGATATCTCGACATCAATATGTTTTGTTCTTGAGTGCAACACGGGATTTTGAGTGATTGCAATTGCACTCGTGTTATCACACATGATTGGAATTTCTTTTCTTCAACTTCATAGTCTCTCACCATAGAGTCTCATCCATAGGACTTGGGCACAATTTTTGCCGCAGCCTATGTATTTCCGCAATTTGTAGAGGTGGCTATGGAGTTTTGCTTCTTGCTAAACCAGAAATTAGTCTGTTTCCTAGCATTTGACATGTGCCGAAGTGCTCTTCTGTCCACTCGCATCCAAAGATAGTCGGAATCGAATAGCCAATTAGCTTGAATCCACCATCCTTTGGATACCATAGGCCTACTTCTTGGCTTCCTTTCAAGTATCTCAATATTCTCTTAGTCTTTGTCATGTGGCTCTCTTTTGGAGCAGATTGAAATCTTGCACATACACCTACAACAAAGGTGATGTCCGGCTGCTAGGCATTTGTGAGATAGAGCAATGATCCAATAAGTGCTCAGATCTTGTTTGATCTACTGAGGCTTGCCATCTGCATCCATGTCCATTTTGTGATGTGTTCATTGGTATTTTTACGGAAGACTTCTCCTCCATACCAAACTTCTTCATTAAGTCTCGGTGTATTTAGTTTGACTTACGAAGATTCCATCCTTCAATTTGTTTCACTTGGAGTCCAAGGAAGAATGTCGACTCTCCCATCATGCTCATTTCAAATTTACTTTGCATGAGGTTTGAAAATTTTTCACATGACTCTTTGTTAGTGGATCCAAAAATGATGTCATCCACATATATTTGAACAAACAAGATACTCTTCTTATCTTGAATTAGAAAAGTGTTCTATCTACTTTTCCTTTTGTGAATCCATTTTCGATTAGGAATTGTGACAGGGTATCATACCATGCTCGGGTGCCTGTTTCAATCCATACAGGGCTTTCTTGAGTTTGTATACCTTGTCTCCAAGAGTCTTCCGCTCAAATCCTCGGAGGTTGTTCAACATACACTTCTTCTTCCAATAAACCATTTAGGAATGCACTTTTTACATCCATCGATATACAATGAAATTCTTGTGAGTGCATAGGCAAGAAACATCCTTATAGCTTCCAATCTTACTACAGGGCAAATGTTTCATCAAAATCTATCCCTTCTTCTTGGCAATATCCTTTGGCTACTAGTCTTGCTTTGTTTCTTACCACAGAACCTTCCTCGTTCATCTTATTTCTGAACACCCATTTGGTTCCAATAACATTTTGATGTATGGGTCTTTGCACTAATTCCCATACTTTATTTCTCTCAAATTGATTCAGCTCTTCTTGCATAGCTTGAATCCAATGTGTGTCGTCCAATGCTTGTGACACATCTTTGGGCTCTATTTGCGAGATGAAGCATGTGAACATGGCTTCTTGTTGAGTTCTGGATCTTGTCTTGACACCTTCTCTTATATCTCCAATGACAAGTTCGGTGGATGGTCTCTCGGCCATCTTACATCAAAGTTGGAGTAAGTTAGTGGATTGATCGACTTGCGATTTTGTGTTGTTGTGGTCACTCTCTCGTAATCACTTAGCCGCAAATTTTCCATTGTTTTGAGATTGACTATCTCATCTTCTTCTCAATTGATAATTCCGACTTCAAAGATAGGGACTCTTCTCGTATGGTTGGATGATTGACTTATCGGTGACTCTTCAATGTCTTCTCCATTTACATTTGGCTCATCGAATACTACATGAATGGATTCCTCTGTAACCATAGTTCTTTTGTTGAGTATCTGTAGGCTTTGCTTTGTTGAGTATCCTAAGAAGATACCTCATCGCCTTTAGCATCAAAAGCCTTTAGGTTGTCTTTGCCATTGTTGTGGATGAAGCATTTACATCCAAATATTACAAATATGCAACACTTGGTTTTCTTCCGATCCGGATCTCATAGGGAGTCTTTGTGTTTGTCTGTTTATCATACATCTGTTTTGGGTGTAGCAAGTTTGTGTTGATTGCTTGACCCAAAATCTTTTTGGTAACCCCCGACTAACATGGTCCTTGCCGCTTCTTTGAGGGTTCTATTTTTCTTTCTCGCAACTCCATTCTGTTTGTGGAGTTCTTGTGCCGATAGTTCATGACCAATACCATTCTCAATACAAATCGAGTTATTATTCCATTGACAAACTCGGTTCCTCTATCCGATCTTATTTTGATAATGGTTTGACTTTTCTCGTTTTGAATCCTCTTCATCATTTGTGGTAGTTTTTGTGGAGTTTCTTTCTTCTTACACATGAATATTGTCCATGTATATCTTGAGTAGTCATCTACTACCACCAAGGTGTATTTCTTTCCACTCATCTTTATTTGGTTCCCTTTGGGCCAAATAGATCCATATGAAGCGGATGCAATATTCTTGTTGAGGATGGGCATGTCTTTTCTTTGAATGACGACTTGATTTGTTTTCCTTCCGACATGCATCACATATACTCTCCTTCTTGTAATCGAGTCCGGAAGTCCTTCTACAAGATGACTTCTTGCCAGCTTGTTAAGTGTTTTGAAATTGAGTGACTCGGCTTTTTGTGCCACAACCAACTTGATTCATTTGTGCTTTTTGCTAGTAGGCAGTCTTTGGGTGTTTGATTGACCAATCCACTACATACATATTTTTTTGTCTACATCCTTGCAAAGACAACTTCATTTGATTCAATATCTTTGATTTGGCATATGCCCATGTTGAATCCAACATTGTAGCCCTTGTCACAGTAGCCGACCGATACTCGATAAGTTGAAGTTGAGTCCTTCAACATATGCAACATCCGTGATTTCTAATCCATTCCTCTTGATGGATCCAATGCCTCTTATTTCACCAGGAGCTTCATTTCCTCCAAATATGACTTTGGCTCCTTTAACTTCCTTGAATTTTGACATATTTCTCTTATTTCTGTCATATGTCCGGGAATGCACCACTATCCATGTACGCATTCCTTGGCACTCATTTGTTCCTTGAACCTCGCAATCAAGGAAATTAAGTTTTAGGTACCCATACTTGTGCGGGTCTGAGGGGTTAGAATTGTAATATGATCCAACCAACCTATAGCCAAATGATTTGACTCTAAGGGTTGCCATCTATCGATGCCATAATCATAATTAATCCACGGGGAAATGGCTTGGGGATTCTAGGTTCATACAATTGTCCCTTTTGTCCGTATGCTGCATATATGTTTTAGCAATTGCCTTCCTTGGGTAATTGTGGTGTTTTTGAGTGTAGTGCCTAGGTGCATATGTGTCTTTGATGAAAGCTCTTATACTTTTGGAATGGCCTTTGCCATTTGGGCTTATATTCCATAAGTCCGTGTCGATAGTTCACATTATTCCAATCACTTGGCTTGGATATTTTCTACCATTCCCATCATATGTATTTCTTTTATGGGTTTTCTGGGATTTTTGGTAGCTCGCTTTTTCTTTCTGAGTATTTTTGTTTGGAGTTTGCTAAGGGACTCATTTGTATCTCTTCTCACTGCCCTTTCAAAGACACTCAATCGGGTCACATTTTCCTTTTCCTTTATAACCAAGGCGGTTTGCTTATTATTGTGCTTTGGAGTGAATGTGTGTGCAACATTTAGAGTTTTGGATTTTTCGGACTCTTCATGACTTGAAGATCCTTTTTCCAAAATTACTCTTGAGGTTTGACATAGCACAGAGGAATTAAATCCTAAGCTTTGTCTTGTCTCCACATTCTCTTTGACTCATAATAAGATCATCCAAAGATTTAGATGCCTTAGTAAAGGAGGCAATAACATTCTTGAGGTCATTCTCCCTCTTTTCTATAGCGGCAATTTCGCTATTAATTTAGCATTTTCACCTTTAAACTTTCATTCTCATTAGCTATTTGACTTAGAGTACTCGGCTCCTTAGTCATCCTTGAGTTTTGACTTTTGAGTAGGCTGTTTTCCTCATTCAATAGTGTGTGTGAGGATTTAATGTGTTTAAAATCTTTCATCATTTTGCCTAATGAATCATAAAGATCGAGTGGGTGATGAAGTGTGTGTGTCATGTCACTATCATCGGTGTACGAGTTTGATGAGTTAGATTGTACCTCATCTTCTTGATCTTGTTCTTTGGCCATCAAGCGGATCGGGCTTCTTCTTTCGAGTCACTTGAGTAGTCGGCTTCTTTGCTCTCGAATCATTGTCTCTCTTGACTTTTGTCTCGCTGATCTCTGCAGCCATCATTGCCTTTTTCTTTTCTTGTCTTCTTTCTCTCAAGACCTTTCTTTCTTTCTTTCTTCATCCTCGTACTTGTTGACTACAGGATATGAGCGATCAATGGCATAGTGACCTGGTTGTCTGATTCCAACACAGATATTTAGCCTTTTGATCAGCTCTTTCCATTCTTGAGTTGTCACCCTTTGATACTCAACTTTTTGATGATATGTTCTCTTGGTTGGCCTGTCTTCCCTTGATTTGGAGGGAGCCGAGTGTCTTCGGAAGATTCTCCTTTTCCTCTCTTGTAGTTCTTATTGAAGAACTTGTTGAATCTTTTGACCATCGGGGCTATTTCTTCCGGTCAATGACTTCTTTGACCTCGGCTCTCTTCCCATCTTTAACAATTAGAGCAGTTGTTTTGGGTACAACTGTCTCTTCTGGTCTTTTCTTCTCGGCTCAAACTCGTAGGCTTTGAGGTCCGAGAATAGTTCATGGTTAGATGTCTTTGATAGGTCCATGGAATGTCTCGAGTGCCATGACCTTCATTTCCCATTCAATTTGGAAGACTTTTTAGGATTTTCATACACATTTCTTCGTGTATATTCCTTTCCAAGTGCATACTGACTCATTTGTGATTTCGTGAACCGAGCGTCTAGTTGATCCAGGTTCTCTCTTGAGATCATTTTGAAGTTTTCAAATTTCATGTACCACCGATAATTTGTTTTCTTTGATTTGCTCGAGCCTTCACAAATCAATGTCAACTTGTCCCATTTCCTTAGCCGTTTTGCAAGATTTGACTTTATTGAACATGGCTTTGTCAAGGTTTTGTAAAGGATGTCCTTGGCTACATTATCCAGGTTGTATCTTTTTGTCATCATTTGTCCACTCGTTCTTGGTTTTTCAACCATGGTGTCCTGGGAACAAAGATCTTCTTCTCCTTCACCGCAACTCTTCGCGTGCTGATTGTGTTCACCTTTAATATTTGCAGAGGCCCATCTTCTATCACTATCCACATCTCATCATGTAATCTTTGATAGATGAGCCCGCATACGAATTTTCCAATCATCAAATTCTTCGATAGTGAACATAGGGATGCGTGTTAAATTTGCTTCCATGATAATGACTTTTTAATAAAAAAGAGTTTTGAAGGTTCAAGTACTAAAGAGACTTTGAAAAGTTTGGAGATCTAGTTCAAGAACGGTGCGGAGGGTTGAGTGAACCAACCGCTCCGATACCACTTGTAGGTCCCAAGGGGTGTAAGTGTAAGGTTTAGAAGGGGGGTTGAATAAACCTTACCAAATTTTCGATTTAGTCCTTTTAAATCTCATTGAGTTGATTCTACACATTTGTGTCCTTGATGGACAATCGAATTAGTCACTCAAGAGAGTTATTCTCTCAACATGATCAAATTTGAAGTCATTGATGGAGTAACCCAAATTGTTGGCTATAATTTAACTCAACTGTGGTTTTATTTTCAGGAAGACTTAACACCCTTAAGTTTGATTATGCAAGATTTTAGAGCTTGATTTAGTACTTAGAAATTATCGTGGATAGCAAATTTATCAGATATAAGCGAGTTAATAATGCAAGAATTAAAGTCTTTGAAAAGTAAATGACACAATGAAGTTTTTATAGAGGTACGAAGATGGGGTAATTCTTCTACTCCTCTCTTCTCCAACTCCTGGAGGAATCCACTAAGTAATGATCGTTTCTGAGTGGTAGCAGTCCGGATACAAGTCTTGATCACAACGGCCGACTTGATCCTTAGGGACTCGATGCGGAGATGCCTTGATCACTCGGTGGCTTCTCATCGACTCACCTTTCTTCACAGGGCAATTGCCTTGTTACTACTGACTCACTTGCTCAAACTCTTTGGATTTGATCACGAAGCCCTCCAAGAGTTTAAGACTTGGTTCAACCTTGAACCTTTCTACAATCCTTCCCGGAATGTAGACCCCTTGTTTTCGATATTTTCCTCTTCAACTCGATTGAAGTACTCTTTCCTTCAAAGGTGAGTGTTGGATTGATGTACTTCGTAATGTAGGCTTGAGGATTGAGAATGTTTCAGTTTTTCTAATATGCTTGTTTATCTCACGTGTGTACCATCATTCTTCTCAAACAAACTCCTCGGCCTTTTATAGTGAACTTTCAAAAATTTGCCCGTTGAAGAGATAGGCTTATTTTTGAAAGTCACTTTGCGATCGTTGGCTTGCGAGTTCTTGGAATTGCCATTTCCTCGTATGAATTGTTCTTTCACCTTTTCGAGTTCGACACGGTGTGGTGCTTCCCATTGGTTCATTCCTTTTGCACGCAGGGACCGAGCACTCGAGAAAGGTGGTATGGAGATATTACTTGTTTAAGTAAATCTCTTGATTTACAGGCAACGGTTCTTTTGATTATCTCGACTTGACCGCATTTCCTTGCTTTCCCAGGTGACTTAGAGTCAACTTCCAATCATTGGATGACTCTTCCGTCACTTCAACTTGAGACTTGGCTTTACTTGAGTTGACTTGACCGATGCTCCACTGTTTGCATCTTAGCCGCTTCTCAAAAGAGAGTTCCTGTCTACTCTTCTTTGCCATACTCAAATTGTCTCGCAGTGAGTCTTCCTTCAGTCTTGATTTGTCTTCTTGCATGTTAGGGCGTAGGCGACTTAACTTAACTCGGCTTGGCCAGCTCTATTTATTACAATGCATTTTAAAACAAGAATTGGGGTGCCAACTTTCTATTCTAAGTTTTACATGGCATTCATCAAAATCTAAACAATAAAATTCCTAATGAGTCAAGACCGAGAATACTAAACTAATAGCAGAGATAGTCGCTAGAGAAAAGAGGGAAAATGATCTCAAAAATGTGTTTGCCTCATTTAAAAGGCCTCTAAATCATTGGATGACCTTATTATGAGCCAAAAAGAGTGTGGAGATAAGACAGGCATATGATTCAATTCCTTTGTGCACAGTCAAACTCCTAGAGTGACTTTGGAAAAGGGATCTTCAAGCAATGAAGCATCTCGAAATCCAAGACACCAAATCTGCACCCACATTCATCCCAAAGCACAATCACAAACAAACCGCCTTGATACAAAGGGAAAGGAAAATTGCGATTGAGTATCTTTGAGAGGACAATGTGAGGAAATCTAGCGAGTTCCTCAAGCAAACTCCAAATAGAAAGTACTCTGTGAAGAATAAACAGAGCTACCAAAAATCCCAGATATTTTATCAAAAAAACACATATGATGGGAATGGTAGAAATTATCCAAGCCAAGCCGATTAAAATAATGTGCAATATCGGCAAAGACCTATGGAATACAAGCCTAGATGGCAAAGACCTAGACCTCGCAAAGGTCATTCCAAAGGAAAAAGAGCTATCATCGCACACATATGCACCAGGCACTACACTCAACAAAATCACAACTATCCTAAGAAAGCAATTGCTAAAACACACACAGGCATACGGACAAAAGAGACAAGTTTGTATGAACCTAAAAACACACAAGCAATTTGCAAATGTGCAATATGATTATGGCATAGATAGATGGCAACCTCTTAGAGTCAAGTCATTTGACTATAGGTTGGTTGGATCATCTTACAAAGACTAACCCCTCGGGACCAGGCAAGTATGGGTACCTAAAAACTAATTTCCTTGATTTGAGTTCAAGGAACAAATTGAGTGCCAAGGAACCCGATACATGGATAGTGGTACATTCCGGACATATGACGGAAATAAGAAAAATCTATCAAAATTCAAGGAGATTAGAGGTGCAAAAGTCATATTTGGAGGAAATGAAGCTCCAGCGGAAATCAAAGGCACATGATCCATCAAGAAAAATGGATTGAAATTACGGATGTTGAGGGACTCAACTTCAACTTGCTCAACATAAGTCAACTTTGTGATAAAGGCTACAATGTTGGATTCAATATGGGAGTGTGCTAGATCAAAGATGCTGAATCAAATAAAATAGTGCTGCAAGCATCAATGAAGAAGAATATGTATGTAGTAGATTAGTTTACTACTACACCAAACACTTGTCTCTAGCAAAAGAGCACAACCGAATCAAGTTGGTTGTGGCATAAGAAGCCGAGTCATCTCGAAACTTCACGACAATCAACAAGCTTGCAAGGAGTCATCTTGTGGAAGGATTGCGGACTCAATATACAAAAAGGAAAGTGTATGTGATGCATGCCGGATGGGAAAGCAAATTAAATCTTCATTCAAGGATAAGTCTAATCCTTCATCAACAAGAATATTGCAGACATTTGCACATGGATCTATTTGGTCCTATTGAACCAGCCATCATAAGTGGAAAGAAATACACCTTAGTGGTGGTGGATGATTATTCAAGATATACATGGACAATCTTTATGTGCAAAAAGAAGGAGACTTTGCAAAGGTTACCACAACTGATGAAAAGAATTCAAAATGAGAAGAGTCAAACCATTATAAAAATAAGATCTGACAGAGGAACTTAGTTTGTCAATGGAATAATCACTCAAGATTGTGTTGAAAAAGGTATTACTCATGAGTTATCTCGCAACAAGGACTCCACAGCAGAATGTAGTAGCCGAAAAAGAAAACAGAACTCTCAAGAAAGTCGCAAGGACCATGTTAGTTGAAGCCTGGATCCCTAAAAGATTTTGGGCTGAAGCCATCAACACTGCATGCTATACTCAAAATAGATGCATGATTAATAGACAACTGACAAAGACTCCCTTTGAAATCTGGACAGGGAGAAAGCCAAATGTTGGGTACTTCAGGATATTTGGATGTAAATGCTTCATCCACAACAACGACAAGGATAATCTAAAGGCTTTCGATGCTAAAGTCGATGAAGGTATCTTTCTCGGGATACTCGGTGAGAGGAAAGCCTATAAAGTCTTGAACAAAAGGACTATGGTCACGAGAAGAGTCTATTCATCTGGTTTTTGATGAACCTAATATGAGTGGAGAAGACATTGAAGAGTTAGCTGATAAGCTGAATCAACCAACTATGCAGAAGAGTCCTTATTTTGAAGCTGAATTAAGAGCAATCAGTCTAGATGAAGAGGAAATAGCTGAATATCAAAGACAATTGGAAAATTTATATTTGAATGATAATGAAAGAGCTACTCAAGACAACTCAACCGTGAGAGCAATTTGAACCCACTAATTTGCTCCAACCTGATGTGAGATGGCCGAGAGTCCATCCACTAGAGTTAATCATTGGAGATGTTAGAGATGGTGTAAGAACCAGATCGAACTCATCAAGAAGCAATGTTCACTTGTTTTATTTCCCAAATTGAACCAAAAAATGTGACTCAAGCCTTGGATGACACACATTGGATTCAGAGCCATGCAAAAAGAGTGAATCGGTTTGAAAGGAACAAAGTATTGGAATTGGTGCAAAAGCCAACACATCAAAATGTTATTGGCACAAAATGGGTTTTTTAAACAAAATGAATGAGGAAGGATCTGTGGTGAGAAACAAAGCAAGATTGGTAACCAAAGGGTATTGCCAAGAAGAGGGAATATATTTTGATGAAACATTTGCTCTGTTGCAAGACTAGAAGCAATAAGGATGTTTCTTGCCTATCTTTGCACACAAGAACTTCATTGTATATCAAATGGACGTTATAAGTGCATTTTTAAATGGACGTTAGAAGAAGAAGTCCTGTGGCCGAGCAACCTCCGGACTTTGAGCGAGAAGACTCTTGGTGATAAGGTGTACAAGCTCAAAAAGCATTATATGGATCAAGCAGGCACCAAGAGCATGGTATGATACATTGTCTCAATTTCTAATCGACAATTGATTTACCAAAAGGCAAGTGGGACAGAACACTCTTTAGAATCCAAGATGGAAAGAGTATACTGCTTGTTCAAATATATATGGATGATATCATCTTTGGATCCACAAATAAAGAACTATGTGATAAGTTCTCAAATCTCATGCAAGGCAAATTTGAAATGAGCATGATGGGAGAGCCGACTTTCTTCCTAGGACTTCAAGTTAAGCAATTGAAGGATGGAACCTTTATAATTCAAACTAAATACACCAGAGATTTGATGAAGAAATTTGGTATGGAGGAAAAGTTTTACGTGAAAATACCAATGAACACATCATCAAGATGGACATGGATGCGAGATGACAAACCTGTAGATCAAACAAGATACTGAGCACTCATTGGGTCATTGCTCTACTTAACAAACAAGTAGTAGGCGGTCATCACCTTTGCAAGTAGTGCATGTGCAAGATTCCAATCTGCACCTAAAGAGAGCCATATGATCATTGCGGCTAAAGAGAATCCTAAGGTATTTGAAGAGATGCCAAGAAGTTGGCCTATGGTATCCAAAGGAAGGCGGATTCAAGATTATTGGTTATTCAAACTCGACTATCTTTGGATGTAGAGTTGACAGAAAAGTACTTGCACATGCCAAATGCTTGGAAATAGATTGGTTTCATGGTTTAGCAAGAAGCAAAACTCAATAGCCACATCCACAACTGAAGCAGAGTACATAGCTGCGGGCAATTGTTGTGCCCAAGTCTTATGGATGAGACAACGGTGAGAGATTATGAAATTGAAGAAAAAAAAATTCCAATTATGTGTGATAACACAAGTGCTATTGCAATTACTCAGAATCCTGTGTTGCATTCAAGAACAAAGCACATTGATGTCAGGTATCACTTTATAAGAGATCATGTTGAAAAGAAAGACATCACCTTGGAATATATCTCAAGGCGATAAAGCGAGTTAGTGACATATTCACTAAGCCTCTATGTGAATCAAGGTTTGAAGAGCTTAAGCATGAGCTAGGGTTAATTGAGCTGAGTTGATACTCAGAAGACTCAATCAGAAGAGATGGAAGATGAAAAAGTGAGAATTGAACAAGTTTTTCACATCAGTCAAGTGAAACAACTACATCAGAAATCAGCTGTATCGAGTTAGCTGACAGCTGAATCACCTAATGAAAGGAGAGAAGCTGAGTTAGGTCACTCTTGACATGTTCGAGACATTTAAGAGCTAAGTGACAAAAATGCGATCGTTTTTAATAAGCGGGAATGTTTTTAAGGATGACGTCGGTGAAATAATGACTTGTAGTCTAAAAGTCGCACAAATAAGCATATGATTGGATATAAATCTTTGCCGTATTAAATGCAAGCAATTAAATGCGGTTCGTCATGCTAAACCGAGCCGTTGATCTCGATCGAAATTCAAAAAGCGAAAACACATCCTTTCATAACCCTTATATACTCATTTTTCAGTTTTCTCTCTCTCACATTCAAAATTGTTCATCTTCAAGCAAAAGAAAGCAAGTCCATTTCTCTCGCAAACCCTACAAATTCTTAAGCAAATTTATCAAGTTTTAATCGGTAAGACTCTCTACAAATGGCACCAAAGTTCAATTTTATCAAGTTATCAAAGCAAATCAACTCGGATCGTTGTGGATTTCAAAGGGATGGTAAAGCGGGGTTGAGATGAAACCCTGGTGAAGAAGATAGCCGATATGCTAGAAAAGTCAGTCTCAAGACTTTTCTTACCATGAAATACTCACTCACCTACCTTGAATAGGTGGCGCAGTTCTATGTAAACGCTGAGGTGCGGGACGAAGGAATCAAGTCCTCCGTCTATCGCAAGGACATCATGATTCTTTGCAAAAGACCTTGCGGGGCATTGTTTATTGCCGTGCGAGGGCATGAAGGAGATAGTTGAAGGCGATGTTGACTTGGCTACTACATGGAAAAAGTAGCCAAATGAAATGTTCTGTGAAGGTAGTCTACACAGTTGAGAAAAAGTTCTTTGTCAAGGATGACTATCACAAGGTGATGGATGTCGTCACCAAGTTTGTAGACATGAAGTTTGGCGACTTCAATCAACTATCAAAGACAAAGCCGATCGTCATGGCTGCGATCATAGAAGGAAAGAAGGTCAATGGCCGAAGAGTTCGTATATAGCGAGATCTTCGCTGAGAATATTAAAAACAAATCATACAAGGAGGAAAGATCCTTTGGAGGATCACTTGGCTATGGTCCGTAATTGGCCATCGATGGAAGTGAAGGGCATTCCCCTTCAACATGGAAAGCCTTTCCATGTAAACAAGAAGATGTTCGGGGGCTAATCTTTCAGAGCCCGAGAAGAGAGCCCATGCGAATAGGCGAGATACAAGTGAGGGGAATTAGCCGACCAGAGGACACAATTGTTTCCTCCTCCCAAGAAGAGAGCGCCCCGCAACAAAGAAAAAATGCTTCTCGCCCCCATATCCGAAGTCACCGCCCGCCCGAGCGGCCGTGTCTCCCGCCCCTCTGCCGATCTTTGAGAAGGAAGCCCAAATACCTTCTCCGGCCATAAAGAGGAGGAGGATTGCCAAGCCTAGAAAACAGTGCCTCTAGGGAAACTCGGAAGGCCTTTACGTTTGAGGAAGCTGGAGGAAACAGAACCCGATATTCCCTGGTTAAAACCAAGAGAAGAAAAAGAATCTCCAAGCTTTGAGCTTGAAAAGACGATTGAGTTTGCCACTCACCGAGAAAGCTCGAGCTAGCCGACACCGAGGAAGTGCGGTCTTCGAAATAATTGATGAAACCGCCAAGTCTGTTGAGGGTGATCGTGAGAGGCTTATCAAGACCCAGTGTGGAGAGGACAAGCGAGGATAAAGAAGCAATCGAGATTTGAACTCCCAATTGAACAAATTGTCTCTCCGCAATGGACGCGATGGAGAAGAGCGAAAAAGTATCCTACCTTCCATCCCGAGAAAAGGAAGGACAAGAAGAAGAGGATGAGGATGATGATGGCATCATAGTTTCTCCAGTGTATCCAGGCATCTAGCTCCGTCTACATGAATGGAGGGCGTGGAAGCTAAGTCGGTGGGCGGTGCGGTTTGAACGCCCGAGTTCATCGAAGAAGAAGAGGAGTTGTTCGAATTTCTCGATATCACCAAAGTGATTCAGGCCCTTGATGAAGATTATTGCCTGAATATTCTACAGATCTTCAAGAAGAAAGAACAAGCCGGAGAATGACTAAAGAAGCTAAAGCTCTCGAGAAAGCAAGTATATGTCCTTTTACTAGAACTCTCGAGGAAGAAGAAATTTTGTTGAGAAGAAGAAAGGAAAAGTCTGTTGAGGGGAAAGGTCAAAGGATTTGACCTTAATGATTCTTGAAATTCCTCAACAAGGTCATGTCGAGCATCCATTATTAGCAAACTTCCGGTGACTCTGCCGATCCAACACACTGCTTTGCACCAATGTCTTAGAAAAGGAAAATTGTGGAAGCGGGGATGAAGAAAGTTGAAAGAAAGATGGATGCCCATTCAAGAAGTGTTGAAACTTACGGTGGCATTCCAACAGGGAAGGATCTAGATGCCATTCCGGATGACAGAGACGATCCAAGATCAGTTGAAGAATTTAAAACACTCGAATACGAAGGTTATTTCAAGAACATGTCTCGTAGCCCAAGCCTAGGATGCATCTTGGGAGAAGGGTCTTAAGTTGTGCGAGGAAGGCGATAGGCGGCAGACTACCGCGGACTACTCAACTCGGCAAGCGGAAGACTCTGTGACAAGTATACACCAAGAGGAGGAAGAAGAAGTAGTGGAGGAAGAAGTTTTCGACCTAGACCTCTACCCAAAAGTATCGAATATGTAGATCCCGACAAGAAGGGAAGGATCTCTTGGGTTGGGTATGATGAAATAGCTAATCAGGAAGTGGCTAGAAAGAATGCTTTGATTATGTGAGAAGAATAGAAGAGGAGAATAGAAGACAAGACCGGATATGGGAAGAAAGAAAGAGAAAAGATCTTTGCTGCGAAGAGAGCTTATGAAAAGAAGAAATCACTGAAGATGAAAGAAAAAGAAAGAGAGCTGATGATGACAGAGCTGAAGAGGAAAGAAGTAGGCAGCGAAGGCGATGAAGTGTTGCTGCGAATCCTTCGTGTATTTTACTCTTGTAATTACATTTATGTGTAAGTCATCTGTACATTCAATAAAGTGTTTTTATATTTTCTCTCTTTATATTTGTATCTTAGCATATATGCTTGTAATTTGCTTAGATATGATTACGCTCTGATACACTTTGTAAACAACTGTGTAAAGGACAAGAATGTTATGATCAATAAAATGATTGATTCTATGCATACATTTTTTGTTACTACATTTTCTATATGTATCTTTGTTGTTTACATCATTGTTTAAAATTTTAAGTTTTGGCATCATCAAAAAAGGGGAAATTGTTGGGAAATTTATTGTTTAGATTTTGATGAATGTCATGTAAAACTTAGACTAGAAAGTTGGCACCCCATTTTTCTTGTAAATTAATTGTAATAGATAGGGCTGGAAGAGCCGAGTCAAGTCAGTTAAACCTTGAAATACAAGAAGTCAACTGAAGAAGTGAAGTGAAGACTCTGCTGAGGAACAACTGAGTATGGCCAAGATAGAAGATCAAAGACTTGATCAAGACGAATAAATGGTGAGGACAAGCGTGTGAAGAGTCAATTAAGTCAACTTGAGGAGCCAAGTCACAAGTTGAAAGTGACAGATGAGTCTTCAAATGATTGGAGCAGACTCAAGTCACCTGGGGAAAAAGGCAGGTGCAAAGAGAAGTTAACTCAAAAGAATCCGTTGCGCAGAAGTCAAGAACATTACTTAAATAAGTAATACACCCATGCTGCCAGGTCTTAAAGTGCTCATCCTAAACGTGCAAAAGGAATGAACCAATGGGAAGATCGCACCTCGTGTCGAACACGAAAAGTCGAACATTCATTTAATACGAGGAAAGGTCTACATCTCAAGACTGAAGACCAAGAAAAGATAAGCCAACAAACATAAGTGACTTTTGAAAATCAGCCTATCTTTTCAACGGGCAGATTTTTGAAAGATCACTATAAAAGGCTAAGGAAACTCATTGAGAATAGGTTACCTGAACCACGAGCAAGCAAGCAAATATTTGAATCAGAATGAAAAATATTCTCAAGATTTTCAAGCTAAATCCTCAAGCCTAAAACTCGAAGGAAATCAATCCAACACATACATGTGAAGGAAAGATAACTTCAAAGCTGTTGAAGAGGAAACCAGGTGAAGAATTAAAAGGGGTCTACTTTGCAAGGAGGATTGTAGGAAGGTTCAAGATCGAACCAGTCTCAAGTTTTTGGAGGGCTTCTCGATCAAATCCAAGAAGCTTGAGAAAGTGAGCTGAAGTAGCAAGGCAGCTACCCTGTGAAGAAGTTGAGTCGGACGAGAAGCCAGCTGTGTGACCAATGCATCTCTAGACTGAGTCCAAGGAGCAAGTCAGCTGTGTGATCAAGACTTGTCTCTAGATTGATAACCACTTTGTGAACTGATCATTACTTAGTGGATTTCTCCAGGAGTTGGAGAAGAGAGGATTAGAAGAATTACCCCATCTTCGAACCTCTATAAAAATTACTTGTGTCATTTACATATCATCATATTTACATTTATGCACATTCATTTTATATCTGCTGATAATTTGCTATCCAACTGATAAATAACTAAGTGCTAAAATCAAATGTTAAAACAAGGTTAATAATAAATCAAGTGTTAAAACAAGGTTAATACAAATTAAAGGGTGTTAAGTCTTCCGCTGAAAAACTCAACACAGCCAAGTTAAGGTTTAGGCTAAACAACTGAGTTATTCTATCAACAAACTCTATCGAAGTCGTTGAGTGGCTAACTCTTTGATTAACTAACTTAGTTGTCCATCAAGGACTTAGCTGCGTGATTAACTCTGTAATATTTTAAAAAGACTAAAATCGAAAAGTTGGTAAGGTTTATTGAACCCCCCTTCTAAACCTTACTTACACCCCTTGGGACCTACACCTTGCTACTTCAGCTCACTTTCTCAAGCTTCTTGGATTTGATCACGAAGCCCTACAATAACTTGAGACTGGTTCGACCTTAAACCTTTCTACGGTTCTTCTTGGAAAGTAGACCCCTTTTGATTCTTCAAAAGTTTCCTCTTAAATAGTTTGAAGTTATCTTTCCTTCACAGCTTTGTGTTAGATTGATTTCCTTCGAGTTTTAGGCCTGAGGATTTTGCTTGAATATCTTGAGAATATTTTCCAGGTTACAGATTTGAATATTTGCTTGCTTGCTCGTGGTTCAGGTAATCAAGGTAACCTTTTCTCAATGAATTTCCTCATCTTTTTATAGTGAACTTTCAAAAATCTGCCCGTTGAAGAGATAGGCTGATTTTCAAAAGATACTTGTGTTCGTTGGCTTGTCTTTTCTTGGTTTTCAATCTAGAGATGTAGACTTTTCCTCGTATTAAATCAATGTTCAGCTTTTCAGGTCCTGACACGAGGTGCAGTGCTTCCAATTGGTTTACTCCTTTTGCACGCTTCTGGGACGAGCGCTGTAAGACCTGTCAGCATGGGTGTATTACTTATTTAAGTAATGATCTTGACTTCTGTGCAACGGATTCTTTTCAGTTAACTCCTCTTTGCAGCTGCCTCTTCCCCAGGTGACTTGAGTCTGCTCCAATCATTTGAAGACTCATTTGTCACTTTCAACTTGTGACTTGGCTTCTTGAGTTGACTTGACTGACTCTTCACACAGCTGTTCCTCAGCTGTTATGTCTTCATTCGAGTCCTTGATCATCTATCTTGGCCATACTCAGTTGTTCCACAGCGGAGTCTTCACTTCACTTTTTTAGTTGACTTCTTGTATTCCCAGGCTTAGTTGCCTTGACTCAGCTCATCCAGCCCTATCTATTACAATGAAAATTACAAGGAAAATGGGATGCTAACTTTCTAGTTTAAGTTTTACATGGCATTCATCAAAATCTAAACAATAAATTTCCCAACAATTTCCCCCTTTTTGATGATGCCAAAACTGTAAATTTTAAACTACATGTAAACAATACAGATACATACAGATAATGCAGTAACAAAGAATGTATGCGTAGTATCAATCATTTTATTTATCATACAATTCTTGTCCTTTACACAACTATTTACAAAGTGTATCAGAGCATACTTCTATCTAAGCAAATTACAAACATCTATGCTAGGATACAAATACACAGTGAGAAATTACAAAAACACTTTATTGAATATACATATGACTTACACAAAAATGTATTTACAAGAGTAAAATACATGAAGGGTTCACAACAACACTTCATCTCCTTCGCTGCCTCCTTATTTCCTTTTCAGTTCTGTCAGAGTCATCAGGTTCTTTTCTTTTTCTTTCTTCTTCACCTGCTTTTTTCTTTTCATAAGCTCTCCTCGCAACAACATCTTTTCGCTTCTTTTCTTCCCATAGTCTGGTCTTGTCTTCTGTTCTCCTCTTCTATTCTTTTCACATAATCAACATTCTTCCTAGCCACTTCCGATTCACTACTTCATCATAGCCAGCCCAAAGTAGATCCTTCCTTTCTTTCCGAGATCGCATATTCGATGTTTTGGGTTTTGGGGTTGAGGTCTAGGTCGAAAACCTCTTCCTCCACCACTTCTTCCTCCTCCTCCGGGGTGTATCTTTGCATAAGAGTCTTTCGCTACTTTGGTGAATGGTCAGCTGGTAGTCTTTGCCGCCTATCGCCTTCTTCGCACAACTTAAGACCCGTCTCCCAAGACAGATCCTAGGCTTAGGCTACGGACATATTCAGGAAATAGCCTTCTTGATTCGAGCGTCTTAAATTATTCAAGCGATCTTAGCTTTGTCTCCATCATCCGCAATGGCATCTTGATCCTTCCCCTGCCGGAATGCCACCGTAATGTTTCAACACTTCTTCAATGCGGGCATCCATCTTTTTATCAAACACTTTCATCCCTCGCTTCTACAATTTTCCTCTTCTCCGACATGGGCACTGAGTGTTCGATCGCGAGTCACCGAAGTTTGCTCATGATAGATCTTTGTGACATGACCTTCTTTGAGGGTTTCAACAATCTTTAGTGTCAAATCCTTTGACCTTTCCCCTCAACGCTTTTCCCTTTTTCTTCTCAAGCCGCTTCTTCTTTCAACTTCCTTAGGTACTCTCTTCCCTCTTTTTGGCATCATCAAAGGAGAGAGGAACCCTAGAAACATGCCTGCGAGCATGAAGTCGAGTCGGCCGAGAGTGGAGCTCGCAAAAGTCTCATTGCGGCGTAGGGTGTGCAAAATTCTAAGCGAGTGGCTTTTGACTCATTGCCACGGTTTCATTTCGGCCATGAGAAAGCTGAATTTCGCATTCATGTTCTCTCAAGACGCATAATTTATTTTCGTAGGAATTGACGCAGTGACTCCATGTCGATTGTTTGAGAGGAATGTAATCTTTCAATGTACGCCTGCATCATCCGCTTCATGTCGGCATTGTCGGACTCCAAACTAGCATCTTATTGTACAATGCCTTGAAATATCAAACTTTCTCGTATCACATTGCACTCTGCCGACACCACTCTCTCGATCATTACCGCTATCCCTCTTAAGTCTGCTTTGTGAGGGTGGCATCTCTATTGTCGAGAAGCAAATCTAATGAGGCCTGGTGTCGTTCGATCTTCTCAATCTTTCCATAGATTTTCTTGAAAACTTAACGGAGCTCGTTGTCATACCTAAATCATTGCCCGTCCATTCAACATCGAAGTCAAAGTCTCTTTGGCACAATAGAGTCAAAGGGATGATGGATCTTCTTGACGTTGAAGCGGCCGCTCTTTAGCCTTTTCCTCAAGTTCGTGAAGCTCAATTCAAAAGGAAATACTTTCTCAAATGCATCATCTCGCACATATGGGATTGACTATGCTATTTGTGCCTGTGATGCCTCTCAGTTGAGTTAAACTTGCTACAACTTTGGGAGCCTGCACTGATGACTCGGTTCGGCTAGGTCTAGTTTAGTGGGTTGGCCGGTGACCGAGCCTCAATCGCCTTGAGCTTTACCCAGAGAGGGATGTTCAGCAATGTTAACAGGAGGGATGTTCTGAGTGTCTTGAGCTTTAAACAGAGAGGTCTCAACTTCCCTTGGGCCTTCAACACCTCCAGCAACCTCAACTACAAAGAGGCCTTCGACATTCCCTTCGACAGTCATAGCTGTCTTAGGGTCTTGGGCCGTGGCATCCAAAGGAGTCTCAACCCCTTGGATTGCACTTTCATTGCCCACAGTGTTAACTCCCGGGGCATTTCCATGCTATGCCTCGACTGCAACAGCAGTGTCCTCACCTACAAAGCGGTGACACTTGGTGGGATATACTCAATTGTCTCGAGCTTCGTCAATGTCAATCACTTTGTGGTTCTTTTTCGGTTTCCACTTCGCCTCCTTTTTAATTGTGGAGTCATACGCAACATCCTCTTACCCTGCTGCGGTGGAGAGAGGTTCCTCTCGTTAGCTGTTGGTGAGTGATGATGATGGGGTCACTCTTCTCCGGACTGTGGCGGCTTCGTTGAGTGCTCTGTTGCCGGGCAGTGATAACACACCTTCAGTAGGGGTTGGCTCAACTTGGGTGCCCAAATTCCCAGTCTTATTGCCAAGTCCCTTTGACCCATCTTTCGATTGCACAGGGGATGTAGTTGCAAGAAGAATCGTAGCAATCTGGCCGCACTACTCCCAATGGGTCTATCTACGGGAGCGATTGTGAGGACTCTCCTGGTCCTTCAAGCATGTGTTGCTCATGCATCATCCTGGATTCCCTCAGAGCTTGCTGCATGTCTGACTTCTCTTTTGCAGCAATGGGATCCATGTCTTCGTCACTTTCGACAACACATCCGGATGAGGGTGAGTGTGTTCTAGAATTCGATGAAGAGGACATATCTTTGGCTTTCTCGAGTGCTGCTTCGCTTCCTCAGTTTGCTTTCTCTTGTTCTTTCTCCTTGAAGATCCGTAGAATATTCCGGCAATTATCTTCATCAAGGCGTGAATCACTTTGGTGATTCGAGAAACTCGAACAACTCCTCCTCTTCTTCTATAAGCTCAAGGCATTCAAACCGCACTCGAGTGGCTTAGCTTCCACGCCTCCATTCACATAGACGGCGTTGGATGTCCGGATATATAGGAGAAACTATTATAACATCACCATCCTCATCCTCCTCTTCTTGTTCTTCATTTTAGGGGATGGAAGGTAGCATAATCTGCCGCTTCTTCTTCTTGGCGGCGTCCATGGCGGCGGAGAGACAACTTCTTCAACTCGAGATTCGATTGTCTCAAGAAACATTTTTGTCCTCGCTTTCCTCTCCCACAGTGGTTCTTCCAGGCCTCTCACGATCACCCTCAACGATCTTGGCGTTTCATCGACTACTTCAGGAGAGCGCACTTCTCGAGTGTCGGTCTCAGATGCTTTCTTCAGCTGAGTAGCATATTTAGCTGTCTTCTCTAATTCAAACCGCCTAACCAGTCTTCTTCTCTTGGGTAGCAGGGGAACCTCTGGTTCAATTTCCTCGGGTTCCTCAAACGTAAAAGCTTTCGAGTTTCCTTAGAGGCGATTTGCCCTTCTAGTCTGTTAGTCCTCTTCTTCCTTATTTGGAGAAGGTATTTGAGCTTTCTTCTCGGCCTCTACCTGCAGGGGGGCGGGAGACACGGCTGCTCGGGTAGGTGACTCGGCTGCGGGGGCAGTGCATTCTTTTTTTTTCTTTGCTGGGAAACTTTCTTCTTAGCATTGCCACGGCCAACTTTCTTCTTGGGGGAGAGGTAAGAGTGTGTCCTTGGGGTCGGTGATTCCTCTCACTTGTGTCCGCCCTATTCGCATGGACTCTCTTCTCGGGCTCTGAGAGATTAGCCCTAAACATCTTTTTTTTTTTTACATGGAAAGGCTTTCCATGTTGAAGGGAATGCCCTTCACTTCCATCAGATGGCCAATCACCAGGCCATAGCCGAGAGATCCTCCGAAGGATCCGTCTTCCTTGTATGACTTATTTACAATGTTCTGGCAGAATTTGTTGTACACGAACTCAGCCCAGTTGACTTTCTTACCTTCCATGATCGCATCCATGACGATCAGCTTGGTCTTTGACAGCTGATTGAAGCTGCCAAACTTCATTTATACACACTTTACGACGACATCCATCAGCTTGTGATAGTCTTCCTTCAAAGTAGTTTCTTCTCGGCCTATGTAGACTACCTTTGTAGCACACTCTGGTTGGGATACCTCTTTCCATGCAAAGTAGCCAAACGACATCCGTTCCATTTATCTCGACATGCCTTTGGGCGACAACAACAGCGAGTTCTCCGCAAGGTCCTTAGCGATTATCATAATATCCTTGCAGTGGGACGGAGGACTTGATTCCTTCGCCCCGCACTCGGCCTTCACGTAGAATCGTGCCACCTCTTGAGATAGGTATGCGAGAACTCTATAGTAAGAAAAGTTCTGGGACTGGACTTTTCTAGCATATCAGCAACCTTCTTCACCAGGGTTTCATCTGAACCCTGCTTTACCATCCCTTCAAAATCCCGATCGATCGAGTGGATTTGCTTTTGATAGCTTAACAAAATCGAAATTTGGTGCCATTTGCGGAGAGTTTTACCGAATAAAACTTGATAAACCGGCTTGAGAACACGTAAGGTTTGCGAGAGAGAGAAAAGAACTTGCTTTCTATTGCTTGAAGATGAACATTTTTGAGTGAGAGAGAGAAAACTCAAAAATGAGTATATAAGGGTTATGAAAGGACGGGTTTTTGGGTTTTGAAATTTTGTTCAAAATCAACGGCTCAAATTTAGCACGTCAAACCACATTTAATTACTCGCATTTAATGCGGCAGCATTTATATCCAATCATATGCTTCGTGCGACTTTTGATTGTACAAGTCATAATTATCTTTGACGTCATTCTTAAAAACATTCCCGCTCATTAAAAACGACTGCATTTTTGTCACTTAGCTCTTAAATGACTCAGCTCATGTCAAAAGTGACTTAACTCTGCTTCTCTCCTTTTATTAGGTGACTCAGCTGTCACTAACTCGATACAACCGATTTCCCGATTCAGGTAATCAAGGTACCTTTTCTCAATGAATTTCCTCAATCTTTTATAGTGAACTTTCAAAAATCTGCCCGTTGAAGACATAGGCTGATTTTCAAAAGGCACTTGTGTTCGTTGGCTTGTATTTTCTTGGTCTTCAATCTTGAGATGTAGACCTTTCCTCGTATTAAATGAATATTGACTTTTCGGTCGACACGAGATGCGAGTGCTTCCCATTGGTTTATTCCTTTTGCACGCTTCTAGGACGAGCACTTTAAGACATGGCAGCATGGGTATATTACTTATTTAAGTAATGTTCTTGACTTCTGTGCAACGGATTCTTTTCAATTAACTCCTCTTTGCAGCTGCCTCTTCCCCAGGTGACTTGAGTCTGCTCCAATCATTTGAAGACTCATCTGTCACTTTCAACTTGTGACTTGGCTTCTTGAGTTGACTTGAGTGACTCTTCACACAGCTGTTCGCGGTTTACGTCTTCGGTCGAGTCCTTGATCATCTATCTTGGTCATACTCAGTTGTTCCACAGTGGAGTCTTCACTTCACTTTTTCAATTGACTTCTTGTATTCCCAGGCTTAGCTGACTTGACTCAGCTCATCCAGCTCTATCTATTACAATGAAAATTACAAGAAAAATGGGGTGCCAACTTCTAGTTTAAGTTTTACATGGCATTCATCGAATTTAAACAATAAATTTTCCAACATAATATATTGATTGTTTTGGCTATCAAGGACATTTTAGGAATAATTAAAATATTGAAATAACCCTTAAAACCAAATTCGCATCAACTTAAAACTTATAGGACCAAAAGTGTATAAATCTAAAACTTATGGAACCAAAATTACCAAAAGGCATAATATACAAGATTAAAATCGTAATATCTAAAGTTACAGGACCAATATTGCAATACACTTCAAAAAATGAGGACTTTTATTAGACATTTTGTAATGAATTTTTAATAGAACATTGTACTTTTGTCATTTTATTTGGGGTTAAAAAAGCGTACGATTTGATGCTTTTAGTGTTTTAGATCAGAATCGGATGATAAATGTCATTCAGGTAAGTGCTATTGGGAAGCAAAAAGTGCGTCATTTAATTTTTCGGTGATTATCCTCCTCAAGAATTGGATAAAGAATTTACGTGGAATGATAGTGCATAATCTATCTTATGCATTAGTTATGAGTTTTATAAATTAGAAAATAAAGAACGTTGAAGTACTCATTAATAATTGGTAATTTGGTCTGTCCGATTTGAGTTTTGCAAATCTAGTCTTATAACTTTAAAATCATCGCAATTTTGGTCCTCAATTGACAGGAGCTACATATTACGGCCACTAAAGGTCACGTGATTGACACATGGCCCATTATGAGATTGATTTGGACCGTTATGAGCCAAATTGGTCCTAACTTAATTTCACTCTTAAAAAAAAAAAGAAGAAAACCAAAATCAATCAACCAATTTTGCACAATTGGCCATGTAACTTATTTTATTTTTTTTTTTAAAAAAAAAAAAAAAAACAAAAAACTATAGACCAAATTGGCAAAATTGGTCCAACAACTTATTTTAACTTAAAAAAAGAGTTTTTATTTTGCTCAATTTGAAATTTATTCACGTGATTAAATTTATTTTAAAATCTAAAAATTAAAATATAAGGCTATAATAATTTGTTTAAAAAACTAAAAATAGTTAAAAAATCGAAATTACAATGAAAATTGTTAAAAATTAAATACACTTTTTTAAACATTTAAAATATTTTAAAATTCTAAATAAAAAACTCGAAATTAATTTGAAAAAGTTATTTTTAAAACTAAATGATGTTTTAAAAATCAAGTTTTGTTTAAAAACTAAAAGTTGTGTTTAAAATTTGCCGATTACTTCAAATATTAAAAATAAATTCAGTATAAAATAAAAAATATGTATAATTGTTCAACGTATGGAAATTTGTCTAAAACTCTGAAAATGGATTGAAGCTGAACAACAGCCAAGAAGGTCCCCTCTGCATCTCTAACGACAATAGCTTCAAAGCAACATCTAGAGATAATGGACCTTGTAGTGCACCAAGAACAACGAAGAAGGTCCCTCTACATCTCGAAGGACGCCTCCATAACCTATCATTCCCAAATCAGCAAAAAGAGCAACATCTACATTACATTTAATCCAACCTACCTCTTGGTTTTGCCATTTGATAGGCCTATCATCTGAGACAAATGCCAATCTCCAACCTCTACAACTTGAGCCACTTCGGTAGAGAAAAGAGTCGCCATACTTATCACCTGTGTTGCGTCTTGAATTTCGATTCCATACTATTTCATTCCTATTCTTTCAAAGGGACCACAACACCATTGCTACTGTGATTTTCTCTTAGTGAAACACTCTCCGCGGACTTCAAACATGATAAAATCTTGTAGCTTCGAGAACGAGGGACAATTGATAGCAAATCCCAACAATTTTTTGCAAATGGACAATGAAAAAAGTATGACCAATATTTTCAACTCCTAGGTTACACAGGGCATAGGTTTGACACCTAAACATGCCTAGCAAAAGTCTTTCTTTCGTTGGCAACGTATTATGAATTGCTCTCCACACAAGGTTCTTACCTTTAGTAGGAACTCTTAATTTAAACTCTTCCAATCAAATAGCCCTATCTGCGACATTTTCACATAAGAGCTTCTAAACTAACTTCACCGTATGTACACCCTCCTTGCTAGCAATCCATTGTCATTTGTCCCCCTAAATGTCCCCCACTAAGGGGTATACTGAGAATAAGTTGTTGATCTCTAGGATTAAAAAGATCTTTTTACAATATCCTCAGCCCATCGCAAAGAGTCCATTCTCATAAGGTTATGAACTGAAATATGTCCCCTGCTAAGAGGAGGAGAAGAGACAAAAGCATTTTTATCCGGAAGCCAAGGATCACACCATACAGAAATTTGTTTCCCATCCCCAACTTTCATTCAACAATTGTTGGCAATCAACTCCTTTGCAACAAGAATACTCCTCCAAACATAACTAGGATTTGATCCTATTGGAGAATGAATTAAATTAGTCGTGGGGAAATATTTCGCTTTATAGAGCCTAGCAACCAATGAGTTCTTGTCAATAAGCATTCTCCAAATTTGCTTTTCCAACAGAGCCAAGTTAAATTTGTGTAGGCGTTTAATGCTAAGTCCCCCTTGGCTTTGATGAACACAAAGTTTAACCCAAGCTAACCAGTTAATACCCCTTGAATAATTGTTATCTTTGTCCCACCAAAATGAATTCATCATTCTCTCCAACTCGGAACACATTTCAGTAGGTAATAAGAAAATACTCATGGAGTATTTATCCACAACCTGTGCAATTATTTTCAAGAGAATTTCCTTACTAGCTGTTGATTGGAAGAGGGACACAATTATTTTCATCTTTCTTTTCCATCCTTGCAACTGTTCCAAACTTTTTCTTTGATATATGCAAATTATATCTTTTTTTTTTGTTGTCCAATCAAAGAGGGAAGGCCTAGATACGAATCGTGGTTCTCTGTCAAAGAGACATGCAACATATTGCATATACCTTCAATCTCCTCTACACTTTTTTTCTTGAACGAGATAGCCGACACGAAAATTGACAACTTGGCTTGAGGCATGGGCATATGAATCTAGACTCTCGATTTGCTCCAAAAAATAGGAAGTTGTCCTCCGCAAAAAAATAAGTGAGATACACTAGGCACACTTCTAGCTATACGGCATACATGAATCCAACCTCTTTGTTCAAACTTTTGGATGAGAGCCGAAAGCCCCTCCGTATAGAGAATAAAAAGATATGGTGATAAGGGATCACCCTGTCGTAAACCCTCTCCGGAATAATCACATCGGATTGGAAATCCCCATGAATTATTTTATAACGCACAGTCGAGATACAAAGCATCATAAGATCAACCCACCTTGAATTGAATCCCAGCTGAGCATCATATTCTGTAGATAATCCCACTCAATCCTATCATATGCTTTGCTCATATCTATCTTTAGGGTCGCTACTCCGTGTTTACCTTGCCGCTTTTGTTTCAAAAAATGATTGATTTTGAATGCAACCATATGTTATCCGAAATTAATCTCTTGGGTACAAGCACACTTTGATACTCAAAAATCACGCCTGGGGGTACTTTTTTCAGCAAATTTGCTAAAACTTCGGAGATTATTTTGTACACCACATTGCATAAAGCAATTGGCCTTAAATCCAAAACAACTTCAAGATTGTTCTTTTTTGGGATAAGAATAATATTGGTATTATTGAAGTCCATCGAACACATGGGGATTAATAACCTCAAATCCTATTATGTCCCAAAACTTACGGAAAAAGCTAGATTCATCCGTCGGCCCTGGTAACTTATCAGGGTGCATAGAGAATAAGGCCTCTTTTATCTCTAATTCTATAAAAGATGCAAGGAGTTACTCGAAAATCGATACTCTAGGCTCGACACATTCTAAGATAGGATGGCATACACAACCGAATGAGAGAGAAAATCCGACAAAATGATCAATAATATGTTGTCCTAAATGTCCTCCCAAGTCCGCCAATTACCTTCTCCGTCTTTAAGTTAGGAGATCAAATTTTGTCATTTTCTATTAGATGCCACCGTGTGAAAATTTTTAGAATTCAAATCTCCACCTTTTAGCCAATACAACTTTGTGTGTTGTTTCCAAAAATCCTCACGTTGGGCTAATAAGAGGTTATATTAATGTTGAGCACTTTTATACTCCTCCACTGGCTTCGAATCTCTTTCTCCCCTATGAAGACGATGTGATCACAAGAGCATCGCTATGGGGAGTTATGACATCCTCGCTATCACTCAGTACGAACTGGATAGTTGGCCCTGGTCCGACCTGCTCCACCTTCATCTGCTCCTGCACCCAATCTAGAGCTACTGCTTGGATATAGCTTTTCGAGCTCTCCTTGAATCCGCCTCTACTGGTCCTCCGACTATCATTTGGATCATCGCTTGCAAAGTGGAGGTGGGGGCAGGTCCTCCCTCTCCTTTGCCTGCTTCTCTTTCCACCTATCCACGTAAACAAATTCCTTTAAGTGACCCGTTTGGATTAACATCTTGATCCCAAATTGCTCTACCTCCATTAAACTATCTTCCGACCGATCTCCGTTGTCGACCTGCACAAAAAAAGGGGCCGGAAGGTTGCTCCGGCGTGCCCTCTGTGATGCTTAAGTCAAAAGAGTATTCAGCAAGAAAGAAGCAAAAATATAAAAGTGAATAAGAAGTGTGCTTAAGGTAAAAATGAACTTGGACATGGGTTTTTATAATTTTGCCCTAATTAGGGTTTAAATCCAGAATTTTTACGATTTGGTAACAAAATCATAATTAATATATGATCGAATCTTCGGGAACCGTAATTTCTGAACATGTCACAGTCGGCCCAACTACAAGAGTTTTCAAGTCGACCCATAAGGTAATCCAATGTTGACCCTCATCACGAGCTCTCACGGCTTAGCCCAAAGCTCTTACAACTCAGCCCATTAGCGGAGGTCTCATAGCTCGACCATCAACGAGCTCGTCGGCTCTTGACTTGAAGCATCAACATAGCTCCTCGGCTCGGCCTATTAGCGAGCTCTCACGGCTCAACCCCATTAGTGCGAGCTCACCCGGCTCTTCCGTTAGCGAGCTCACCGGCTCTTCCGTTAAGAGCTCTTGACTCTTGAGATCGACCCATTGGCGAGCTCATCGGCTCGGCCACGGCAGAGATCCTTAGCTCTTTAGCTCGGCCCATCGTGAGCTCCTCGGCTCTTGGCTCGGCCCATTAGCGAGCTCATAAGCTCTTCCCATTAGCGAGCTCATCAACTCTTGGTCGGCCCATTAGCGAGCTCATCAATTCTTCCCATTAGCGAGCTCATCGGCTCTTGAGGTCAGCCCATTAGCGGGGTTTCTTGATTCGGCACATGAGGTCAGCTAAATGGACCCTCATACATAGTGGAGGAATAAATCTTTTGTAGAGAAAGCAGTATGGCGAGTTACTTACTTTTTCCTCAAACCACATCTATATTGTTGTGCGGTTGGGGAATCACCCTATTTATCGACTCACAGGCTATATGGATTCCCAGAAAGAAAAAGGAGAAGAAAATCGAGGGACTTTTTACGGAAACTTTCTCACCCGTCAACACTCCCTTGGTGTTGTATAGGGGATTTTAATTATCTCATGTCAAATACAGAGAGGTAGTGTAGAACATCTTCCTTGGCTTATTTCGGGATTTTGGGCAGCCATTGATGATTGTAACTTGGTGGATTTGGGGTTGATAGGGTATCTTTTTACGTGGGAAAGAGGAATAGGAACTCCTTTATGGGTTGAGAAACACTTGGACAAAGGTTTTTCTAATCAAAGTTAGTTTGCTAATTTTCCAAATGGCAAGGTATGGATCTTGAAGCAACAATGTCGGACCATTCTCCTATTTTTTGGAGTTGGGAAAATAATTTTGTAGGAAAAGGGTGAGGAGTTTTTGATTTGAGAATGTATGGCTTCGAGAGAAAGAATGCAAGAGGATTGTATGTTCAAGTTGGAATAAATGATTCGAAGGGAATTTATTCGGGAGGATTGAAGCTTGTGGGGTAGATTTATTTACATGGGGCGATCTTTTGCATAATTCTTTTCAGAATAGAATTAAGGAAACAAAACAATTGCCACAATTTTTAACTATGATGTGCAATGGGTGTTTGTGGACACAGGGAGCTTGGCGGATATCTTGTTCTATGATTGCTATAGGAAGATGGACCTCCAGGTCGGGTTGGAGTCGGTGGACATGGCAATGGTCGAATTTGCGGGAGGAACCATCCTACCCATAGGTATGATTACCTCACCTATCTCCTTGGGTAAGGAGCCTAGTCGAAAGCGGAATAATTTGATTCTTGATAGTAGATGCATCTTCTTCATATAATGTTATGCTGGGTAGACCGTCGTTAAATACTTTCCAGGCTGTAGTGTCGGTGTATCATATAAAAATGAAGTTCCTCGTAGGAGAGAAGGCTGGTGAGGTCGGCGGGGACCAGTACATGTTAAGAAAATTATATGTGGAGAGTATTCAAAAGGCTGAAAGGGGAAATATTTTTGATGATGACAAGAATAAATATAAGATTATTAAGTTGGGAGATGAGCCAATTGAGCATGTGCGACCAAAAGATGAACTCATGTCTCAGTAGAGCTAATCTTTGGGAGACCACGATAAGATCACTAAGGTCGGAAAGGTTTATCGGAAAAGCCACAAGAACTAAATCGGCGATAACTCCCGCGGGCATGGAATAACAACAATTTAAAGAAATATTACTCGTAGGATTAAAGATATCTAATGCAATGAAGAGCTTTTTTGGCGATTTGAATGAAATTGATCTACTTTCTTAAATTATTTGTTCAGAAATAAGTTCGGAAAAAAATTGACAAGTATTTGGAGCTCAACCGAGCTAGACTTTAAATACTTGGGGCCACAAGGCCAATGCAAGGAGCTTTTTTGAAGAAATTTACAAGTATTTAGAGCTTTGCTCGAGCTAAACTCAAATAGTTACCATGACCAATGCAAGGAGCTCGGCTCAAGCCAGCTTCCTTTGAAGAAATTAACAAGTATTTGGAGCTCAACTTGACCTATACTCCAAATACTTGGGGCCACGAGGCCAATGCAAGGAGCTCGGCTCGAGCCAGCTACCTTTGAAGAAATTGACAAGTATTTGGAGCTCAACGGGAGCTAGACTCCAAATATTTGGGGCCACAAGGCCAATACAAGGAGCTCGGCTCGAGCACCTTCTTTTGAAGAATGTGACAAGTATTTGGAGCTCAGCTCGAGCTAGACTCCAAATACTTGAGGCCACGAGGCCAACGTAAGGAGCTCGGCTTGAGCCGACTTCCTTTGAAGAATATGACAAGTATTTGCACCTCGGCAGGCTAGACTCCAAATATTTGGGGCCACGAGGCCAAAGCAAGGAGCTCGGCTCGAGCCTGCTTCCCTAAAAAGAAAAATCAGTAGACCAGTGGAAGATTTGCTTGAGACGCTCCTGAACTGATTGAATGATGAAAGAGCCCTCCACGGATAGTAGAAAATCCCGATGTTCAATCTCTATGCCTTCAGTTCGATCCTTATCCACATTGGTGGTACATTGTATCGGAAAATTGTTGAGCTCGGCCTTAAGGTTGGAGTTGTCAGTCGTGTCATAGTAACATGATTTAAAAGGACAAGGCGTAGATATGGGAATTTGAAGAGACAAAACCCTAGAGACAATTCAGTTTGGCATGAGTTATAAAAATCCATGTCCAGGTTCATTCTTACCCTAAGCATACTTCTTATTCACTTTTATATTTTTGCTTCTTTCTTGATGAATACTCTTCTGACTTAAGCATCAAAGAGGGCACGCCGGAGCAACCCTCTGGCCCCCCTTTTTGTGCAATTCGACGGTGAAGATTGGTCGGAAAATAGTTTTAGGGAGACGGAGCGATTTTGGCATCTACCATTCCAAAGACTACTCACATCAAAGAGACCCGAATCCTAGTTTAATTTACGATATTCTCGTGTCTATTTTTATGAATCATTTTTTCCATAAGAAATATAAAAGATGGCCTTTTCAATTTGGACTATGTCCAATAACACCGAATTGTTCATGGATTGCCAAGCCCACGGCGGTTCCATCTTATGATTTAATGAAGAATCATCGAAGAATAACCGTCATTTACTCCATGATGACGCGAGAATGTTTTGCTTAAACGAAGATCGAAGCCATTGCGATCCTACCATATTATGATTTTTCTGGAAGGTTCCTCAACCACGATCCATATGCTCTCTCTTTGTTAACAGTAAGTTCATTAAACAATTTATCGCAGAACTTTTCCGAATGGCCCAAAAAACCACAGAAAAAACAAAATGTCGAGAGTCGTTCATATTTAAAATTGATCTAGACCCACTCACCATCAGGCTTCGTCAGTTTCATACGCCGTTTAATCAGGGAGCGAACATCAATAACAACCCGAATTCTCATATAGTTTTGCCACACACCGTTAAAACTGTGTTGGTCTGAATCCAAATAAGTTCCAATAAAATTGCCGATACTCTTCCCAACTTTCTCCGTCATAAATCCAAATGTCAAATTGTAAACTTGAACCCATAATTTTGTAAGGAATAGTGGGATCTTTGATGGTTGCTCTTCAGTGTATAACCTTTTTGAGTAAAAGAGCATTATCAAACGTCCACAGGCCATTTGATTGAACTCGAGTAATGTCCAACTCATGAAAAAATTGAAATAAGAAGAGATTTGGACGCAACTCCTTAATGAAAACTCCTTTAACTGGGCGCCAAATCAAAGCTATCCTATTCTTTATGGCCATGAAATTTATTTGGCGACCCATTAAAAAGCGACCCACTAAACACCACCTAAATTCTTGAGACTGCACATCATTCTCTGGCTCCTCAATGCACACTCCACCTTTTTCCTCCTCCTTTAATTGCATATGGCCACATAAATCATCAATCAGAATTTGATTGTCGGACATGTTTGTTGTTTAAGAGAACTAGAATAGATTTGATAAACGAACAAGACGACAAAAGAGCACTTTTTCCTTGTTAAGATAACAAGATATAATCGAACTTGTCGGAGGACAAGACAAGTACAACTTCCGGACTCCATTAAACTCAAATACGGGTCCCTAGTTATTATGTTAGAATTGTAATTAAAAAACCAAAAACGAAAAAAAAAAAAGTCCGCAAGCGGGATAAAGACATTGAAGTTTGATCTTATGCATATTGATTATTTTGGCTATCAAAGACATTTTAGGAATAATTAAAATATTGAAATAACCCTTAGAACCAAATTCTCATCAACTTAAAATTTATAGGACCAAAATTGTATAAATCTAAAACTTATGGGACCAAAACTACAAAAGGCAAAACATACATGACAAAAAATGCAATTTCAAAAATTATAGGACTAATATTACAATATCCCTATAGATGTGGGACTAATTTTGCATTTTCCCCTCCCTATTTGATTTCTTAATGAATATTAAGAACATTCTCTTTTTGCTAAAAGGTAAATTTATATTTAGCACAAAGATTGTGTCAAATTATGCAAAATAAAAATATAATCTATTATTATAATCTGATTCAGAAAATTTAATTCTTACTTTTGTTATTTCATCTATAATTGGAATCTGATTCATAAAATTTGTTAAAAATTGTTTATAGCAACTCTCTAAAAAAGTAATTTCTAATTTGTTCCTATTTATTCAAAATCAGCAAACAATTTTATTTTGGATTGTTGTTTGCATTTTGTTAATATTATTTGAATCTATATAGCACTGTATTTTAAAGTTAAGATAACTTTTTTATACTCCGCAATAGCAAGGCGTGCCTATATAATACAAGGGTTAAAAAATGAAACTAATAGGCTGAAAAAGAAGCCAACATTTGAATGAACAACATGAGTTACAACACAGAGAAAAACCTTTTACCATTTCTCATCCTATTAACATTGTTTTGTCAAACAATTATGGGCTGTTTTGTGGATAAGGAGTACGAGATTCACATAGTCAATAAACTCACTGACCCTGTTTTGTTTAGGGATGACAGCGGGACAAATAGACCTTAATGAAATGGGTATGGGTAGTCTTTTTGAATTTGGGATGGGTATGAGATGAGAAATTACTACCCATTTATATACGGGTAGGGTATGGTTTTATGCCTCGGATACCCACCACTACCCGACCCGTTTAGCCCTTGGTAACTTCCATTTATTTTTTCATTTGACATTATACATTTCTTCATAGAAGCACAACACAAATATTTATTTTGTACAAAAAAGATATAAAGTTGTTATTTATTTGAATTTGTGATCATATCAAATCTATTTTATCTTTGCCAAGATTGATAAAACTACATGTCGGATGGTGTAGTTTTGTAAATTAAATGGTGTACTAATGTTTATTTTAGAGTTTCAAGTAAGGTATTGATTATATTTATATTTATGTGAATGGTTAATTGTTATATTTATTAAGAATTTAACATATTAGCATTTTTTTATATAGTAATTAGTTTTTGGTAGGGTGTCCATATAATAGTTATCTAAATACTCATATAATTATAAATTTTTTATATAATATAAAAGGGTTTTAAAGTACGGGTAGCACGCAGTATCTTAATCGGGTTTGGGATGGGTGCGGGTAGTATAAATATTATAGGTTTGGGTATGGATAACCTTAAATTGGTGGGTACCCTATCCATTTCTATCCCTGGTTTTGTTGCATTGTGCATCAAAAGATACCGATTTTGGATATATGACACTTCAAAAAAATGAGGACTTTTTGTGAGGCCCCGTTATTTTCAACATATTCTACGATGATGTATATTGATAAATATTGGCTAAATGTCATAATATCTATTTTTGATGAGATATGATACTCAATTATTTATTACTTCCAACATGATTACTCTTTCCTATTTCGAGCACATCGGTTATATTCTTCTCTAGTATTAATATTTGATCGATTGACTACGACTTAAGGAATATTGGACCTCGATAATATCGGAGTACATTTCAATCTTTATCCAAATATTTCACATTATTCTATAATACACTCCCAACCAACTTCCAATTTATTTTGAGAAAATACACAGTTGCTATTTCACATCCTTAATTTTAAATTCTAAATATTTAACTATGGATATTTATACATTTTATTTTCCTCAATTCTTTTAAAAGAGAAGAAAACATATATTGTTTTTAATTTCCGATTTTATCTCTAAAATAGGAAAATAACTCATTTGTTTCTATTACTATTTTATTATTTTGTACCTCCCAAAAAAGAATATATTATGGGGATTTTTTTTTTGACATATTTCTCTCCCCAAAATTCGGCCATAGCAATTAAAATCACTCAATTTTTTGTCTTCTTCTTCTCCCAACAACTTACGCGATATTTTAAATTCAAAACAAAAAAATAAATAAATAATTTCCCCCCTAATGAAACTTTCGGCTATATCACATGGGGGGAATCGATTCTAATCCTTTTTTTTAATGACCACTACAAGTCACCGTTCAACATTAAATTACAAAAAAAAAAAAAAAGAAAAGTTACCTACCTCTCTCTCTCTTTTGGCCACAGTACTCTTACGTAGGGAAGCATGTCAATTTTGTTTTTTTGTTAACCCACAAATGCTAGGCCAACTTTTAATCAAAAGAAACAAAAAAAAAAAAAAAAAGATTAATAAAATCCCCCCTCTCCAAGCCAATATTTCGGCCATATGCTATAGTAGGGGGAATCCAAAATTTTGTTCTACCTATTCAACTGTCCAACCTCCCTTTATTTGATCTTTGAGCAAAAGAACACAAGACACTCTTCTAAAAATTTCTAAGGGGCCGAAAATTTGCTAGCAAGGTAAGGAATTTTTTTTAATCTTCATTCTACCTCTTTTGAAACCTTAAAATATACTTTCATTTCCTAACTTGATGAATCAATTTTGTTGAGGTACTCCTAGAGGAATATTTCTTGAAGAATTAAGAGACCTAGACTTGACTACAAGTTTGAAGAGGAAATTCAAGACTACACACTTTTAAGGTGAGAAAATTGTGGTTTTAATATTTTTATCTTGACAACATGAAGAATTAATTTTTGACTCAAGGATATGAATTTTTGGAGCTTAGGGGCTGACCTACACTATCTCAAGTTGAAATTAGAAGCTTGAAGAAAAATTCCATTTTTAGAGACTACTTGAAGACATTAAGGTAAATAGTAGACATTTGATCCTATTAAATTCCTTTAAACTTGAGACTTTGATTTTAACACCAAAATATGGTTTGGATACCATATAGGGGCTGACCTTCAAGATTTTGAGTAAAAAGTTGATACCAAGAAGAAGACTTCATTTTAAATCACAACTCAAAAAAAAAAAAAAAAACTACTTGAGGTGGGTGAAAAATATTTGAAAATAAGCAAATAATTTTGATAAAATGCATGTAGTACATGGAAATATTTTAAATTTCTATATATATTACATGTATTTTTTGATATGTAACAAGTTCAAAAAGTTCCACAAAAACGAGCATAATTTTGATTTCTTGCACAATAGGGACATACTTGCATATATAACTTAATTTCTTATTCAACTCTTGATTAATGTATAAATAAATGTGTTATATGCTCAAAATCATGTTTTATCTTGATATATATTTTGGAAATATGACCTTGTGTTCGAATTTGAACAAATATCCCATTTATGCAATTTTTGCAAAGTTAATGATTACACCATAATTTCAAAACTGTCAAGAACCAATCTGTAAATTTTGAAAATATGGACCGTAATAATTGTAATATTTAATATTTTAAGTTAATAATAATAGTTTAAAGGTTTTGAGTTGAGAAAACCCATCCTTGGAATTTTAGGACTCAAATATGGAAACTTGAAAGTTTAAGGGCCAAAAGTTAAATTTTAAAACTGTCCATGGACCCCTCAGAAAATTTTGAAATTTGGACTTCCTCAAACTGAAAAACTTATATTTTGATAAATTTTAAAAGGGTAAGGTGATTTGGGTTGAGAAAACCGACTTTTGAAACTTTAAGTACTACGAGTGTAAAAATTTCAATCTCTAAGGACTAAAATGAAATTTTCAGAAAACAAATATATTAGACACCTGGAAAATTTTATAACCTAAATTTTATAACATTTTGAACTCATGGTTCAAGTGTTATAACAAACGAACACCAAATAAACCCTTAAGGGCAAATCATCAAATTTTGGACTAGAAATAGAATTTGTAATAATTAAAGGACTTGAACTGACCCCATTTTAAAACTATTTTTGTCCCAACATTCTAATGTTATACATGATATTTTAAAATTAGAATCACATCAAAATTTCTCCCGGTTTGTGAGATCCAAAATTTTTAAATTCGGGACCGAAAATGACAATTTTGACAAAAGAAGGGACCAAACTAAAATTTTCTTAAAACTTGACCCAAACCCTTTAAAAAACTGAATCTTTGAAAATTTGGAGAATTTAGAAACTGGCCTTACATTTTTTTGCGGTCGAGATCATGACTTATTCAATTTCAAACTCTATAAGTACTTTTTTCCAAAACGGGTCTACTTATAAAATTTTTCTTTTATAAATGACCCCAAAATAAATTATATTTTTCTTCTACAGTCCTATAATTGATGTAATTATATTTAAATTAGACTTCAATAATTTTTTAAAAATCCACAGACCATTCGCACTACGCGTGGCGACTTCCTCGCCTTATGACAAATTTAAACTTAACTTGTTGATATCTTGTACTACTTTTTATATGTACCGCCATGTATTTATTCGACTGCCTTGTTGACATGATATAAATTTCGTGAATCTAATTGCGCTTGAGTCAACTTGGTGCGTTGAGCTCACAGTCGGAGTAGAATAGTCGTATTTTGGAACCGAGCAACGCGATTGCGATTCCTTACTGGCCCCACCATCCTAATCCCACAACTGCGGACGGAGTGTCCAAGGGAAGTGAGTCGTAGTATGGTATAATCATGATTATGACACTTTGGGCCTTGCTAGCCATAATCGTTGGAGTTGTCTCCCCCGAGTAGTAATAAGGTAGATATGACTATGTGCCAAACGTGTTGGGGAGTCATAAGATAGAACAGAGGAATCATTGTATGATCCACATGGTTCCAATATTACGTGCTTGGGTTGGCGTCACACTCCGTGTGCAACCATGACTTGCTTGAATTGGCGTCACACTCCATGCGCAACCATTACTTGCTTGGGTTTGCGTTACACTCCGTACACAACCACTACTTGAACTACTTGCAACGCATTCATAGTGCTTGAATGATCATGAACTATTTCATCAAATTATATAAAACTGTATTATTTTGAATACCATGTTGCTTGTGGTGCGTGTGATGCACGCATCATGAGTCATGTATTTTTCATATAACTTGTCACGCCCAAACGGACGCAACGATCCACAACTTAAGTACAAATAACCAAACAGTCTAGACGAATATCATCGAGAACCCAATGAAACAGAGTCAATAGCAGCGGAAGAAAGAACAAGTACAAATTACAGTCCACAATATCCAAAATCCAAATTACATCCCGAAATGATCTAAAGATAACAACTTAAAAGTCAAAGGGTCCTACGCCCTTGGTTACAAACCGAAATGAAGAGAAAATAAAAGAGTCCAACAACAAACACAAGAAACGAGTCCAACAGCAACAACAAGAAGTAGTAAGTCCAACAACATATAATAGTAACAAGTCCAGCGACATCAACAACAAAAGATAGTGAATCCAACAAGCGGGGTACAAGGGCTCAATCGAGGTCGGTTCAAAGATCCTCAACGAAGTCCTCATCTAAGGTTAGAAAATAGGTGGGGATGAGACATAAATCTCAGAGATGGGGTGATCGTGTGCAAGAGTGGCGATATATATAGTTAATGCGAGAAAACAGATTATATGAAAACGCGTGAGTATGATGCATGCATTCACACACATCCACAAGCGTCGTGATAAATATATTTAAGTAATATACTTATACTGATTTGAGAAAAAGATTCATGGTCATACACTATGTGATTCAGGCAAGACAGATAGGATTGCATACGGATTGTAACGCCCAATCCCATGCAAGACAAATAATGGTTGCGTCTGGATTTGTAGCGCCAAACAATGCAAAACAAGTAGCGGTTGCGTCACGGATGTGTAGCGCCAACTAAACAGGTCGGTAACTCCGGAATCATGTGGATCGGACAACGATTCCTTCGTTCTTCCTTGTAACTCCCGAGGCAAGATGGTCAAGACCGATCACCTTATCGCTCCATAGGCAAAGACAAAATCCACAGTGGAGCTTGCAAGGCTCGGATCTATCATAATCATGATTATACCTCAAATACTACGACCCGCTTCCCTTTGACACTCCGTCCCTCGGTTGCGGGATTAGGGCGATGGGGCGGAAGAGTGGAATAGTAGTGAGCTGCCGGTTCCATCCCGACGTATCCATTCCGTGGGTGAGCTCGACACACCAAGTTGACTCAGCGGGAAAGTAAATACAAGTACTGACCGATCAACCAAGCGATCGAGTATGATTGATTCAGGGAAGCGATTCGAGAAATTTTTTGAAAATTCACGAGTAGCAATATGGCGTTGGTGGAGTTATTTGGATGAATATGATTATTGGAAAGATAAGCAATCTTCGATATCTTGAAAGTTTAGGTGGAACATAAGTCCCATTATAGATTCAAAACGAAAGACGAAAAGTCGCCCGCGATTGGGTATTAATTGGTTGAATTGGTCCGATAAGTCAAGGGTTTTGAGAAAATAAAATACTTTAATTAAATCTCCAAGTCAGAGGGTCCAGGGCTATTTTAGTAAAAGGAAAATAATTTGAGTTAGGTCCTTTATAAAAGAAAATTTACAATTTAGCCTCGTTTTGTAAAAACCAAAACTTTTGGGGTTAAAAATTGAATAAATAAATATCCCGACCTTGAAAAATTATGAGGTCAGTTCTAAATTCTCCAAATTGTCCATAGATTCATATTTTTTTAAAGTTTTGAGGTCGAGGTTTTATAAAATTCTCACATTGGCCCCAAATTTGTAAAAATTGCTAATTCGGACCTTAAGTTTAAAATAATCGGAACTCACAAACCGGAAGGACTTTTAATGTGATTCCAGTTCGAAAATATCACTTGGATTTTTGGAATACATTTAAAATATGTCATTTCCATTACCTTACAACAACAACAACAACAAACTAAGCCTTAATCCCTTTTATACGGATCAATAAGTCGTTTAGGTCAAGAGCCATATTTTCGTTTATTTCTAGGTATAACATGTCATGTTTAATAGCTTCTTTCCAAGTCTTTTAGGCCTACCTCTTCCTCTTTTGATTAGTGGGAGTGATTCTCTTTTAGGGTGCGTCTAAAGGTCTCCTATAAACATGTCCAAACCATCTTAATCGTGTTTCTCTAATTTTCTCGTCTATTGGTGCTACTCCCACTTTGTTTCTAATGTGTTCATTTCTTATTCTATCTAATCTAGTGTGTCCGCACATCCATCTTAGCATTCTTTACCCTCAGGTGTTCATATTTAGTCGCCCAACATTCTCGCTCCATAAAGCATTCCGGGTCTTAAATTTATAAAATTTTCCTTTCAATTTTAATGGTATTTTACGGTCACAAAGGATAGAAGATGCACTCCTCCATTTATTCCAACCCGCCTGGATCCTATGTGTGACATCTTTATTGATATCTCCGTTCTCTTCAATTATAGATCCCAAGTATTTAAAACTTTTGTTATATACTTCATGTCCATCAATTTTAACCTTCGCCTCATTGTTCCTGTACCTTAAGAGTAAAAATTTCAAATTTTAAAATTAAGTTCTGGTACGATTTCAAAATTCGAAATTTGCAGAGGGTCCTTTAACTTTCATTTTCTTGCAATTTAGTCACGAATTATCCATTTTTGCATTTTTAAGTCCAAAACTGAAATTTAATCAATTATGCTCGACTTGTCCAGGTTATATAAGTCATCCAAAACATGGATTTTAAAGATCATACACATGCATATCCAATACATACAAGAATTCATCAAATAGAACATTAAATTGCACATGCATGCACCTAAAATTCTATAAATAGCAATTTTGAGCAACTCTTGAGAATTTTCATGATTTGATACATAAAATTGACATGCAATGATTATATATCTCAAGGCTCATGATCAAAATTCTACATGCCTTTTAATAAAAAAACACCTAGAAGTTGGAAAGTATTTTTCCACCCACCTTAAATTGGAAAGTTGTGAAATAAAAGGGAAAATTTCACAACCTTGGATGAGGTCACTTAGGTCAGCCCCTAAGTCAAGAAATATCAAAAATTTGGAGTTAGAAAAATGAGAGAAAAATTAAGGAGAAAAAGAAGGAGATAAGGAAATTGGAAAGACTACACTTTACCTTATGTGGTAGGTGATTTGAAACTAGTTGAAGCTTCAAATTTGGTAATTTTGGTTCAACTCCAAAATCACCTAAGGTCAGCCCCTATTTCTCAAAAATGAAAAAGGTGTGTAAAATATGAAAAAAAAAAAAACAAATTGGAAGAAGAAGAAAGAAGGGTTCTAGTGTCCAATTCTTACCTTGTAGTCCAAATTTTCTCTACTAGTTCTTCTTCAAGTCTTCAATTTTCACCACCATGCATGCATGTCTCCAAGTGGTCTTCTAAGTACCTCAAAATCCAAAATATAACCTTAAGTTAAAAGAAGAAGGTGATGAGTAGTAAGAATTTAAGTTGAATTGAGGAGTGAAATTTCTTACCTTGAGAAAGGGGGTGTTGAATTTTTTGAGTTTAAGTGGTAAGATTGTTTGTTTTGGTTTAGATGTTTGAAGAAAGAAAAGTATGTTTGATGTTATAAAGAAGATGTTCTTGAGGGTTTGAAGGTATGCTTGAAGATGTGAAGAACTTGTGTTTGAATATTTGAAGATGTGAAGGAGTGGTACTTGAAGATATGAAGAACTTATATTAAAGATTTGAAGATGTGAAGAGTTGGTGTTTGAAGGTTTGAAGATGTGAATGATTTTGTGTTTAAAGATTTGAAGATGTGAAGGATTTTTAGAGAGAGATTAGAGAGAAGGAGGAGAATTTGCTTGAGAATTAAAATGTGTTGGATAAAATTTTAACAAAATTTTTTGAAAAGTAAGGCCTCTTGGCCGTCCACAATAGAGGGGGAGAGGAGAGAATTTTGTTTAATTTTGTGTCTTGCATTTTGCTTCTTGCATGGGAGACATTTTGGAGGTCAAAGGTATGGGCATGAGATGGGTTTGAATGGAATGTTGGGAAGACTTCCAACATGTTGGCAAAATTAATAATAAAGAATTTATGTATAAGATGATGTGTATAATGTTTGAATTAATGGTGTAATTATACACAAGATAACTAATATAAGGTGTAAGTGTACAAGAGTTTGGAGATATTTCTACACTAAAATCACCATCATGGCCGTCCACTTAAGGGGCATTTGTGGTATTTCCATATTTTTGTTTTTGTCTCAAATTTGATGATAATAGATGAAATATGTCAATCTCCAAAATAATTTGTGATTTCCTTGATCACTTATAAGTCTCATGATCACTTAATCTAAATCAAATTCTTAATTCTATAAGGTAAAAGTCTCTAAAATAAATAGTCTCTTAAAATTCTAAGGTGACTAATAAATACAAAAATAGTAATAATGATCAATCAAGTGATCATAAATGCAAAATAGAACTAATAAAGATCATGATCACAAGTAGTTAAATAAAATGAAATAAAATACAAAATATATATATTATTAATAATTACCCGTCAAAGTGGCGGTAAAACATCGATCAAATACATAGGCGACAATAAGTGTCCATTATATGTTTGGAAAAATCGGGGCTTCACATCCTCCTCTCCTTAAAAGAATTTGGTCCCAAATTCTCTTTAGAAATAGTTACGGATATTGATTCCTCATGTCTTCTTCCATCTCCCACATTGCGTCTTCGTCTCGGATTTGTGGTTACGCCCACAACTTTAACCATCGGAATTTCTCTCTTACGCACATTTGGATAATAGATGAAATGTATCTGGCGATCAATGATCGGAGGATCGGCCTCTCGGTGTAGGATAGATTTTCCATTAGAGGAGGAGTATCACAGTGATGATGTGTTCGGGATTGAGGATGGCGGTTGATGCTTCTTGATCTCGACACATGGAATACATCATGCATTCCGTATGGTCTTTGGTAACTTTCAGTCGGTAGGCTAACTCCCGATCTCTGTAAAAAAATCTTGTAAGGTCAACATATCTTGGACTCAACTTGCCTCCTTTCTTGGATTGATCAATCCTTTCCGTGGTGAGTCACGAGAAATACTTCATCTCGACTTCAAATTCCAAATCATTTCTTCTCTTGTCCGTGTAACTCTTTTGGCGGCTCACGAGGCTCATGCGAATCCGCTCCTTGATCGACTTGACCTTCTCCATGGCCTCTGAACTAAGTCGACCTTTGGAATCGAGGTGACTTTCGTTTCTCTTTCGGAGTCCATTGGTCATTAATCTCGGTGTAGTGGGGATCTACATTTCGCCCATATAATGCCTCGTAGGGTGCCATCCCAATCGTGGCACGATAAGCTGTTATTGTAGGCGCCTGCGAATCCCAATGTCCTTGAAATCGATATGCGAGGCTCGCGACATATCTTCAAGAGGTTTGAATTGTTCGCTCGGTGTCCATCATTTTTGGATGTCGTGTCTTTGAAACTTAGTTTTTTAAAGCTTGATAGAACTTTTATATATTAACAAAACAAAACTTACCTTTGCCAATTGGCAAAATGGCCACAGGCATTGATACATGTCGAGGAGAACTCCGTGCGAGAGGTAAAACCATAGTAAATGGTACTCCTCAGGAGTACCCAACTCGAAAAAATCCCAAGCTACTTCCTTGGAAATCGATGTGCGGTTTGCAAATCAGCGGTAAAAATATCTTCAAAAAAAAAAAAAAAAAAAACGGTTTCGAAAAATTGAAATGAAAAATGCCTCTCCCTCCATCATTTTTGGATGTCTTTGTAGCTGATCTCTTGCCTCCGCTCTCGATCGGAGAATCGATCACCTCCAGGATAACACAAAAGATGTGCCTTCATTGGCCTCCATGTGAAACATGGTTGGGGAGGAGGGGATAAGGAGGAGGAGGAGGAGAAGAAAGGAGGAAGGAGCGAACCACGGGGGGGGGAGGAGGGGTTTAAAGTTTTAGGGTTTGGGTTTTTAGAAGTGGGAGGAGAGAAAAGAGTAGAGATACTACATGTCTTTGAAACTTAGTAAGTACCCAATTCCTCGTGCAAGCACTTCCAAAATCGAATGATTTCTCGGATATAAAGTACTCCATGCGGTCGAATGATTTATCGGATATAAATGTCATGCAAGTTTATCGCAAGCTATTTTCTTGATGGGTAAGAAATGTGCGATTTCGTGGTCGATCTACAACTATCCAAATAGCATCATGGCCTCTCTGGTCCTTGGTAGATCCGTCACGAAGTCCATCGTTATGTGTTCCCATTTCCACTCGGGAATTCTCAATGGTTGTAGTAAACCGGATAGTCGTTGGTGTTGCTTTTACTCGTTGACAAGTCAAACATCTCTTAGCGAATTCCGCTACAGTTCTTCATGTTTACCCACCAATAACTCCGTTTCAAATCTTTGTACATCTTGTTTCCTCCAGGATGTATAGTGTATTTCGAACGGTGTGCCTCTGCTAGGATTCTATTCCTAATCTATTCGTCATTCGGTACACACACTCGATTTGAATCGATAACCCCATCTTCGTATCTGAGAATTGATTTCTCTCCTTTAAGTATCTTCTACTTGATTTTTTGAAGATGTGCATCTTTCCCTTGTGCTTCTTTGATCTCATTATTGCGGATCGGGCTTAGCAGAAATGTTAGCACATGAAATCGAGTATTGGTTCTCGTCGATTCAATTGCTCGGCTCTTCTAATGATTCCCACTCTCGAATCATAAGTGCGGCTAAGCTCGCCTTTACGCTTAGGCGTCGGCTACTACGTTAGCTTTCAGGGGTGGTATTGAATATCAAGTGATAGTCCTCAATCAACTCTATCCATCTCGTTGCCTCAGTTGAGGTCTTTAAGGAGAATAGATACTTCAAGCTCTTATGATCGTGGCGTGAATGTTGCTCGTAGAGATAGTGTCTCCATTTCTTTACGCGAACACTATGTTTGCCAATTCCAAGTCATGCGTTGGATAATTGGCTTCATCGAACGAGCTTTTGTGATGCATAAGCGATGACTTTTCCTTGTATGAGCTTTGCTCTAGTCTTCTTTTGATGCATCTTTGTAGGCGACAAAGTTTTCGGTTCCCTTTGGAAGAGCTAAGGAGAGTTTGTAGTAAGTCGTTTCTTGACTCTTGGAAACTGGCTCGCACTTGTCATTCCACTCAACTTGACATACAGGTTAGTCGAGTGAGTGGTCAAACTATCTTGAAGAAATCTGGATAAATCTTGATAATATCCGGCTAGTCTAGAAAACTCGATCTCGAATTCTGAGACTCGGGTTGTTTCCATTCAACCCATTGTCTGTATCTTGAAGGATCTCACGGTGATCCGGTCTGGATCTTTATGTGTCCCCAAACGCGACTTCACTAAGCAAAATTTGCACTTGTTGAATTTGGCATACAACTTATCTCTCGTAGTATCTCAAAATGATTTTGAGATGATGTTCATGCTCTTCTCTAGACTTAGAGTATCACAGTATGTCATCAATGAATATCACTACGAATTGATCAAATAAGGTTGGAAGACTCAATGCATCGGATCCATAAATCTTTGCCGGTGCATTAAATCGGAAGAAGGCATCACTACAAACTCGTAGTGTCCATATCGGGTTTGAAATGCGATTTTGGAAATGTCTCCTTCGCGGATCTCGTTGGTAATACCCTTGTTGTAAATGAAACTTTGAGTACGTCGCTCTTGAAGTTGATCAAATATTTTATCTATCCTCGGGAGGATATTTTTCTTGATAGTCTTATTTGTTAAGACCGATAATCTATACATAGTCTTAATGTGCCATCTTCTTTTTGACAAATAGCACGAGTGCTCCCCACGAGGCGTACTCGGTCGGATAAATCCCATATCCATCGGTTTTTACGTAATTGCGTTTTCAACTCTTGCAACTCAGAGGATCCATTCTATACGGTGTTCTAGCAATCGGGTTTGTTCGGTAATATCTCGATGGTGAACTCGACTTCCCTATCGGAGGGACAATGGTGAGTTCTTGTGGAAATACATCCGTGTATTCGATCTATAGGTACTTGGTTAATTTGTGTCTCAACCTTGGGTTTGTTAATTACAAATGCCAAGTACCCTTGTGCCCCTCTAGTGATTGCCTTTCTTGCTTTCATGGTGGAGAGGATAACAAGGCGTAAAGTCAACGGTAAGGAAAGGCATATCCATTAATGTAAATCTTGAATACACCCATGAAGTACAACAATAGTATCAAGGAGTCAAACATACATCGAATCAAAATACAACGGAATCTAATACTGATAGAAAGTAAGGTACAACAACTAGAATAAGTGTCTACAACAACGAAAGTACAAGCGACAATCAAGCTAACTAATCAATGAGATCGCCATCATCGTCACTCGCTTGACTATGTCCATAATCGGGGCACTGGTGGTGAGGTGGCGCCTCGACCTCGGGCCGATCGGCGAAATCCACCCTTTGCTCGAATCACGGCCATCATCAAGTGGAGCGGCCTCGGGTGTCTCGGGCTCTCCAGGCCTCATTTGGATCTCCTGGGGTCCTCCTAAGGGTCCTCCTCGGAGATCCTCCTCGGCGTCGAGTGCGGGCTCCACCTCGGGTGGTGGCAATGGCTGTGCATTATTGCTGCAGGCGACCTCAGCGCGGCGTCTCTCTAAGCTAGGGCTGTGTAAGGTCTCTATTAGTGTCATACGCTTGATGAGGTCTCTCAAGCGCTCAACGGTGTGGCGGGATAAGCGGCGTCAATCTCCCATTTAAGCGGCGTCACTTGCCCTCTTCATCTTTTTCGCATGTTATCGGCGCTCTGGATATTGCATTCCTAATCCTCCATCGCTCTTATGGTGTTGTCGTGGTTCTTGATGATAGTGGTCAACTCGCTCTTTTCATCTTGGCTCCTCGCCAAGCGGCTGTGTCGAGTTCCGTTCTGGCTTTGGCGCTCCTCGGATAGCTCACGAGGTCGCTCGATCACTCTCCGGTGCGGTGAATAATCGGTGCCGGTAGTACTCCCACTCGGCACGGGTCGAATAAACATCCCACCAAGTAGGTGGGTGGCTCCATCGACCAAACAAAACTAAGGCGGATTAGTCAAAGGCAAAGGAAAGATAAAGGGGGAATAAGGAAAGAATGAACAAAGAAAGTCGATCAAGAATAAACTAAGTCAAGACAAGTGTGACTATGGAATCTCCAAATATGAATTCTAACTTAGTTCAAACATCAATAAGACGGTTCTATGCCAATTTGAAATCAATTTCACACTTGGTGGTCAAGTCGCGGTACTACCCAAAAACAGGCCAAGGGGTCTTATCTGGGTCGGCTCGGTGTAAGTTTCCATCTTACTAGCGAGTTACGATACCACTCTATAAGCATCACGCCCCAAGCGGGGCGTGATGACGATCAACAACTTAAGTACAAATAACCAAGCGATCTGAAGCGAATATCATTGAGAACCCGATAAAAGCAGTCGATAGCGGCGGAATAAAGAACAAGTACAAATTACGATCCACAATATCCATAATCCAATTACATCCCGAAATGATCTAAAGATAACAACTTAAAAGTCAAATGGTCTACGCCGTCGATTACAAACAGGAATGAAGAAGAAAATAAAAGAGTCCAACAACAAACATAAAAGCGAATCCAACAAATACAACAAGAAGTAGTAAGTCCAATAGCATATAATAGTAACAAGTCAATGACATCAACAACAAAAGATAGTGAATCAGGCAAGCGGGGTACAAGGGGCTCAATCAGTGGTCGGTTCAACATCCTCAGCGAAGTCTCATCTAAGGTTAGAAAACATGTGGGGATGAGGCAGAAATCTCGATGGATGGGGTGATGGTGTGCAAGTGTGGCGATATATATAGTTAATGCGAAAACGATGATTATAAGCAGCGTGAGTATGATGCATGCATTCACATAGTCCACAAGCGTCGTGATAAATATATTTAAGTAATATACTTATACAATTTGAGAAAAACGATTCATTGTCACACGAGGCACTATGTGATTGAGCAAGAGCAGGTAGGATTGCGTGCGGAATATAACGCCAATCCCATGCAAGACAAATTTGGTTGCGTCGGTTGTAGCGCCAACCAATGCAAAACAAGTAAGCGGTTGCGTATGGATGTGTAGCGCCAACCAAATGGGTCGATAACTCCGGAATCGTGTGGATCGAGCGATTCCTTCGTTCTTCCTTGTAACTCCCGGCAAGATGGTCAAGACCGGTCATCTTATCGCTCCATAAGGAAAGACAAAATCCCAGTGGAGCTTTCAAGGCTCGGATATGTCATAATCATGATTATACCTCAAATACTATGACCAGCTTCCCTTGGACACTCGTCCCTCGATTGCGGGATTAGGACAATGGGGTGGAAGAGTGGAATAGCGGCCGAGCTGCCGGTTCCATCCGAAGCGTATCCATTCCATTGTGAGCTCGACACACCAAGTTGACTTCGGCGGGGAAAGTAAATACAAATCTGAGCGATCAACCGGGTAGTCAGTATGATTGATTAAAGGAAGCGATTCGAGGAAATTTTTTGAAAATTCACGAGTAGCAATATGGCGTTGGTGGAGTTATTTGGATGAAGATGATTATCGGAAAGATAAGAAATCTTCGATATCTTGAAAGTTTAGGTGGAACATAAGTCCGTTATAGATTAGCGAAAGGCGAGGAAGCCCCGCGATTGGGTATTAATGTCGGTTGAATTGGTCCGATAAGTCAAGGGTTTTGAAAATAAAATACTTTAATTAAATCTCCAAGTCAGAGGGTCCAGGGCTATTTTAGTAAAGGGAAAATAATTTGATTTAGGTCCTTTATAAAAGAAAATTTACAATTTAGCCCCGTTTTGTAAAAACCAAAACTTTTGGGGTTAAAAATTGAATAAATAAATATCCTGACCTTGAAATATTATGAGGTCAGTTTAAATTCTCCAAATTGTCCAGAGATTCATATTTTTTAAAGTTTTGAGGTTGAGGTTTTATAAAATTCTCACATTGGCCCCAAATTTGTAAAAAATGCTAATTCGGACCTTAAGTTTAAAATAATCGGAACTCACAAACCGGAAGGACTTTTAATGTGATTCAGTTGGAAAATGTCACTAAGGTTAGTAGGATATTGGAACAAAAGCAGTTTTTAAAATGAATAAGTGTAGGTCCTTTAACTTTTGAAAATATTATTTTTGTCCCATTTTGAAATAATTGCCTTTAAGGCTTTTAGGGGTCCAATTGTTATGAAATTTGAACCTTGGGTCCAAAATATAATTAAGTTATAGTTAAGGTAGTATTTCCAGGTGCATGGGCTGTATAAGTCCTGGAAATTTCATTTGGGTACTCAAGTTTAGTATTTTACACTTTAGTCCCTCAATTTTAGAAAAATTACTTTCCAAGCCCTAAACACTTGGATTTTTGGAATACATTTAAAATATGTCATTTCCAGTACCTTAAGAGTAAAATTTCAAATTTTAAAATTAAGGTCTGGTACAGTTTCAAAATTCGAAATTTGCAGAGGGTCCTTTAACTTTCATTTTCTTGCAATTTAGTCACCAATTATCCATTTTTGCATTTTTAAGTCCAAAATTGAAATTTAATCTATTATGCTCGACTTGTCCAGGTTATAAGTCATCAAAACATGGATTTTAAAGATCATACACATGCATATCCAATACATACAAGAATTCATCAAATAGAACATTAAATTGCACATGCATGCACCTAAAATTCAACAAATAGCAATTTTGAGCAACTCTTGAGAATTTTCATGATTTGATACATAAAATTGACATGCAATACATAGATTATATATCTCAAGGCTCATGATCAAAATTCTACATGCCTTTTAATAAAAACACCTAGAAGTTGGAAAGTATTTTTCCACCCCCTTAAATTGGAAAGTTGTGAAATAAAGGGAAAATTTCACAACTTTGGATGAGGTCATAGGTCCGCTCCTAAGTCAAGAAATATCAAAAATTTGGAGTTAGAAAAATGAGAGAAAAATTAAGGAGAAAAAGAAGGAGATAAGGAAATTGGAAAAGACTACACTTTACCTTGTGTAATAGGTGATTTGAAACTAGTTGAAGCTTCAAATTTGGAAATTTTGGTTCAACTCAAAAATCACCTAAAATTTAAAAAAACAAAAAATAGGAAGAAGAAGAAGAAAGAAGGGTTCTAGTGTTCAATTCTTACCTTGTAGTCCAAATTTTCTCTACTAGTTCTTCTTCAAGTCTTCAATTTTCACCACCATGCATGCATGTCTCAAGTGGTCTTCTAAGTACCTCAAAATCCAAAATATAACCTTAAGTTAAAAGAAGAAGGTGATGAGTAGTAAGAATTTAAGTTGAATTGAGGAGTGGAATTTCTTACCTTGAGAAGGGGGTGTTCGAATTTTTTGAGTTTTGTTTTGGTTTAGATGTTTGAAGAAAGAAAGTATGTTTGAAGTTAGAAAGAAGATGTTCTTGAAGGTTTGAAGGTATGCTTGAAGATGTGAAGAGCTTGTGTTTGAATATTTGAAGATGTGAAAGAGTGGTACTTGAAGATATGAAGAACTTATGTTGAAGATTTGAAGATGTGAAGAGTTGGTGTTTGAAGGTTTGAAGATGTGAATGATTTTGTGTTTGAAGATTTGAAGATGTGAAGGATTTTTAGAGAGAGATTAGAGAGAAGGAGGAGAATTTGCTTGAGAATTAAAATGTGTTGGATAAAATTTTAACAAATTTTTTTTGAAAAGTAAAGGCCTCTTGGCCGTCCCACAATAGAGGGGAGAGGAGAGAATTTTGTTTAATTTTGTGTCTTGCATTTTGCTTCTTGCATGGGGGACATTTTGGAGGTCAAAGGTATGGGCATGAGATGGGTTTGAATGGAATGTTGGGAAGACTTCCAACATGTTGGCAAAATTAATAATAAAGAATTTATGTATAAGATGATGTGTATAATGTTTGAATTAATGGTGTAATTATACACAAGATGACTAATATAAGGTGTAAGTGTACAAGAGTTGGGAGATATTTCTACACCAAAATCACCATCATGGCCGTCCACTTAAGGGGCATTTGTGGTATTTCCATATTTTGTTTTGTCCCAAATTTGATGATAATAGATGAAATATGTCAATCTCCAAAATAATTAGTGATTTCCTTGATCACTTATAAGTCTCATGATCACTTAATCTAAATCAAATTCTTAATTCTATAAGGTAAAAGTCTCTAAAATAAATAGTCTCTTAAAATTCTAAGGTGACTAATAAATACAAAAATAGTAATAATGATCAATCAAGTGATCATAAATGCAAAATAGAACTAATAAAGATCATGATCACAAGTAGTTAAATAAAATAAAATAAAATACAAAATATATATATTATTAATAATTACGTCAAAGTCAAAGTGGCGCGGTAAAGCGGTCGATCAAATACATAGGCGACAATAAGAGTCAATTATATGTTCGGAAAAATCGGGAGCTTCACATAACTATTTTTACGCATCTTTATAAGCTACACTTACACACGATCATCAATCCACTATGAATTTTGTCTCACCCCACCTTTTTCAACGGCTAGTTGATGATCCACCATATCATGAAGCGTCAATGAAAAAGACCAAGCGATGGAGTAATTCATAGACTTAGTCCGTCGATCTGGCCTTGAATTTCGTTTATGAACAATTTATTACGCTTGATGCAATAGAGGGGCGTAGGACCACTTCGCTTGGATAATTGGTTTGTATTAGTTTTTCGATCGACAATTAATTACTGTTTTAGAGAAGTTGTGATGAACAATGTCTATTTGGAATTAATATTTCTCTAATACATGGAGGATTATATTCTTAGAATGGAAAAGCTGGTGTAAGTTACTCGTCGTGTCGCGACTCTACTTTTAGGCGTGACACTTTTATTGGACATTTTGTAATGAATTTTCAATAAAACATTGTATTTCTGTCATTTTTTTAGGTTTTAAAAACATAGGGTTTGATGCTTTTAGATCGAATGGTGTGATAGGTGTCACTCGGGTAAGTCTATTGGGAAGCAAATAACGGCATTTATTTTTCTAATGATTATCCTCCTCAAGATTTGGATAAAGTGTTGCAAATTTGGGTTTGATAAAGTGGCGTCGACCCAACTTTGGCCAAATATTCGGTGGCTAATAATTTAATTTAGGAGAAATTAAAATGTATATTATTAATCTACTTTTCAGAAGTAGATATTTGTAGTATTTTTATTTTTCAAAATTGAATTTCGGTGCGTGAAAAATTAATATCGAAATTGGCCATATAAATGGGCATTATGTAAAAGACTATGTAAAGGGAGATGAAAGGTTTTGCCTTATCCCACATGGAATACAAACTATTGTTTATTCTAGTTTATTTACTAGAAGGTGTTATTTGTTGTATAAACTATAACACAAGTGGATGATCACAAGTAGGCCACACGTGCGCGCCGCTGCCCGACCTCGGCCTCGGCGGCTCGGGTCTGGTCCACTAAAGGTTTGCCACTCGAAAATGGGCTTGGCGATTCAAGTATTGTTAATTTGTTGGAGCCCAATGAATATGAACATTGTAGGTGTCGATTTGTGTGGTGAAGTTAGTAACTCTGAGTGGTGGTCACTGAAGTTAGCCCACTACGATTGTTATGCTATAGTGGGATGTAACACCTTGGTTTTTACATGTGATTAATGCCCACTACCCAGTTTTTTTCTCCTGCGGTGGAATTGTTGGCTATAAATTCATTGTTGTGCATTGATTTTACAAAAAAAAATTCATAGCATTTCTTATACCTTAAAAAAGCAATTTTCTGCATTCTACACATAGAGTCCATCAGTCTTCAACATCTTCTAGTTCTAAGGAGCTTATGTGTTAGTGGTGCTCTACACGAGAAAAGCATAAGCCGTTTCATCTTTGGAAAGCAATCGTCGAGGCCGAGTGTGAGCCCTAGTCGGGGCGTAATTGCTTTGCGAGAAAAAGAGATTCGTCTCGACTTGGCTTTACGAAAGTTCTACTTTTGTAATAGCTAGTTCAATTTCTTGTAATCTACATTTACGTAATTTGCCATTTTGAAGGCATTCTCGATTTTGTACCATTGTAATCAACAATCGCAAAGCAATTATCAAACTTCACGATGGCAAGCTCAAGCGAGAACCACGATTATCCCTCTGCTCAAGCTAAGAAACCCAAAAAATTCATGGGTTTCGACTTCAAAGGTGGCAGCAAAAAATGTTGTTTACTGACTACCCCACGAGTTTGGCAAAATATATGACCGATACTGCTCTGTTGTTCTTTGAGAAACGAAATGAATGTTGAAAAAGCAGCGCATTTGATGCTTGGGGCGAGGGTGATTTCTGTGTTGTAACTATGTCTAAACAAACTTAGTGATGCACTTTACGGTGTGTATTGTCTTTGTGAAATCCTCCAAAGAATTGTGGGATTCTTTGGAGAAGAAAATACAAAAGCGAGGATGGCGGCCGACACAAAGAAATTTGTTGTCGGTAAGTTCTTGGATTTTATGATGGTTGATTCTAAAACCGTGATAGAACATGTTGAAGTTCTAGTTGATCGTACATGAAATCTCTGCCAGGGAATGGCTTTGCGGAAGCATTCAAGTGGGCGCCTTGATTGAGAAATTGCCCCAAGTTGGAGGGATTTCAAGAATTATCTCAAACATAAGCAAAAGGAGATGGGACTAGAGGATCGATTGTCAAACTCGGGATTGAAGAAGACAATAGGAGGATTGACTCTAAGCCCAAGATTGTCCCTATGGAATCAAAAGCCAACTTGATGGAGCACGGCTCGTCAAGTAATTGGAAGAAAATGCCTAACGATAAAAGCAAGAAAGCGGTGAAAATTCGGGGAGCTTGCTACAACTATGGCAAAGCGAACCATATGGCAAAGGACTACGTCGGCCAAAGAAAAAAGAAAACAAAACCATGATCCATCTTAATGTGGTTGAAGAAAGGGAAGGGGAGCAGGCGTTGACATGTGGCGGTGGTGTTTGAAGCCAATTTGGTGGATAACATTAAAAAATGGTTTGTGGATATCGGTGCCACTTGCCATATACATTACGATTAGGATGCATTCTCTTCTTACATCCCATCAAGCTGGAAGGAAGCTCCATATGGGGAATCACGCCTCTTGATGTGGGCGGCGTTGGAGCGGTGGTGCTAAAAGCTTACTTTGGGAAAGGAGTTAAAGGGTGAAGGATGTCTTTATATGTCCCGGACATCGCAAAAATGCTGGTTTCGGGTTCTTTGCTATTCAATCATGGGTTTAGACTAGTTTTTGAGTGCGAAAAGTTTTTACTTAGCAAATTTGGATAGTTCCTTGGTAGAGGTTATTTGACAAAGAATTTGTTCAAAATGAATATAATGATTGTGCGATGTTTGCGAGAATATGAATAAGAATGAATCTTCTCTTGTTTATATTGTTGAGTGCTCTAATTTATGGCATATTAGATTAGGACATGTAAATCTGAATGCTATAAAAAGATTGGTAAATTTAGAATTAATTAATTTACCTGAAGTAAACTCACAACGGAAATGTGATGTTTGTGTTGAAGCTAAAATGGGTAAATTACCGTTTCATTCGGTTGAAAGGAGCACTTCACCTTTAGAGTTGATACACACTGATGTGTGTGATCTAAAATTTGTGCAAACTAAAGGTGGTAAAAAATATTTCATCACATTTATTGATGATTGCACAAGATTTTGCTACTTATACTTGTTAAGAAGCAAAGATGAAGCATCAGAAGCTTTTAAGAATTATAAAAATGAAGTTGAAAATCAACTTGGCAGCCGGATTAAAATAATTCGGAGTGATAGTGGTAGCAAATATGTTGCACTATTTGAAGAACTATGTACCCAGTCGGGCATAATTCATCAAACAACAGCACCATATTCACCACAGTCTAATGGTGTTGCTGAACGCAAAAACCGGACTTTTAAAAAGATGATGAATGCCATGTTGATCAGTTCCGGATTATCCCAGAATATGTGGGGAAAGTTGTTTTAACAACCAACCACATATTGAATAAAATATCACTTAAAGGAAAGATGAGACACATTATGAATTGTGAAAAAAATCTTAAGTCTTCTTATAAATACCTTAAAGTGTGGGGGTGTTTGGCTAAGGTAGCAATACCTGAACCAAAACAAGTTAAAACTTGACTAAAGAAAGTTGATTGTGTCTTTGTGGGATATGCATACCAAAGTAGTGCATATAGATTTATGATACATAAGTCAGAAAATCTAGAAATGATTGAAGGTACCTTAATCGAATCAAGGAATCTATATTCTTTGAGGATGTCTACCATTGTAGAGAAAAGTTAGAAGTGAGTACTAATAATAGAAATCAAGCTGCAGATTCAACACCAATTAGTGAAGAAGCGAGAGACGCGATAAGAGGTCTAAAGAGCGACTAAGTCTTTTGGGCACGGATTACATAACATTTATGTTAGATGGTGAGCCAAACTTGATTAAAGAGGCTCTAAGTAGTCGGATGCTCGCTCACGGCAAGAAGCTATCAATAGTGAAATCGAGTCCATTGCAGCAGAACCATACTTGGGAGTTGTTTGATCTCCCTCTTGGTCATAAACCTTTAGGATATAAATGGATCTAAAGAAGAAGTATAAAACAGATGAAACTATTGATAAATAGAAAGTTCGGCTTGTGGCCAAAGGCTTTAAACAAAAAGAAGGATATGATTTCTTTGATACCTATTCTCCGATAACAAGGATTGCATCTATTTGGGTGTTTTTCGCGATTCTTTTTTTGCACAATTTAGAGATTCATCGAGATGGATGTCAAGCGGCGTTTACGAATGGAGAGATAGATGCTAAAATCTGCATGGAACAACTTTGAAGGGTTTGTTGCACCCGTCAAGAAAAGAAGGTGTGCAAGTTAATAAGATCATTATGCGGGTGAAACAAGCTCCAAAACAATGACATCTTAAGTTTGACAATACAATGTTGTCAAATGGATTTAAAATCAACTAGTGTGATAAATGTGTATATATCAAAGGGACATCGAAGCATTTGTCATAGTTTGTCTATAGGTAGAGCGATTTGTTAATCATGGGTAGTAGTCATAATACTATCATGGACACTAAAATAATGTTAAAGAAACTTTGACATGAAGGATATGGAATTTCTTTGATGTAATCCTTAGGATAAAAATCGGTAGAAGTCTGATGGAATTATCTTGTCGCAATCCCACTATGTGGAGAAAGTGTTTAATAAATTCAATGTTTTTGACAATTCACCGTCAAAACGCCCATTGATTTAAGTGAAAATCGGTAGCTAATAAAGCATAACGGTGGCTCGAGATGGAATACTGCTTTGTTGGGAAATTATTTTGTAGATTTTGATGAATGCCATGTAAAACTTAGAATAGAAGTTGGCACCCCATTTTTAAATTGCATTGTAATAGATAGGGCTGGTCAGTGAGTTAAGTCGATTATGCCTAAACATGCAAGAAGACAACTGGAGAATAGAAGGAAGACTCATTGAGGCGGTGAGTATGGCAAAAGAAGAGAAGCAGGGAACTCATTTGAAGGTGCGGTGAGATGCGGTGAGTGAAGTGTCGTCAAGTCAACTCAAAAGGCAGTCAAGTCTCAAGGTTGAAGTGACGAGAAGAGTCATCAAATGATTGGAAAGGCGACTCGAAGTCACAGGGAAGTTAAGAAAATACGATCAAGTCAAGACAAGCTGAAAGAGATCCGTTGCACAGAAATCAAGAAATTACTTAAACAAGTAATACCTCCATCTGCTTTTCTTGAAGTGCTTTCGTTCGAGAAGCGTGCAAAAGGAATAAACCAATAGGAAAGCTCGCACCATATCAGAACTACGAAAAGCTAAAGAATCATACATACGAGGAAATGAAAATTCAAGGATTTGCGCAACAAGACAAGACAGCGACCACAAGTGACTTTCAAAAATAAGCATATCTCTTCAGCGGGCGATTTTTGAAAGATCACAATAAAAAGGTGAGAATAACTACGAGAGAAGGTTACGAACCACGAAAATTTAAGAAAACATTTGAAGCGTAACCTAATATAATCTCAAATCATTCAAGATCAATCCTAAAGCCTACATTAAAAGGAAATCAATCCAACACTCACTGTGAAGGAAAGATAACTTCAATCGAGTTGAAGAGGAAATTTTTGAAGAATCAAGGGTCTACATTCCACGAAGGATTGTAGGAAGGTTAGTCAAACCCGGTCTTAAGTTTTGGAGGGCTTCGTGATCAAATCCAAGAAGCTTGAGCAAGTGGGTTGTAGTAGCAAAGCGGTGCCCTGTGAAGAAAGCTGAGTCATACGAGAAGCCACAGCGTGACCAAGGCATCTCGGCCCGAGTCCCAAAGGATCAAGTCGGATGTGTGATCAAGACTTGTATACGGGACATTAACCACTCTGTATATTGATCAATACTTAGTGGATTCCTCCGGGGAGTTGGAGAAGAGAGGAGTAGAAGAATTACCCCATCTTGAACCTCTATAAAAACTTATTGTGTCATTTACATTTCAAACACTTTAATTTACGCATCTTATTTTTATACCTTTGATAAATTTGCAATCAATTGATAATCATCGAGTGCTAAAACCGAGTATTAAAACAAACTTAACCAAATTCAAGGGTGTTAAGTCTTGGTGAAAACAAATCACAGTCGAGTTAATTTTTAGTCAAAAAGTGAGTTATTCTATCAACGGCTCAGTCAGTCTTTTGAGTGACTAACTCTGTTGATTAACTAACTTAGTTGTCCATCAAGGACACGGTGTGAAGTATTAACTCTGAATATTTAAAAGGACTAACTTGAAAAGTTGGTAAGGTTTATTCAACCCCCTTCTAAACCTTACACTCACACCCCTTAGGACCTACAAGTGGTATAGGCGGTTGGTTCATTGAGCCTTCCTCGGTTCTTGAACTAGATCTCCAAATATTTCAAAGTCTGTTTTAGTACTTGACCTTTCAAAACTATTTTTACCGCAAAAGTTATTATCATAGAAGCAAATTTGACACGCATCCCTATGTTCACAATTGAAGAATTTGATGATTGGAAAATTGTATGCGAGGCTCATCTATCAACATTACGATGAGATGTGAATAGTGATAGAGGATGGGCAGCTGCAAATTTTAAAGTGAACACAAGCTGTAAAACATTTGAAGGTGAAGAGGATGTTGCTCCCGGACGAGTCATGTTTGAAAAACCAAGATTTGAATGGACAAATGATGACGAGAAAAAGATATAACTTGGACAATGTGTCCAAGGACATTCTTTACAAAACCTTGGACAAAGCCATGTTCAATAAAGTCAAATCATGCAAAACGGCTAAAGAAATGCAGGACAAGCTAACATTGATTTGTGAAGGCTCGGAGAGCAAATCAAGGAAAATAAACTATCGGTTGTTGTCTGAGAATTTTGAGAATTTCAAAATGATCGCAGGAAGACCTTAGATCAAGCTGGATGCTTGGTTCGAAATTACCAACGAGCTATATGCACTTGGAAAAGAATATACACAGAAGAAATGTGTATGAAGATTCTAAGAAGTCTCCGAGTTGAATGGGAAATGAAGGTCATGGCACTAAGACATTCCATGGACCTATCAAAGACATCCAACCATGAGCTATTCTCGGATCTCAAAGCCTACGAATTTGGCTGAAAATAAAAGACCAGGAGGAGACATCGTGCCCAAAAGCATTTGCTCTAATTGTTAAGGATGGCAAAGAGCTGAGGTCAAAGAAGTCATTGACCAAGAGAGAAATAGCCCGATGGTTAAGAGGTTTAACAAGTTCTTCAATAAGAACTACAAGAGAGGCAAGGCGAATCCTCGAGGAAGACACTCGGCTCTCCAAGTCAAGGGAAGATAGGCCAACAAAGAAGCGAGCATCAAAAGTTGAATATCAAAGGTGACAATCAAGAATGGAAAAAGAGCTGATCAAAAGGTTGAAAATCTATCTTTGGAACTATAGGCAACCAGGTCACTATGCAATTGATTGCCCATATCATGTAGTCAACAAATATAGGAATGAAGAAGAAAGAAAGGTCTTGAGAGAAAGAACACAAGAAAAGAAAAAAGGCAATGTTGGTTTGCGAGAGCTGCTTTGAGACAGCCAAGTCAAAAGACACGGTGATTGAGTAGTGAAGGCGACTACTCAAGTAACTCGAAGAAGAAGCCTTTATCATTTGATGGCCAAGGAACAAAACCAACTTTGATCAAGAAGATGATGTACACTCTAATTCATCACTCGAGATTCTAGTGATAGTATTTGTGACACACACACTTCATCACCCAGCTGATCTTTATGATTCATTAGGCAAAATGATGAAAGATTTTTAACACATTAAATCCTCACGCACACTACTAAATGAGGAAAAGCTTGACCTACTCAAGAGCCAAAACTCACGGTGACTAAGGAGTGAGTACTCTAAGTCAAATAGCTGATGAGAATGAAAGTCTAAAAGGCTGAAAATGCTAAGCTAATAAGCGAGAGATTCTGCTATAGAAAAGAGGGAAAATGACCTCAAAAATGTGATTGCCTCATTCACTAAGGCATCTAAATCATTGGATGATCTTATTATGAGTCAACGAGAATGTGGAGACAAGATAGGCTTAGGATTTAATTCCTCTGTGCTATGTCAAGCTCCAAAAGTGATTTTGGAAAAAGGATCTTCAAGTAATGAAGTATCTCAAAATCCAAAACTCAAATGGTGCACACACATTTATTCAAAGCACAATCACAAGCAAAGCGGCCTTGGTTATGGAGGAAAAGGAAAAGCGATCGAGTTGAGTGTCTTTGAGAAGACAGTGAGAAGAAATCGGCCAAGTTCCTCGGCAAACTCCAAATAGGAGATACTCTGTAAAAAGAAAAGCAGAGCTACCAAAAACCCCAAAAGTTTTATAAAAACACATATGAAGGGAATGGTAGAAAGTACCCAAGCCAAGGTGATTGGAATAATGTGAATTATCGGCAAAGACCTATAGAATATAAGCCCAAATGGCAAAGGCCTAGAACTCGGCAAAGGTCATTCCAAAGGCACATGAGCTTTCATCAAAGACACATATGCACCTAGGCACTACACTCGGAGATATCACAACTACCCAAAAGAAGGCAATTGCTAAAACACATACAGGCATACGAGGACAAAAGAGGCGAGTTGTATGAATCAGAACCCCAAAGCGGTTTGCCAAAATTAATTATGATTATGGCGCGATAGATGGCAACCCCCTTAGAGTCAAATCATTTGGCTATAGGTTGGTTGGATTATCTTACAATACTAACCCCTCGGGACCCAGGCAAGTATGGGAACCTAAAACTTAATTTCCTTGATTGCGGAGTTCAAGGAACAGTGAGTGCCAAGGAACCGGTACATGGATAGTGGTACATTCCCGGACACACATGACGAGAAACAAGAAAAATCTGTCAAAATTCAAGGAAGTCGGAGGTGCAAAAGTCATATTTGGAGGAAATGAAGCTCGGGGAGAAATAAGAGGCATTGGATCCATCAAGAAAAATGGATTAGAAATCACGGATGTTGCATATGTTGAAGGACTCAACTTCAACTTGCTAAGCATCACCAACTTTGTGACAAGGGTTATAATGTTAGATTTAATATGGGTATATGCCAAATCAAGGATCTTGAATCAAATGGAGTTGTATTGCAAGGATTCGGACAAAAGAACATGTATGTCGTGGATTGGTCAAGCTGCAACACCAAGCTTTGTCTGTTAGCAAAAACCTGGTGAATCAAGTTGGTTGTGGCACAAGAAGTTGAGTCACCTGAATTTCAAAACAATTAACAAGCTTTCGAAGCAATCTTGTGGAAGGACTTCCGGACTCGAGTATCAAGAAGGAGAGTATATGTGATGCATGTCGAAGGGAAAACAAATCAAATCATCATTCAAAGAAAAGACATGTCCATCTTCAACAAGAATATTGCACTTTGCTACATATGGATCTATTTGGTCAGTTGAACCAGCTAGCATAATTGGGAAGAAATACACCTTGGTGGTAGTACATGACTACTCAAGATATACATGGACAATATTCATGTGTAAGAAGAAAGAAACTCTTCTGAAAACTACCACAGAGGAGGCGAGTGTTAGATAAATGTTTTTATCAAGATTTTGATGATTTTGTTTTAATAAGTTTTTATACCAAAACAATGTTTTTATATGTTGTCCAAATACTCTAAATGATTTAAAATGTTTTACTAATTTTTGGAGTATTTCTTAGAGTTTTTAATTTGATAAAAATTGGACAACACTTTTGATGGTTTTGTTTAAATTGGTTTTACACCAAAACTATGTTTATAAATGTTGTCTAAATACTCCCAAATGATTTAAAATGTTTTTACTAATTTTTGGAGTATTTCTTGAAGTTTATTTTTGAAAAAATCGGACAACATTTCAAATGGGAGGTCGCCAGGTGCTCAAAGTGGTCGATGTACACGAAGATTAGAAACTCGAAAGCAGAACTTACAGGTCTTGAAAAAAGAGGGAGGGGACCGGTCAAGGGTGAGGTCGACCGGTCGCACCCTAGGGCGGCCGGTCGCACCCACCTCGGCCGTCGCCCTGCAACCCCTACCTGGATCGCACTATTTTTTTCAAGCGGTCGAAATCTTCAACAGGCAGGGCAACCGGTAAGCGCCTATGCTATTTTTAATGACAAAATTCCAACCGTTACTAATCTGTGTGAGCAAGATTTGCTTTTCTATTTTGTACAATATTTCTACATCTTGTGATCCTCTTTTTGTAGACAAAAGTGAAGAAGAAGGAGCCTATGTTGGTGAAGACTTCCTATAAATAGAGGATGAATTGAAGACACGAGGATATAACAACACAAGCAAATACACAACAAGAAATCGCAAATTTCCAAGCTTTCATATTCAACACTCTTGTTGTATTTATAGCCTAAGTATTTCACTTTCACATCTTGAGGTCTAGGCTTTATTTCTTGATTACACTTGCACTCAAATTGTAATATTCATTATTGAGTTGTAATCTTGATTTTTGTCATCATTCAACACAAGACATCCTTGTGAGTATTCTTGTAGAAAGAATACACTTGGGTGATCTAGGTGATAGGTGTTTCAAGAGTGTGGTGCTCTTGAGGTGTTGAAGAATTTGGTATTCTTCAAGATTGAAGATTGTGGTGATCTTCAAAGGTGCCGTTGAAGAAAGATTGTGGTAATCTTCAAAGGGAGATTGTGGTAATCTCCAAATGTGGTGTTGAAGAAAGAGTGTGGTGCTCTTCAAGGTGTTGTAAGTTGAATTTGTATTAATTGTGGTAATTAATAAAATTCTTTTCTTTTAGAAATCCATCCAGGATATCTTTGGGGTGGTAGAGGATTAGGCCCTAGGTGGGTTGAACCTCTTTAAATCGGCGCGTGTTGTTTACTTCACCTTTATTATTGTCTTGGCGTAATTGTTTGAAAAAGAGGGTGAAATCGAAAAGATGGAGATAATCTATTCACCCCCCTCTAGATTATCGTGAGCGCTTGGACTTACACCGAGTTTGTCAATGGTATAATCACTCGATCTTGTATTGAAAATGGTATTGGTCATGAATTATCTGCGGCCAAGGACTCCACAACAAAATGGAGTTGCGGGAACAAGGAACAGAACTCTTAAAAAGAAGCAGCAAGGACCATGTTAGGAAGAACGGGGCTACCTAAAAGATTAATGGGCTGAAGCATTAAACACAACATGCTATACTCAAAATAGATGCATGATAAACAGACGGTGACAAAGACTCCTATGAGATTTGGACAGGAGAAAGCCAAATGTTGCATATTTTAGAATATTTGGATGCAAATGTTTCATCCATAACAATGGCAAAGATAATTTAAAGGCTTTTGATGCTAAAGTGATGAAGGTATCTTCTTGGGATACTCGGTGAAAGCAAAGCCTCTGAGAATACTCAACAAGAGGACTATGGTTACGAGAGGAATCCATTCATGTGGTGTTTGATGAGCAAATGTAAATGGAGAAGACATTGAAGAGTCGGTGATAAGTTTGAATCAACCAACCATGCGAGAAGATTCCTATCTCAAGTCAATTTGGAATTATAAACCGAGGAAGAAGATAAGATAGTTGAGTCTCAAAGGCATTTGGGAAATATGCGGCTAAGTGATGATGAGAGAGTGATCAAAATAACACATTTGCAAAGGCAGTGAATCGGCTAACTTACTCCAACCTTTGATGTAAGATGGCTAAGAGACCATCCACGAGAACTAGTCATTGGAGATGTAAGAGAAAGTGTCAAAACGAGATCCGAACTCAACAAGAAGCAATGTTCACATGCTTCATCTCACAAATGGAGCCTAAAGATGTGTCACAAGCATTGGATGACACACATTGGATTCAAGCTATGCAAGAAAAGAGTGAATCGAGTTTGAAAGAAATAAAGTATGGGAATTGGTTCAAAGACCTACCCATCAAAATGTTATTGGCACTAAATGGGTATTCGAAACAAGATGAATGAGGAAGGTTCTGTGGTAAGAAATAAAGCAAGATTGGTAGCCAAAGGATATTGCCAAGAAGAAGGGATAGATTTTGATGAAACATTTGCTCTGTGGCAAGATTGGAAGCACAAGGATGTTTCTTGCCTATCACGACTCACAAGAACTTTATTGTGTATCAAATGGATGTAAAGAGTGCATTTCTTAATGGTTTATTGGAAGAAGAAGTATATGTTGAACAACCTCCAGGATTTGAGCGAGAAGACTCTTGGAGATAAGGTATACAAACTCAAGAAAGCTCTATATGGATTGAAACAGGCACCCGAGCATGGTATGATACATTATCACAATTCTGTCGAGAATTGATTCACAAAAGGAAAAGTGGATAGAACACTCTTGAGAATTCAAGATAGGAAGAGTATCTTTGCTTGTTCAAATATATGTGGATGACATCATTTTTGGATCCACAAACAAAGAGTTGTGTGATAGATTTTCAAATCTTATGCAAAGCAAATTCGAAATGAGCATGATGGGAGAGTGACATTCTTCCTTGGACTCCAAGTGAAACAGTGAAGGATGGAACCTTCATAAGTCAAACAAAATACACGAGAGATTTAATGAAGAAATTTGGTATGGAAGAGAAGTCTTACAGTAAAAATACCAATGAATACATCGGTCAAAATGGACATGGATGCGGATGGCAAGCAGTAGATCAAACAAGATCTGAGAGAAGTTATTGGATCATTGCTCTATCTTCTGACAAAGCGAGGCGGACATCACCTTTGTTGTAGGTGTATGTGCAAGATTTCAATCTGCTCCAAAAGAAAGCCACATGATGCGCCAAGAGAATCTTGAGATATTTGAAAGGAAGCCAAGAAGTTGGCTTATGGTATCAAAGGAAGGTGGATTCAAGCTAATTGGTTATTCATACTCGACTACATTTGGATGTAGAGTTGATAGGAAGAGCACCTCGAGGCACATGTCAAATGTTTGGAAATAGGCTAATTCCCTGGTTTAGCAAAAAGCAAAATTCAATAGCCACCTCCACGGTGAAGCAGAATACATAGGCTTGGCATTGTTGTGCCCAAGTCCTATGGATGAGACAATGGTGAGAGACTATGAAGTTGAAGAAAAGGAAATTCCAATCATGTGTGATAAGCAGAAGTGCAATTGCAATCACTCAAAATCTGTGTTGTACTCAAGAACAAAGCATATCGATGTCGGATATCACTTCATAAGAGATCATGTTGAAAAGAAGGACATCACCTTGGAATATATTTCAAGCGATAAGCGGTTGGTGACATATTCACAAAACCATTATGTGAATCAAGATTTGAAGAACTCAAGCATGAGTTAGGATTTAATTGGTGAGTTGACACTCGAGAAGACTCAAAGAAAAGAAATGAAACACGTAAAGAGGAAAAAGAGTTGAACTCTTAAATAAGCCAAGTGAATCGGCCGTATCGGAAGACAGTATTTTACAGGAGTTAGCTAATAGTGAGTATTTACATGCGAGGAAGAAGAGTTAAATCGGCTAAGGGACAAATTGAGTCATTTGTGAGCAAAGTGACAAAAACGCGATCGTTTTTACTAAGCGGGAATGTTTTTAAGAATGACGTCAAAGCATAATTATGATGTGTACATGCAAAAGCCGCACACCAAGCTTATGATTGGATATAAATCTTTGCCGCATTAAATACGAGACATTAAATGCAAATCGGCGTGCAAGATCTAAGCCATTGATTTTGATCACATTTCAAAAACCACCCGCACGCGTCCTTTCATGAACCATACTTAAACCATTTTCGTCCGTTTCTCTCACACTTTACCAAAACTGTTCATCTCTCTCTCGAAAGCAAAAGCAAAAATTTTCTCTCAAAACCCTTTCAATCCTCGGATCATTTTCTAAGTTTCGTTCGGTAAAATCTCGAGAAATGGCATCCACTCAAGATTTTGTCAAGCTAGGAAAGCAAATCCACACGGGTCTTTGTCGATTTCGATGGTATGGTGAAACAGGGTTAACGACACCCTAGTGAAGAAGATTCTTTGAGAAACCGAAACGCCTGGGTGAAACCGTTTCGGCGTTGGAGTTTCCGATGACCTATGTGGAAGAGGTCGCACGGTTCACGTGAATGCGGGGTTCACGATGAGGGCATAAAGTCCTCTGTTCATGGAAAGAGTTCATCATTACGCCAAGGATTTGGCGAACACTACTTATTACGGCGGAAGGAGTTTTGGAAATTAATGAAGCGATGTTGACACGATTGCTTTGCTTTGAAGGAAGTAGCCAAGTCCGACTATCTTTGAGAAAGTAGTCTACCACTGACTAATAAGAGGAGGTCTTTGAAGGAGGACTACCACAAATTCTTTGGACATCGTTGCCAAATGCATAGATATCAAATTTGGCGGCTTTGACCATCTGTCGAGCAAAGTTGATCATAAAAGCTGCGATCATCGAAGAACGAAAGCGTGAATGGGCTGAGTTTGTCTCTGAAGACTCTGCGAGAACATTGGGAACAAATCCTTCAAGGAGGATGGAACGTTTGGAGGTTCCCTAGGATACGGCCTGGTGATTGGCGGTGATGGAGGTAAAAGGAGTCCTCTTCGACATGGAAAGGCGTTCCATGTAAACAAAGAGGATGTTGAGATCAAACCTATCGGCGCAAAAAGAGAGCATACGCCAAGAGGGCGATCACAGTGAGGGGGAATCGATTGACCCGAAGATCTGATTGTCTCTTCTCCACCAAAGAAGAATCTTGCCCTGGTGCTAAGAAGATCCGCTTTGCCTCTGCATCAAAGAAAAAGAAATCGCTCCCCGCCCCTGCGACCAAGTCACTGCCCCCGGCGGTGTCTCCGCCCTGCCGACAATGCGGAGAAGAAATCTCAAATACCTTCTCCGGTCGTCAAGAAAAGGAGAAGCGATAAGCCAAGACGGCAGCTCTCGAGAAGAAGATAACAAGGCCCCCACCCCAGGACTCGGAAGAAACCTTATCGAATCAAATCCCTCTGGTACAAACAAAAAAAAAGAAGAAGAATTTTCAAGCGCCCGAGCTTGAGAAAGCAGCCGAGTCGACCACTCACCTAGAGAAGATACCGAGGCTATTTGGAGAAGTAGAGTCTCCAAACGTGATCGATGAAATGGACAAGTCTGTGAGGCCGATCGCGAGGCAACTGAGACCAGTTGTAGACGAGAACAAGCGAGGAACAAGGAATAGGAGAGACAACCGAATCACACTGTTGATAGGGTTGTTTCTCCACCACCTGTAATGAGGCTACTAAGGATGTTGAGCTGATGAAGTCTGCTACCATTAATCCCTGGAAACGAGGGCAAGCAAGAGAATGATGAAGACAATGTAATCATGTACTCTCCATTGTATCCGAGAAATCTAAAATCGTCTCTGAGAGTGGAGAAAATGGAAAGCTAAGCCTATCCCAGTGCAATTTGAAAGACCTAAGTTCATTGAAGAAGAAGAACTCTTCAAGTTTCTTGAGGTTGACACGATCTTTGCGCAAGCCCTTGACGAGGATAATTGTATCAATATCTGCAGATTCAAAAAGAAAACGAATGGGCTAAAGCGGTGAGGACGAGAAGCACGTGAGAAGGCCGGACATTTGCCCTCTCTGGCACCACCGATCATACGCACTCTCACTTCGACATTCTATCGAGAAAGTGATGAGGATCGGACCTGTTCTTTGCCCACGAGAATAGTTGCAAATGCAGCAAGCAATGCAAGAGTCGAGAATCCTACATGAGCAAAGAATGATGGAGGGACAGGAGAGTCCTCCAAATCACGGTGGAAATAGACCCAATGGGAGTGGTGCAACATATTGCGATCGCCTGCCACCACTTGACTCATTCGGATGAAGGTGTTAAGGAATTGGCGATGAAAGTGGGGTAGTGGGGACCCCGGTCGAGCAACCCCTAATGAAGGTGTCTTACCACGCCCCAACGATTGAATACTCGGTGGGAACAGTAATGAGTCCGGAGGCGAGTGACCCCATTCAAGTCACTCGGTGGTGTGCCGGAGAGGGAAACTCCCTCCACTGCGGCAAAAGGTCGGAGGATGTTGCGGTGACTCCACAATGAATTTAGGAGGCGAAGTGGAGAATGAACAATCACGAGAATACACGCAAGTTGTCATTGACGAGGCTCGGGCAGTTTGACTGTCTCGGTGAAAGTGACAATCGCTCGCTCTGCGAGCTAATGACGCTACGATGCGATCGAGGCACGAGGATGGAAGCGCCCGGGAGTTAACACTGCAGGTGATGAAAGTGCAATGCATGGAGTTGAGACTCAATGGATGCCACCTCGAAGACCCCAAGACAAGCGACACTTTGTCGAAAGGGATGTCAAGGCCTCGCTGATTGAGACTGCAGGAGGTAATGAAGGCCAACGGGAGGTTGAGACTTTCAGGGTAGAGAAATTGAAGCACACAACATCCCTCCTGCTATCATTGATCCATCGAAAAGGAGATAAGTGTTCTTCACGATTCCCAGGATAATCGATGTAACCTTTCCGGGATTGGAAGGAGACGATGAAGGCCGAGTCATCCCCTGTGGATCGATCCCAAAGACTTCGGTGAGGATGTTCCAACCACGAGTAAGTCGACCTTCAAGACTACTCGCCAAACATTCCACTTTGATGATGAGCCACCCATGGAAATCTCATCATCGTCCGATGACGCTCGATAAGGCCAAGGACGGTCAACTCATTTGGAAAAACCATTTGAGACCGACGAAGTTTGTTGGGATAGTTGAGGCTCGGCAAGTGGGCCGACTTCACAATAGACCACGGTGAAACAGAGTCCGGCTGCGCGGTCTCCCAGTGCGGCGGAGTTTGACTCCACAAGGGACTTCACGAGCACCAATTATCATTGAACAAATTCCGATTTGCCCGTGATAATCCTTTCGTAGAATCATATCCCTTCTCTCTCCGGAGGTACCGACCTCCCGAAGAATCGACTAAAGATCATGAGCGCTTCCCACGAGACTCCGATCATGTTATTCCATCGACGACACCATTGTTCGGCCGACTATGACTTTGGCGTTGCTTGGCGTCCAAAAAGCAGTGTGACAAACTAAAGTTCGGGAGGTGTTCAAAGCCTTATTTGCTAAGATTGAAGCGGATGGAGAGGCACCAGGCCTCACTTGGACATGAGGCTGGATAATAGGGGCTTAACCTTACTGGCGACTTGAGAGGCATAATAGTCGAGGATCCGTGAGTGATGGCAACAGCAATGACAAACAATGCGTGTGGAACAAGCTCGATATTTCAGGACATTGTTCAACAAGTTGTTAGTCCGGCGGGCTGAGAATCGATGCAAAGACAAAATTGCAAGAGCACATTGAACAAATGCATGAATCTCATACTACGAGAGATAAAGCTGCTGCGTGAACATAATAAGAACGAGCTCTGCGTGTGGAAGAGAATATGGATCGAAAATTCAGTCTCCTCATGGCCGAGATGAGATGAAGTTGGTAGCGGTGAATCCAACGCCACCCGCTCGAGTTTCGTGCGGCTTATTCCGCAGCCAGATTGAAGCGAGAACTCAACTATCGCCAGACTAGACTTCTTGCTTGCTAGCTTGTTTCGGGGGTTCCTCTCTCCTTTGATGATGCCAAAAAGGGGAAGAGGAATACCTAAAGGCTTGAAAGGATCGAAGGTGAGAAAGGAAAGCGATTGTGAAGGAAAGACATCTAAGGAAGTAATAAGAGAAAGAAAGGGAAGTCTGTTGAGGGGAAGGTTCGAAAGATGTGACCTTGATGATTGCTAAAACCTCCCAACAAGGTCTTGTCACGGTGATATTATCGGCAAACTCCCGATGACTCGCCACTCCAACACTGCTTTTGTACCAATGGTGAAAAGAGAAAAAACTGATTGAAGCGAGGGATGAAGGAAGTAGAAGGAAGGATGAATGCCCGAGTTATGGATATTTCGAAACAACATGGAGGCATTCCAATAGACAGAGACACCTATGCCATTTGGATGCGGGGAATCGAGAGCAAGATTTGTTGATGAATTCAAGATGCTCGCATCTCGAAGGTTATTTCGGAAACATGTCCATGGCTCAAGCCTGGGATTTATCTTGGGAAAAAGGTCTCACATTATGTGAAGAAGGTGAATGACTGACAAACCACTATGATCACTTTCTTTGTTGGTCACTCAGTCACTCACAGGAAAAAAAGGCAAAGACAATACACGCCGAGGAGGTAGAGGAAGAAGCGGTGGTGGAGGAAGAGGTTTGGACTAGAACTCCGCCCAAAAACATTGAGTACATAGATCCAGGCAAGAAAGGAGGGATCTATTGGGGGATTTGATGAAGTAGCCAACTGCAAGTGGCTAAGAACAATGTTGAGTATGTGAAGAGAATTGAAGAGGAAGGAAAAAAAGACAAACTCAGCTATGGGAGGAAAGACAAGAAAAGGCGAGAAGAGATGAAGGTTGCCGGAAGGCGTATGAGAAAAAAAAGCGGTGAAGATGAGAAAAAAGGAAAAGGTCGAAATGACAGAGTCAAGAAGATAAAAGAAGGAAGCGGCGAAGGAGATGAAGTGTTGTTGTCCACCCCTTCATGTATTTTACTATGTAAATACACTTTGCATAAGTCTTCGTACATTGAATAAAATTATGCAATTTCTATACGTGAGTAGATATAGAACAACATGGTTAGTCTAAGCCCGTTTAAGCTACGATACAATTTTTTTTGGGTTAAGCTCGACGATACACTATGTAAATAGCTATGCAAAGAACAAGAATGTTATGATCAATAAAAGATTGATTCTAAACATACATTCTATGGTTCTACATTTGTCGTATGTATCCTTTTTGTTAAATAATTTTATGAATGTTTTAAGTTTTGGCATCATCAAAAAGGGGGAAATTGTTGGGAAATTATTTTGTAGATTTTGATGAATGTCATGTAAAACTTAGAATAGAAGTTGGCACCCCATTTTTAAATTGCATTGTAATAGATAAGGTTGGTAGAGTGAGTTAAGTCGGCTATGCCTAAACATGCAAGAAGACAACTGGAGACTAGAAGGAAGACTCATTGCGAGGCGGTAGTATGGCAAAGAAGAGAAGACGGGAACTCAAGGTGAAGGTGCGGTGAGTGAAGTATCAGTCAAGTCAACTCAAGACCAAGTCTCAAGGTTGAAGTGCGGAAGAGTCATCAAATGATTGGAAGTCGACTCAAGCATCACTTGGGGAAGTTAAGAAAATGCGATCAAGTCAAGACAATCGAAAGAGATCCGTTGCCACGAGAAATCAAGAGAAATACTTAAACAAGTAATACCTCCATCTCGCTTTTCTTGAAGTCTCGAGTTCGAGAAGCGTGCAAAAGGAATAAACCAATGGGAAGCACGCACCATGTCATAACTCGAAAAGTTGAAGAATCATACATACGAGGAAATGAAAATTCCAAGGATCGCAACAAGACAAGCCAACGAGCACAAGTGACTTTCAAAAATAAGCTATCTCTTCAACGGGCGATTTTTGAAAGATCACTATAAAAGGCGAGGAATAACTACGAGAGAAGGTTACGAACCACGAACATTTAAGAAAACATTTGAGCGTAACCTAATATAATCTCAAATCATTCAAGATCAATCCTAAAGCCTACATTACGAAGGAAATCAATCCAACACTCACCTATGAAGGAAAGATAACTTCAATCGGTTGAAGAGGAAATTTTTGAAGAATCAAGGGTCTACATTCAACGGAGGATTGTAGGAAGGTTCAAGGTCGAACCAGTCTCAAGTTTTGGAGGGCTTCGTGATCAAATCCAAGAAGCTTGAGCAAGTGGGCTGTAGTAGCAAAGTAAGCCATTTGCCTGTGAAGAAGCCGAGTCATACGAGAAGCCAAGGCTGCGTGACCAAGGCATCTCGGATCGAGTCCCAAAGGATCAAGTCGGTTGTGTGATCAAGACTTGTATGGACTATTAACCACTCTGTATATTGATCAATATTTAGTGGATTCCTCGGGGAGTTGGAGAAAGATGAGTAGAAGAATTACCCCATCTTGAACCTCTATAAAAACTTATTGTGTCATTTACATTTCAACACTTTAATTTCGCATTTTTTTTATACCGCTTTGATAAATTTGAAATCAATTGATAATCAACTGAGTGCTAAAACCGAGTATTAAAACAAACTTAACCAAATTCAAGGGTGTTAAGTCTTCCAATGAAAACAAATCATAGTCGAGTTAAGTCTTTAGTCAAAAGCAGTGAGTTATTCTATCAACGGACTCAATCGAGTCGTTGAGTGACTAACTCTTTGAGTAACTAACTTAGTTGTCCATCAAGGACACGGTGTGAAATATTAACTCGAATATTTAAAAGGACTAACTTGAAAAGTTGGTAAGGTTTATTCAACCCCCTTCTAAACCTTACACTCACACCCCTTGGGACCTACACTCACGTATAATAGCGATCGATATACATCACAAATTGTACACGTCGATTTGGCCTACCCTGTAAATATGTTGAGTAAGTTCACGAGCAATCCAAGCTATGAGGATTGGAAAGCATTAACAGGTGTTAAAATACTTGAAGTATACCTTGGATTATGGGCTATACTACTCAAGATATCCAACGATTGCTTGAAGGGTATATTGATCTTTAGTTTTCATTCGAAAGATTCTTAGTCAACTAGTGGAAAGATTCACCATTGGAGGTGGTGCGGTATTGGAAGTCACAAAGCAAATTTGTATAGATTGGTCCACCATGGAATTTGAGTTTATAGCTTTGGATAAAGTGGTGAAGAAGCAGTGGCTTCAAAACCTTTTGGAAGACATTCCATGTTGGGGAAGCTTTGTGCCTTCGTGATGATGATTTGTGATAGCTAAGCGACTATAGGAAAAACGAGCAATATGTATAATGGTAAGTCTAGACATATTTGTCGAAGACATAATACCGTTAGACAATTGATCTTAAATGGTGTGATGTCAATTGACTACGTAAAGTCAAAATACAATTTTGGATCCTTTGTGAAAGGATTTGAATAGAGATCAATTGAGTAAATTGCTAGAGGAATGGGCTTAAAGTCCACAAAGTAAAATAACCATCATAGTGGTAACCTAACCATGATGATTTGGAGATCCCAAAAACTTGGTTCAATGGAAAAACTAAGCTATGAAGATTATGTTGTAACACTTTGAAACAATGTTTCAATCCATCTATAGAGAGCAAAACCAAGTGTTGAAACACACGCAAGTTGTGGTGAGACTAAGTCATTTGACTTTAGTGATTCCTACACCTCGTTGAGGTAGAGTATGGCGGGATACTCGGATAGGAGATCACCTATGTAAGTGAGAAGTGCGGGTCACTTCAAAGTAACACTTATGAATCCAAAGTGGTGTCCATGGCGAAACGGACACAAAATGTGAGAACAAAACGTGTTGAGACCTTATTGTGTTAATATTGTTGACTCGGTATACGGTGGAGGAATAGTTCAAGGCATTGCATCCACTAAGCCGCTGTGTACCCGATGGTATTGATTACGGAGGTTCAAACCACAAACTACCTTTCCAAATACAATATTTTCTCTTGAGGATTTGGTTTGCGTGTCCGCATTCATGCATGCATTAATTTCCACTCATGTGGGGGATTGTTGGAAATTTTGGGTTTGAGAAAGTGGGCATCGACCGAATTTGACCAAATTTTCGGAGGCTAATAATTTAACTTTGGAGGAATTAAATTCTATATCATTAATTACTTTCAGGAGTAGATGTTCATAGTTTTTTATATCTCAAAAATATCGGTGAGTGAGAAATTAATACACGAAGTTGGCCACATAAATGGGCATTATGTAAAGATTATGTGAACAGAGATGTAATGCTTTTGCCTTATCCCACATGGAATACAAATCATTGTTTATCCTAGTTTATTTACTAGAAGGTGTTATTTGTTGTATAAACTATAACACAAGTGGATGATCACAAGTAGGCCACACGCATGCACGCGCGCCCGCCTGGCCTGGCCCATCCCTATTGGGCCCAGGTCTAGGTCCACTAAAGTTTTGCCACTCGAAAATGGGCTTGGCTCAGATTCAAGTGACTGTTGGACTGTTGGAGCCCAATGAATCTGAACATTGTAGGTGTCCAGATTCATGTGATTGTTGGAGTTAGTAACTCCTGCAGTTGTGGTCACCTGAAGTTAGCCCACTACCTAACTCTTATGCAGTAGTGGGATGTAACAACTTGGTTTTACATGTGATTAATGCCCACTACCCAGTTTTTTCTCCTACAGGTGGAATTGTTGGCTATAAATTCATTGTTGTGCATTGCAGGTTTTACACAGAAAACTCCTAGCATTTCTTATACCTTAAAAAAACAATTTTCTGCACTCTACACATAGAGTCCAAAGAACTTGATGTTCAACATCTTCTAGTTGAAAAGGAAAACACGTGTTAGTGGTGCTACTACACGTAAAACGCATAAGTTGTTTCATCTTTGGAAGCAATACGTCAGACCGTGAGCCCTAGCCGGGACGTAATTGCTTTGCGGAAAGAGATTCGTCTCCACTTGGCTTTCTGAAAGTTCTACTTTTGTAATAGCTAGTTCAATTTCTTGTAATCTTCATTTACGTAATTTGCCATTTTGAAGGCATTCTCGATTTTGTACCATTGTAATCAACAATCGCAAAGCAATTACCAAACTTCACGATGGCAAGCTCAAGCGAGAACCCCGATTATCCCTCATGGTCAAGCCGAGAAGCCCAAAAATTCATGGGTTTCGACTTCAAGAAGGTGGCGACAAAAAATGTTGTTTACGACTACCCGAGTTTGGCAAAATATCGACCGATGACGCTCTGTTGTTCCGAGAACGAAACGAATCTTTGAAAAATGCGCCGCATTTGATGTATGGGGCAGGCGATTTCTATGCCGTAACTATGTCCAACAACTTATTTTAACTCTTAAAAAAAAAAAAAAAAAAACAATACACCAAATTGGCGAAATTGGTCCTATAAATTATTTGAACTCTTAAAATAAAGAGTTTTTATTTTGCTCAATTTGAAATTTATTCACGTGATTAAATTTATTTTAAAATTTAAAAACTAAAATATAAAAGCTATAATAATTTGTTTAAAAAAATAAAATAGTTAAAAAAATCAAAATTACAATGAAAATTGTTAAAAAATTAAATTTGAACATTAAATACACTTTTTTAAATATTTAAAATATATGAAAACTTTAAATTAAAAAACTCAAAATTGTTTTCAAAATATTATTTTTAAAACTAACCGATGTTTTAAAAATCGGAAATTTTGTTTAAAAAACTAAAAGTTGTGTTAAAAATCTGCCAATTACTTCAAATATTAAAAAACATTCAATATAAAATAAAAAATCTGTATAATTTTTCAACATATGGAAATTTGTCTAAAATTCTGAAAAATGAATTAAAGCTGAAAACTATTAAAGACTTTTGAAATATTTTACCAAAAAATCTGATTTTTTTTTATAAAATCTAGAAATGGTAAAAACATAGAAATGTTGTACAAAATTAAAATTATTTTAAAAAATCTAAAAATTAAAAAAAGATAATGAAATTCCTTTTTAAAATGTCCAATATTTGCTTAAAAGTCTTAAAATTATTTCAAAATTGGGATATTAAAAAGATTTTTGAGTTTTTTTAATTTTTGAATAAAATTCTGAAAATTGTATAAAAAAATTCTGGAAATTTTCTAAAAAATGCAAATTTTAATATCCTAATTTTGGAATAATTTTATGACTTTTTAAACAAATATTGGATTATCTAAAAGTAAATTTCAATATTTTCTTTTATTTTTAATTTTTAAAATAATTTTAGTTTCTTAAAACAATTCTCCGTTATTACCCTTTCTAGATTTAAAAAAAAAATCAGGTTTTTTGGTAAAATATTTCAGAAGTCTTGATAGTTTTCAGCTTTAATCCATATATTTTTCAGATTTTTAGATAACTTTCTATTCTTTAAACAATTTTTCAAATTTTATTTTATATTGAATTCATTTTTAATATTTGAATTAATTGTCAGATTTTTAAAACAATTTTTAGTTTTTACCCAAAATTTCAAATTTTTAAAACATCATTTAGTTTTAAAAACAACTCTTTGAAAATAATTTTTAGTTTTCTAATTTAGAATTTTAAAATATTTAAAATGTTTAAAAGAGTACCTTTAATTTTCATATTTAATTGTTTAACAATTTTCATTGGAATTTTGATTTTTAACAGTTTTAATTTTTTAAATAAATTATTATAATTTTCATATTTTAGTTATTAGATTTTAAAATAAATTTAATCACATGAATAAATTTGAAATTGAGCAAAATAAAAAACTCATTTTTGGAAGAGTTAAAATAAGTTATAGGACTAATTTTGCCAATTTGGTCTATTATTTTTTTTTTTTTTCATTTTTTTAAGAGTTAAAATAAGTTACAAGACAATTAATGATCTTGAATTTGGTTGATTGATTTTTGTAATACCCGACATTAAATTTTGAATCTCGGAATTTTAGAGTAAATTTTTCGCAAATTTAATGATCTTGATTGTTTATTTTATTATTTGGGATTTTATAGAAAGTTAAGAATTTATTATCTCGAGAATATAAATCCGGATAGAAGACCTAAGATTAAGTTATGGGGCTCCTTTTTATTTTTTTTATTACAAGCCACATTAAAATATAATTGATCCTCATTTTAGTGTATTTTGGGATGTGAAAAAAAAGATTGCCCAAAATGTAAACCCATTCAAAAGCCCATCAACCCACCTTTACTATATATAGTTCATCAACCCTTTACTATATCTAGTTCATTTCTAAATTTGGAAATTTTCAAAAATAGAAACTTACCTAAGAAGGAACCCTCTCATCTCTCTCTTTCTCACAACTTTGCCGTGATTAAAATCGCACCGATGCCGCCTTTCCCGCCATTTCGGTCACCGCCTACGGCGGTGGAAACCAACAAACTATATACCATCCTATCCGTTTCGTCGCCGCCCTCGTTGCAAATCCGGTTTCGGATTTTTGATACGATGCCCCGATCAAAGCAAATCATGGTGAAAGTTTAAATTTCGAAATCTTTGACTTGGATCTATGGAGATCCACCGTTGGATATTCACAAACCTTATACCGTTAGAAAGCTCATTCAATAAGGTTTTTAACGCCACCTCCCACGCGTTAAGATCGGATATCCGGATCAGGAACATGGCCAACGAAGGTTCTACAAATTCCATCGTGAACCCGCGCGACCCGCCAATTTTTTTGGAGATGCCGATTCCCGGAGACCGGTTCAAAGATGGTGAGCCTTATCTTGTTTTGTTCATCTTTTCATGTACCTCAATAAACCTCAATCAATTTCACGATCGGAGTTTGTTTCGTCATGAATTAAAGTTTGAAAATTACGAATTTCCTTACTTTTTCTTCATATTTCTACCAACTTTTGTGCGGTCTTTCTCGGTGTCCGGAAACCTCTGCGTCGGGATGAGGAAATTATTTCGGTGTTAATTGAGGTGTAAAGAGGTGATGATGGAGCGGCGAAGCGCCGCCACCGTGCGTGCGTGCGTGCATGTGTGTTATCTTTGTGTGGGTTTGTGTGTATTTTCGTTGGATTTTGGCGAGGAAAATGATCGGGTGTGGTGAGAGAAAGGATGCGGCAAAGTGTTTCTGCTGGTTGAAGCGGCGTCGAAAGTCATGGTGGTGGCAAGACGGTGGTAGGGGTGTGAAGTAGTGAAAGTTAAAAGTATTGGGGATGCCACTCAGAATTTGAAATAGTCTTGGGCCTATTTGCAAATATTTTTAACTTTCAATTCAGTCCCAGATATTTTCAATTAAATCCCCCCAAATCAGCTTTCAACTAATTTCAAATCGGCCCCCAGCATTTTCAGGTTGACTTTTAGATTTTACAAATTGACCCCCAACTGTTTTTATTAAAAATCCTCTAAGTCCTAAATTTCTCGTTTTCATCCCGAATGAGGTCAAACGAACTCTGATTGAGCCCAAATTTGAACTGTAACCTCATCACACCCTCATTATATGTAAGGTTATCTAAAATTTCAATATTACCCTTCCATCACCTAAATTTAATAAGCGAGTTCCGAATGCCCTTAAATAGTCGTTTCGCTCATAACTTCTTCAATTCACATCCAAATGCCCCCAAATTTTAGGAATATCTTTTCCTAATATATTTAAGTTATGATAAAATATTATATTTCCATTTTGGGCTCCTAAGATATATTATGATATTTTTATGTAGGAGACGAGATCGAGCTTGACAATTAGGATATGCATCACGCATTATCATTCTGCACGTCATTAAGGTGGGGTTACCTTTACACTTAACCGTGTACTATTACTATTCAATGCAAGTTGGTTGTTTAATTAATCATGATTAGTATGTTTTGCATGAATCCCATGTTGCGGTTGTACCGTACATGTTACATATTTATGTGTTGTGGTGACGATCACTTTACATTATGAGCTCGTACATATTACAAAGTTACGGCTTGTCCGTACAAATGTCACGTATGATGCATCTCTGCTATTTGTAATTAATTACGCGATCGCTTAAGTATACCCCACTAAGTGTAGTGCAAAACACTCACCCCGCTATTTAACATTTTTGGATATAGGGCAAAGTATATGTGTGACACTGGCTCCACCATTTCTTAATAATTCTAAGATCTCCATTTTCTTTTATTTATGATGTAAGACGTTAATTTTTATGTTGATTAAATGTGGGCTTATTTACATTTTGTAAAAGTAATGTGTCGAGTTGTGAGTCAAAACTTGTGTTGAAACTATTTCATTTGCTTATTTATGATAAAGTTTTGTCGTGAACATGGAGTTTATGTGAATTCTTGGTTGTTGGTGTAAAGATCTTAAAGAAATATTAAATGTCGAGTTTGGAGAAACTTGATTTGTTTTGTTATAAAAATAATAATTTAGATTTCAACTAGTAAATTTTCTAATAGTAACGCCTAAAAGAAAAATAACTTTCAAATATATTTGCAATCGGTGCGTTACAGAGTGGTATCAGAGCACGGTCTCGGACCTTGTTATTTACTGTTTGGTTTAAAACACGAAATTGGGACATTTTTTCCAAAATCGTAGAGTCAAATTACTTATTGTGTACAGATAGTCTTTTAAGTCAAAATATTTCCGTAAGAATAATATTTGGTGTGATTTGACTTTTGTTATTTTGAGACTTTAATATTAAAATCATTTAGAAAAACATGTATAAATTAAAAATTCTATTTTTCGGAGTTGTGCGCGTTTAAACTTATTTCTTAATAGTTCGAACATGATATGAGGTTTTTGTTTTTTTAAAGTGTCTTGCAAGTAAAAAAAAAAAACTTTGTACAAAATGGGATTTGAGTATCGGACTTATTGAGACAATAATACTTTTAAGAAAAAGGGTGATTTTGGAGTAAACATGGCTCAAAGTCGACATGTTATACTAAGCACGAAAGGCATGCATTGCATGACTATGATTTCATATGCATATTCACATGTTCTACAATCTCAAGCCATGTTACATATACCACTTATGATGGAGACTATGTCTCTCATCTTATGCCATGATATGCTATATTTCACGATGAACATGTGATATGTAAAGCTATGTTTCAAATGAGGATTTTAATCCTACATTCCTGCGATGATTTCGAAATTGCTATGTATTGTACATATTCAACGTGTGATGAACAGACATGGTCGGGTCTTTGCAGACTCTCAGACTCTAATTCTGCTTGTTTGACATAATTTTGTCCTCGTCTGGCCAACGTGTGAGACATAATTTCGTCGGCAAGGAGCGTGTCATCTCACACCATAATATATTCAAATATGCTCACAATTGTACAATTATTATTTCAAGAAATATTTCACACCAAGTACATGGTTTACCTTTCATAAAAAGGTTTTCACATGACATATGCATCATGATTTTACAAACTTCACTACGTCATGCCATATTAGCTCTAGAGAACTAGTGCTCTAAGATGCGATCACGATGAACTTTAGTCTAGTTTTGTAATTTGTTACTTTGAGGAAGTTATTATGTATGTACTGGATGAAGTGTGGATCTTTCACCGCTAATGATGCCTTAGAAGAATTATCTTGATGATGTAACAATACTAGCTATCATATGAATATTATGTTATAAGGTACTATGACAAGATTTGATATCTTGATTCACGTACTCTTGTGCAACTTGACTTTTGGAGATATTATAATTAAAATTGATCTGTGTGTTGCATATGAATGACCTAGATGTTATTTTGAGATCTTGTTGGATCAGGAATTTGATTTATATATTATTGTTATTACTAACAATTAGGTTAGTGATTTATCTGCACGAGGTTATATGTATTAGAGATATACATGGGTTATTGGTTTAACGTGATGATTGATGGATGTTTGTACTCGAGTAGAGTAAGATTTGAGGCTTGTATTTCTGTTTTGGGTATTGATCATGATATATGTGAGACATGTGTTAACCTATATTAGTGCGACTTATGAAGAATGTGGATTGGTCTTATTTGGATTATGCGGATTTTCTGATGTTACTTTGGGACTTGAGTAGTCTAAGATATCTGATCAATATATATGTGAGATGCATAGTTTAAGAAGCTTATCATTTGTAGATTTTGAGATAAACATTTGGTTGATATATGATTATAATGATGGTATGGAAGTCGGGATAGTGACTACGAATTGCAGTCAGAAATATTGAGATGATACATTATTTGATGTTTGATCTTATTTGTGATTTGGATATTGGATTGTCAACGGATTGTTTTGTGGATGTGTTTATAAAATTGGACATATACCATGAAAGTGAATGTACTATTTGAGGGGATTGTCGGGTCTATTAAATGTGTCAAGTTATCGAAACAAAAATCAATGATAAATGTTTTGGTTGTTGGTTATATTTTAATGTAAGTCTTGATGAATTTTTGGTTTACCTTTGCCTAAAGAGCAATGAACACTAATTAAAAGTCACGAACTAGTAGTAGTGTTTCAAAATTTTGATGGGAAAGAGGTTGTCTCCGCAGGCAAAATTTAGGCCAGTACCACAAGAAGTATGGTGTTTACTGTGAAAGTTATGAGGATGATGAGCAATGAGGATTTCTGACTTATTTGAATAAGATGATGAACGCTAAGCCAATCGATATTACCATTGATGACGTATTTGTATTAGAAGATATAAGAATATTCTACCCAGACGAAATGCCCAACAAACCACCAAATAGACAAGTTAAATTTATAATAGGTCTCATATTGGAAAAGAAGTTATTTAGATCAATGCATCACCATGAGCTACAAGGACTAGTTTAATTAGTGGAAAGACGCATGTGTACGTTTGAAGGTTGATCACATGTTGACTATTAAGGACATTGATCTATCAAAAACGAATTTATTAAGCTAGTATATGCATCATATGCTTGTCGTGATGCTATTTAATTTTTGAGCAATCACCAATATTATCTATTAACCTGGTGAATTGTATATGTCATTCTTACTTAGGTAAATTATGATGGTATGTACATGGGTTGTTTTATTTTATTCAATGACTGAGGAATGACATGAGGAAATATCTGATGATTTTATTGGAGGCACTCGATGGAGAGAAGTTTTGGGATAAATTCAAGAAGTTTAAATCTTGACTAGGCAAGTGGCATTTCGGATATTTTATTTCGACATGAAGAATCGAAAAGTTATTTCCGATAAGAGCATAGTCGTAAGTGAACAAAAAAGTCAACTAATAAGTTTTGATTGATGCACAAGAGCATGAAATTTTTGTGGTCAAGTAAGTGATGTAAGGAGAATTATCTGACTCGTGATTTAAAAATGATAATGATAATGCATGCGATAAAGTATTAATGACACTATTCAAATGGAGAAAAGCATGAGATATACACCGATCATAAGAACTTGTCTTGGATTCAGCAAGGAATTATGACTGTTCGATTATGTGTCATACGAAGAGAGTGAATGTTATAACTGATGTTTTATACATCAACGGTTACAGAGAGCTAACTTACATGATGTTTGATGTCAAGGAAAAGTTACCAAAGCCCTACTAAGTTAAAGAAATCAAAGGCAATAGTGACAACAATGCTAGTATAATCCACTCATCGAATCGAATAGTGTAAGACTTAAGATAATGATACGTTTTTGGTAAAATTGAATTGGAAAAGACAACACCAAGCGGATTTGATATGATCAATGATGATGCACATATTTGAGACCATTTAGGTATTGAAATTTTACTAAGACTTTGTCAATGTTGAATTTCGAGGATGAAATTTTTCTTAGTGGGGAGAGTGTAATACCCGACATTAAACTTTGAATCTCTAATTTTAGAGTAAATTTTCCGCAAATTTAATAATCTAGATTGTTTATTTTATTATTTGGGATTTTATATAAAGTTAAGAATTTATTATCTTGAGAATATAAACCGGATAGAAGACCTAAGATTAAATTGCGGGGCTCCCTTTTTATTACAAGCCATATTAAAATATAATTGATCCTCATTTTAGTGTATTTCCCCAAATTGTAAACCCATTCAAAAAGCCCATCAACCCACCTTCACTATATATAGTTCATTTCTAAATTTGAAAATTTCAAAAATAGAAACTTACCTAAGAAGGAAGTCTCTCATCTCTCTCTTTCTCACAACTCGCCGACAACCGCACCGCCGACCGCCTTTCCTCGCACCGTCGGCCACCGACCTCCCGGTGGAAACTAACAAACTATATACCATCCTATCCGTTTCGTCTCCCTCGTTACAAACACGTTGTTCGGATTTTTGATACGATGCCCGATCGCAAGCAAAGTCATGGTAAAAGTTTAAATTTTGAAATCTTTGACTTGAGATCTATGGAGATCCAACGGTTGGATTTCACAAACCTTATACCGTTAGAAATCCCATTCAATAAGGTTTCTAACGCCACCTCCCACATCAAGATCGGATATCCGGATCAGAAAAATAGCCAACGAAGTTTCTACAAATTTTCGTCGCGAACCCGCGTGACCCGCCAGCTTTGACCGCCGTTTCCGGAGATCCACTGGTTCAAAATTGGTGAGCCTTATAGCATTTTGTTGTCTTTTCAGTGTACTTCAAACCTCAATCAATTTCACGAATGGAGTTCGTTTTCGTCGTGAATTAAAGTTTGAAAATTATGAATTTCCTTACTTTTTCTTCATCTTTCTACCAACTTTTGTGCGGTCTTTCGGTGTCCGTCTAAACCTCTCGCGTCGGGATGAGGAAAATATTTCAGGTATTAGTTGAGGTGTAAAGAGGTGACGATGGAGCGGCGAAGCGCCGCCACCATGCGTGTGTGCGTGCATGTGTGTTATACCGTATGGGTTTGTTTATACTTTCGTTGGATTTTGGCCGGAAAATGATCGGGTGTGGTGCGAGAAAGGGACGCCAGCGATGAGGGCGTTGGTTCGGGCAACGTCGAAAGTCATGGTGTTGGCAAGACGGTGGTAGGGGTGTGAAGTAGTGAAAGTTAAAAGTATTGGGGATGCCACTCGAGAATTTGAAATAGTCTTGAGCCTATTTGCAAATATTTTTAATCAGTCAATTTAAAAATTGAGCTTATTTTCAATTAAATCCCCCTAAATCAGCTTTCAACTAATTTCAAATCCCATATATTAAAGCATTTTCAGGTTGAGTTTTAGATTTTAAAAATTGATCCCCAACTGTTTTTATTAAAAATTTCTAAGTCCTAAATTTCTCGTTTTCATCCCAAATGAGGTCAAACGAACTCCGATTTAGCTCAAATTTGAACCGTAATCTCATCACACCCTCCTTATATGTAAGGTAATCTAAAATTCAAATATTACCCTTCCATCTCCTAAATTTAATAAGTGAGTTCCAAATACCCTTAAATAGTCGTTTCGCTCATAACTTCTTCAATTCACATCGAAATGCCCCAAATTTTAGGAATATCTTTTTCTAGTATATTTAAGTTATGATAAAATATTATATTTCTATTTTGCACTCCTAAGATTTATTATGCTATTTTTATGTAGGAGACGAGATCTAGCACGAATTAAGACATGCATCACGCATTATCATTCCGCACGTCATTAAGGTGGGGTTACCTTTACACTTAACCGTACTATTGCTATTAAATGCGGGTTGGTTGTTTAATTAATCATGATTAGTATGTTTTGCATGAATCCCATGTTGCGGTTGTACCGCATACATGTTACATATTTATGTGTTGTGGTGACGATTACTTCACATTATGAGCTCGTACATATTACAAAGTTACGGCTTGTCCGTACAAATGTCACGCATGATACATTTCGCTTATTTGTAATTAATTACGCGATGTCGTTTAAGTGTACCCTACTGAGTGTAGTGCAAAACACTCACCCCACTATTTAATATTTTCAGATACAGGGTAAAGTATATGTGACGACCTGGGCTCCACCATTTCTTAATAATTCCAAGATCCCCATTTTCTTTTATTTATGATGTAAGACGTTAATTTTTATGTTCAGGACTAAATATGGGCTTGTTTACATTTTGTAAAAGTAATGTGTCGAGTTGTGAGTCAAAACTTGTGTTGAAACTATTTCCGCCGCTTATTTATGATAAAGTTTGTCGTGGTGTAAAGATCTTAAAGAGTTTATGTGAATTCGATTTGGTGTAAAGACTTGATTTTGTTTTGTTATAAAAATAATAATTTAGATTTCAACTCGAAAATTTTCTAATAGTAACGCCTAAAAGAAAAATAACTTTTAAATATATTTGCAATCGGGGCGTTACAATTTTGGTTTTTTTTAAAGAGTGAAACTAAGTTATAGGATCAATTTTGCTCATATAGGGTCCAAGTCGGCTTCAAAACGGGCCATATGCCAATTACATTACTTTTTGTGGCCAAAATTTGTAGCTCCGGTCATCTATTTGCTTTCAATTATGTCTTGCTTTACCTTCCCATGTTTATGGGTTGGGTGGCCCTTGTGCTCTTTGTAATAAAATTCTTTTGCCTAAAAAAAAAATCGTATCCTACTTTTAGCATACACCAATCTATTTATTAATTGAGTACCCTACATCAGTGACGAAGCCAGGAATTTTATTTAACTACTGTTCTAAAAATCTCTTTGTAGCCCCGATTAATTCCCACTTAGGCATCATGTGCCCGACTATATTTTTCTTCCGATTAGATCGCGCCAGCCCCGCCAAACTCGCTTAAGATCTATGCCCAGATCTTTCCTAATGCTTTTTAGAATAATGAACCCTACTAACATTAAATAAAAATGAAAAAATACATCAACTCAAAAAATAAAACTATGAATAAATATCAATTTTGATAAAGTCATTATATTAATTCAATAACATCTTAATATTCAGAAATATATAAAAGAATACAATTACATAAATATATCTTAACATATGTTCTATTCTTCATATTTTAATAGTTGCATAATAGCTTCATTGTTAATATTTCGTAAAATATCTTTTTTCAGTGTGTGTTACAAAATAATCATTCAATAACTCATTGCCAATATTGAATTTTTTAATGAGGATTTGATGCAATAGAATAATGCAAAAATTTGAGTTCAAGTTTATGAGTTATGGTGGATTAAAAAAGAAAATATTCAAAATTTAGAGAAAGAAAAAAATGACCAAGACTCAATTTTTCAAAATTAACAAATGGGAAGGGGAAAGAAGAAAGGAGTTAAAGACTTTTTTCAATTTTTCCTATTTTCTATATTTGTTTGAAGGTTAAAAATTAAAATACCAAAATACCCTCTCTTTTTTTCAGAATTTCAGGGGGGCCCAGTGCCCCCTTTTGTCCCATAGGTGGCCTCGTCCCTGCCCTACATAGTCCATATACATGAATGTCATTTTGGCAACATCATTGTGTGTTTAAGTGTACATGTAACACATATTTAATTATTGTGTGATATAAATATCAACCAATAAGTTCATATGGTGCAAATATCAATATACCGTATTCATGTAAGCGAGGAAGGAAATAATAATTTATCCAATTCATTGCCTATCAAACTCTAAATTTCTTTGAAAACTAATGCAAGAAGATTTTTGAATCAATAGTTGCAAATACGAGCATACCGCTATTGCAAATTTGAAAAGCAGATATATGAATATTCATGTCCGGAGAGAGGAAGTTGGTGAGTTCCTACAATGAAAGGCATTTTGTAGGGGCAAAAATGGAAAATTAATTCTAAATAGAAGGTTTAAAAGTAATATACCACCATTTGGATATTATTCAATTTCAACCAAACTCATTATTACAAATCTCACACATATCCAGTACCCCAATCCTTCAAACAAACATATTATTAGGTTCTAGTGTATCCTTCGGATAAGGCCAAATATTCATTTGGGAATTAATCTAACTCAATCTCAATCTTAAACCAAACATAGCCTTGAAGTAATATATTTATAAACTTGAAGTTAAAATAAAGGAGTTTAATCGAAGTAAATATAAAATTTACTATGTCAAATTAGGTCAATTGATTTAGCGCAAAGATTGTGTAAAGATATGGAAAATGAAAAAAACAAAGCATAGTTCTTGTCTAAAATTGAAAATAGCATACAATGCTAATTCAAATCACACATAAGAAAAACCGAATCCATCAAAACAAGGAGATCTTTGCATATTATATACATAAATCTTGGAGGCGTCAATAAGTAATAATGTGACAGTTTATTCAGTGAGGCAATTTTCATTGTGGATTTACATATTAAAGTTTGACATCATGATCATGATCAAGAAGTCAATTATTGTAATATCCCAATTTTTAAAAAATAAATAAATAGGGGTTAATTAATTTAGGAGTTATTTTAGGGGTTAGGTTAGGGGTTAGTTATAGGTTAATTTAGGGGTTATGTTAGGGGTTAATTTAGGATTTTAAAAAAATATATAGAAATAAAAATAAAAATTAGCCTATAAATACATGGTTAACCCACATATTTATTCACAACTTTCTAAATTCTCTATAATAGAAAACGAGGGGATCGAGGACTAGGACTTTTATTGTTCAATTTTTCTACATCGAATATCTGCAGTTATTAAGGTAGGAATTTCTATATTATTTGTCTTTATTTAATTTTTCATGATGGTGTTTTATTAATTGCAATATATGTCAAGAGGAAATAAATTCTTATAAGCTAGGGGCCATGAAAAGGGTCCGGGATCAAACGTATCTTCGGGATGAACCCGCAATGCTATATGCAGTAATTGGCCAGTCAGAGGAAAAAGAAGAAATTAATGAATTTATTATTGTAATTATGTGAATGCTTTTCATGTTATATTAAATATTGACAGATATATCCCTTTTGAGCGAGATGAAGTTTTTCCTATCATTATCATGACTTTCGGGTTGAGGTATCCATCAAGATATGATGTTGTGGATGGTGGAATAAATCATTTTATATTTATATTTTAAATAATTAGGATCGAACTAAATTTTGGATTTATGTCTTTAATTATTTTCCGGTTTACGCTTAGAATAATTTTTGGATATTTAATTTGGAATTATATTATTATTATTATTATTATTATTTTTATTATTTTTTATATTTCTTAAGAATTAAAAATTCTAAATCAAAGTTTTTGATAATTATTTACATCACTTTAATTTATAAAATTCGTATTTTCTTAACAATATTTTAGAATACTTTAATTTCATAAACTTGGGTCATTACAAGTGATATCGTGAGCAGGTCTACGGTTCGTAGACTTGGAAAAAAAAATTTCTTTTCAAAATTTTAAAAGAAAATAGTCTAATAACATCCACCTCCGTCATATCTCGCTTCGGATTTCTCAAGGCATGCAATTTATTATCTCATGCTATTCAAAATGTCATATTATATTATCATATTTTAAAATTACATTTTATGAATTCAAGTTGTCATTTGTATTAAAAGTATTATTGTATATGTACTTTCCATATTAGACAAAGAACTCCTCGTGTAAAAAAATGGAAAAAACATTTTTATTTCCGAATATTTATTGAGTTAACGAATTTCGAGGACGAAATTTTATTAAGAGGATAGTATGTAATATCCTAATTTTTAAAAAATAAATAAATAGGGGTTAATTTAGGAGTTATTTTAGGTGTTAATTTATAGGTTAATTTAGGGGTTATGTGAGGGGTTAATTTAGGATTTTAAAAAAAATATAGAAATAAAAATAAAAATTAGCCTATAAATACATGGTTAATCCACATATTTATTCACAACTTTCTAAATTCTCTATAATTGAAAACAAGGGGATCGAGGACTAGGACTTTTATTGTTCAATTTTTCTACATCGAATATCTCGGTTGTTAAGGTAGAGATTTTTATATTATTTGTCTTTATTTAATTTTTCATGATGGTATTTTATTAATTGCAATATATGTCAAGAGGAAATAAATTCATATAAGTTAGGGGCCATGAAAAGGGTCCGTGATCAAACGTATCTCGGGTGAACCCGCAATGCTATATGCTGTAACTGGCCAGTCAGAGGAAAAGAAGAAAATAAATGAATTTATTATTGTAATTATGTGAATGTTTTTCATGTTATATTAAATATTGACAGATATATCCCTATCGAAGCGAGATGAAGCTCACCCTATCATTATCATGACTTTTAGGTTGAGGAATCCTATTTCAAGATATGATGTTGTGGATGTTGGAATAAATCATGTTATATTTATATTTTAAATAATTAGGATCGAACTAAATTTTGGATTTATGTCTTTAATTGTTTTTCAGTTTACGCTTAGAATAATTTTTGGATATTTAATTTGGAAGAATTATTATTATTATTATTATTATCATTATTTATATTTCTTAAGAATTAAAAATTCTAAATCAATTTTTTTGATAATTATTGGCATCACTTTAATTTATAAATTTGTGTTTTCTTAATAATATTTTAGAATACTATAATTTCATAAAATTGGGCGTTACAATTATCACATCATTTTATGCACGAAATGGTTACATAATATTTAATTTTCAATCCGAATCTCATTGTACTAAATGAATAATTTATTTGCGAATCCTTGGTCCAACTAATTATTTATTGCAAGCATTTGTTTTGTGGAAATACATCAAACAAAGGTTGCGTACAATTTGTACTAAATCTAAAAAAGCGTAACATTTAAGTTAAGATAATCATCATTGAAGTAAAGCCAAAGAGAGGTACAAGAATGCCTTTTCTATAAGGTCCAATGGTGATTCATATTTAAAAAGAAGGAAATTACACAAAATAATATTGGAAGTTCTTTAGAATGAAATGAAATGGGGTACTTTTGTTGTTTAAGAATGATAAAACCCTGTTTTTCAATGTCCACATGATTTTGAGAATAACCGAAAATAGAACAAGAGCTTGTACTCTTCCATAGAAACACAAATACCACCACTTCTACCAATTCTATCCACAATAAACTTACTTTCGAACTTAAGATGAACCCAAATTTGTTCCACCCTAACTTCATGTGACAAGGTTTCAAACAAGATAATAATATCCGGTTTAGGGACCTAACCAAGTCACATAAGATCGAAAATGCTCGTGGATGGCCCAATCCACGACAATTCCAACTTAGACGATCATGACCCCTGGTAGGCCTGGGAGCCAGGTCCTGCCAATAAACAATGCTGAGCTGGACTGCTTGGGGCGTTAACATTTAAACCTTCCTCCAAGTAATGCGGTCTTATAGATATTTGGGCTTGGGCCTCTATTGTAGCTAACCCACGTTTCCTTTTTTTCTCCTCATTAACTTCCAAATCCTCCAAAATTGGAAATTGATTGCCGTTATTAAAATTTCCAATCTGTAACTGATTCTTACCCCTGATTTGTCTCTGACTCTCCATTAAGATAGGGACAATTTTTGTAACCGCCATGGAATTTAACTTTGACGCGCCACTGATGTTTTGCAACGAATTTGATGCCGGAGTACGACGGAATCTGGAAAATCGACCGCGTGCCGATGATTCTGGAGTTAATTCATCAGCATGAATGTTATACCTATGCGTAGCCGTGTGTTGAAATGGAGCCTCATTTTCCTTTGTATTCTCTTCTCCTTCAATAAGCTACCGTGATCCACTCAAGTACGTATTCCGACAATTCGTAGCCCTGAGATTTGGTCCCCACTCCTTCACTGGATCTCCATCTGGGGATGCAAGCCTTTTTTCACAAAATCGTTCAGTATGATCAAGCATGCCACATATGAAACAAAGAGACCCCAACCTTTCTCTTCATTTTATGCACGAAATAGTTACATAATGTTTAATTTTTAATCCGAATCTCATTGTACAGAATGAATAATTTATTTGCGAATCCTTGGTCCAACTAATTATTTATTGCAAGCATTTTGTTTGTGGAAATACATCAAACAAAGGTTGCGTGCAATTTGTACGCCGTAACATTTAAGTTAAGATAATCATCATTGAAGTAAAGCCAAAGAGAGGTCCAAGAATGCTTTTTCTATAAGGTCCAATGGTGGTTCATATTTTAAAAAAGGAAATTACACAAAATAATATTGAAAGTTTTTAGAATGAAATGAAATGGGGTACTTTTGTTATTTTAATGATAAAACTCTGTTTTTATGAGGAAAAAACTAAGGGGTGCTATTCGAGAAGAAGAAGGAACTAAGATTCAAAGAAGTAAGACTCGAGGTATTGAGGTTAAAATAGAAAGCTCAATATTATTTTTATCCTTATGAATCTTAACTTCCAAGTCTTTAGATAATTCCTTGTGATTAAAAAAATTATCCAATTACCACCTTACTTGAAAATGAACAAAGATAAATTTTGTTATACCAAGAATATTTTAAAATCCTACAAAATATGAACTACAAAAAAGTGGAAATTACACAAAATAGTGTTGGAAGTTTTTTCATAATGAAATGAATTGGACACTCTTGTTATTCAGAATGTTAGAATTTTTTTTAAGAAAAAACTAACCGGTGCTATTTAGAAAATGGGAGGAAAATGTGAAGTTTGTAACTCCCATTTATAATTATTGAGTAATAATTTTGTAAAAACACATTAAAAGTCAAATTTCTTTTAAGAAAATAGCAATAAGTGCTATTGAAAATATGAGTGTAAAATGTGAAGTTTGGAACTCCCATTTGTAATTATTGAGTAATAATGTTCTAAAAAAACATTAAAAGTAAAATTTCTTTTAAGAAAATACGAATCAGTGCTGCTATCTAGAAGATGGGAGTAAAATATGAAGTTTGTAACTCCCATTTATAATTATTGAATAATAATTTGTGCATCTTTTTCAAAAAAAAAATATGATTTTAGAACTAATTAATGGATGTTTCTCCAATTTACATGTTTGGAATTAGAATAGAATTAGAATGTAGGGTGCCTCATGGCCATTATATGTGTTTTACGTAGGGTCATTTTTGGTAAATCATGGGCCATTCACACTTTTATGGCCATTATATGTGATATAAATATAAATATAGAAAAAATAATTATTTGAATATGGTCATTTTTAATGCAAATCAAAAATTCAAGAAACCATTAAAGTTTCATTCACATATATTTTTATATTTTGGAAATATATATATAGATAGATAGAATTCAAATTTCATCTCGAATTTAGGATTTTCGAACAAGGATTTTCGAATAGAATTTGAAAAAAACCTCAATTCATTATTCAATTCAAATATTCATATTTGAAATTCGAGTTGAGTTGATTTGAAATTTAAAAATTCTAAATCGAAATTAAAATTTGAATTCAAACGGATCGAATTTTGGATCCATTCAAAAAATGAACACCCCCTACATATTATAGTTTGACATTATCATGATCAAGATGTCGATTATCTCATCATTTTATGCACGAAATAGTTACATAATGTTTAATTTATATTCCGAATCTCATTGTACTAAATTTTTTAATCATTTGCAAATCCTTGGTCCAAATAAATGGTCCAACTTATTTATTATTATTCTTTTAATCTATGACTGGAATGTGATTCGAAAAATTATGAAGAATTTCCATTGCAACTTTGTGTAAATTCTATTTCTTTCTATTTATTCAGAATCAGTAAACAATTTTTTTGGATAGTTGATTTGCATTTTGTTAATATAGTAAATTTATATAATAATATTTTAAACTTAAGGTAAGTTTGAAAAAATAGTTTGAATTTATATAATATTTTAAATTTTAGGTAACCTTTTCAAATTCGGCAAAAGCAAGAAGCGCATATATAATAGGGTTAAAAGATGAAATCAAATATGCTAAAAAATAAGCCAAATAATACATTTGAATCATGGACAACATGAGCTACCTCACAAAGAAAAACCTTTTATCACTTTTCATTCTTTTCACTTTGGTTTGTCAAACAATGGGATGCTTTCAGGATAAAACCAAGTACGTGGTTCATATTATCAATAAACTCCTTGATCCTATGCGGTGCATTGTGCATCGGGATATAATGATTTTGGATTTAAGTTACTTCAAAAAATACAGAGTTTCATTGGTCATTTTGTAATGACTTGTTCAATAGAACTTTGTTCTTTTGTCATTTTTCTGGGGTAAGAAAGAAGTAAATTTTGATGTGTTTAGATCAGACGAGCGCCACAAGTGTCATTCAGGTCAGTGCTCTTGGATAGCCAAAACCGACGCCATTTATTTTTCTGGTGATTATCCTCCTAAACACTTAGATGGAGAATTTGATTGGAAAATCGGTCCACTAGTCTAAGACCTTCAAGCCTAGGCCAGAGGTCTGAGATTCGGTTCCCACCTAGCTCCCTTTCCTAATACCAGAATTTGTACTAAAAAAAAATTCAAATATAAAGAAGGTTAAATTACTTAGTAATTTTTGTTGTTTGCTTTCAATTGTATCTTACTTTTAGCGTGTACCAATCTATTTATTATAAAAGGTTATTTTTTCAAATCCTTCAAACCAATCCACATAAACTACCAACTCAACAGTTTTTGTCCAAAATCAAACAAGTCAACATATAATTATCTGTTATAGCGGATGATATGACTAAATCTCTGAATTTTTCAACTTAAAGGACAATTCAAAATTGAAAGAAAACAAGGACTAATCCAAATAGGCCAACTTACACAGGATTGTTTAAAAACTATTTCCCATTTTAGGTTGATGAAAAGCAATTGGTATTGCTAATAGAACTTATTTGACAACACATCACATTGTTATATATGGAAAAAGGGTTGGATGGCCGGTTACATTAGAAATTCATTCCACATATCATCAGCAACAGGAGAAATGTCAATAAAGTTTTCCAGGAATTAGCAATATAAACAAAACCAAGAGATCTGTTGCAAAATTGCAGCCCGAAACAGTATCATCTAGCCAAACCTTCCATTTTCTTGCTGGGTTGTACAAAAGCATCACAATTCTACCAGCTGGCAAACATATGCAGATCGGGAAAAATGCAAAAATAGTCTTGTAATTTTACTTAGATGGCAATTTTGGTCCTGTTTGATTCGCGTTTTGCAAATTTAGTCTTATAACTTTAAAATTGTCACAATTTTAGTTCTCGATTGACCGTAGCTACAAATTACGGCCACAAAAGGTCATGTGATTGGTGCATGACCCGTTATGAGGCTGACTTGGACCCGTTATAAGCAAAAATGGTCTCGTAACTTTACCTAGTTGACAAAAATGGTCCTCAGTAACTTATTTTAACTCTTAAAAAAAGAGTTTATTTTTTCTCAATTTTAAATTTATTCATGTGATTAAATTTATTTTAAAATATAAAAATTAAAATATATAAACTATAATAATTTGTTTAAAAACTTAAAACAGTAAAAAATCGACCATAATAATGTTTCACGAATGCAACCACAACCAATTACAGGACACACCTATAGCTCATCCATTACATAATAAAGACAAGTGAGATTAACCGACCTTCACAACCACGGGCCAGTTATGGGTCAATGGTATGATATGGGTGAACGGTTAACCGCCCTCTGGTCAACGGGTCAATTCGTCAGGGTCAGGGATGTAGCCAGCCGACTCGGCTATCCCTAGCCCAAATTGTTTTTCCTCTTAAACAAAACATAATTTTTTTTTTTATTTTTTCCCATAGAAATTTGGGGAAATTTGCCGCGAGGTCCGGGAGGCCCCTTGGATCCGCCTCTGGTCCAAGGTTAGCCCGACTTGTGGTCAGGTGTAAACCATCGATTTAAGGTGTGGGGTGAGTCTGGGTTTCGGTGCTTAAAAAAATTTAGTAGGTCAAGTCTCAATTCACGTAGATCAAACCCAAACTCGGCTATAGTCATCCATAATTGGGGAAAATTGCAAATTTGGTCCTGTATCTATAGAGGTGTTGAAAAATTAGTCATGTAACTTTTAAAGTTGCAATTTTAGTCATGTGACAATTTTACCCCTTACCAAAAGTAACAATTTTAATAATGTATTTTTAGAATTTGGCAATTTTAGTCTTTTATTTTTTAGTTGTGGTAATTTTGGTCATATTATTCAAAATGACCATTTTTTTGTATATTTATACGTGTTTTTGTATTTTCATACTTAGGAAATAATATATGTAGAACTCGTAGCTCATTTTGATCTGAATTCAAAAATTTAAAATCCTTCCATCATAAGGCAATCGATTGTAGGTTTTAAAATATAAAAAATATTTTTCTTAAAACCAATAGCGATGACCAACTAAAATTTAGTATTTAGCGGACGGGTTTATCCATCATTAAACTTAGCGGCGACAAAATCCATCACAAAAATCAATTAAAATTTTAAACTTAGCGACAAATTTGTATGTTGCTAAATTTATCGACGGCCGAATCGGCATTATTTGTTTTTTTGTTATCCCACTTCATTGTAAAGGTCGATAAAAATCAATTTAGCGAACGGAAAAATCCGTTGTTATTAATCATTTGCGAATCCTTGGTCCAACTTATTTATTATTATTCTTTTAATCTATGATTTGGAATGTGATTTGAAAAATTATGAAGAATTTCTATTGCAACTTTCTCGTAAATTGTATTTCTTTCTATTTATTGAGAATCGATAAACAATTTTTTTGGATAGTTGATTTGCATTTTGTTAATATAGTAAATTTATATAATAATATTTTAAACTTAAGGTAAGTTTGAAAATATAGTTTGAATTTATATAATATTTTAAACTTTAGGTAACCTTTTCAAACTCGGCAAAAGCAAGAACTGCCTATATAATAGGGTTAAAAGATGAAAACAAATATGCTAAAAATAAGCCAAATAATACATTTGAATCATGGACAACATGAGCTACCTCACAAAGAAAAACCTTTTATCACTTTTCATCCTTTTCACTTTGGTTTGTCAAACAATGGGATGCTTTCCGGATAAAACCAAGTATGTGGTTCATATTATCAATAAACTCCCTGATCCTATGACGGTGCCTTTGTGCATCGGGGAGATAACGATTTTGGATTTAAGTTACTTCAAAAAATACGAGTTTCATTGGTCATTTTGTAATGACTTGTTCAATAGAACTTTGTTCTTTTGTCATTTTTTCGGGGTAAGAAAGAAGTAAATTTTGATGTGTTTAGATCGACGAGCGCCACAAGTGCCATTCAGGTCAGTGCTCTTGGATAGCCAAAACCGACGCCATTTATTTTTCTGGTGATTATCCTCCTAAACACTTAGATGGAGAATTTGATTGGAAAATTGGTCCACTAGTCTAAGACCTTCAAGCCTAGGCCAGAGGCCTGAGATTCGGTTCCCACCTAGCTCCCTTCCCTAATACCAGAATTTGTACTAAAAAGAAATTCAAATATAAAGAAGGTTATATTACTTAGTAATTTTTGTTGTTGGCTTTCAATTGTATCTTACTTTTAGCGTGTACCAATCTATTTATTATAAATGCCAAATTATTTTTTCAAATCCTTCAAACCAATCCACATAAACTGCCAACTCAACAGTTTTTGCTCCAAAATTAAACAAGTCAACATATAATTATCTGTTATAGCGGATGATATGACTAAATCTCTGAATTTTTTCAACTTAAAGGACATAATTCAAAATTGAAAGAAAACAAGGACTAATCTAAATAGGCCAACTTACACAGGATTGTTTAAAAACTATTTCTCATTTTAGGTTGATGAAAAGCAATTGGTATTGCTAATAGAACATATTTGACAACACATCACATTGTTATATATGGAAAAAGGGTTGGATGGCCGGTTACATTAGAAATTCATTCCACATATCATCAGCAACATGTGAATGTCAATAAAGTTTTCCAGGAATTAGCAATATAAACAAAACCAAGAGATCTGATATAAATCAATTTAGTGACGGAAAAATCCGTTGTTAAATTTAACGACGGTCGTTTTCGTCTATCGCTAAGGATTTAACGACGAGTTAGTTAAAGATGAAAATTATCCGTCTTGATTCCATAGCAATTTTGCGTTTTTTCTTGTAATGATCTATAGTGATAAATAAATTTAATTCAAGTAAATAAAATATAAGCTCGATATTATTTTAAATTTGATCTTAGGTATATTGAGTGTTTTAGCTATCAAGGACATTTTAGGAATAATTAAAATATTGAAATAACCCTTAAAACCAAATTCACATCAACTTAAAACTTATTTAAAAAAAGAAAAACAAAAAACAATAGACCCAATTAGCAAAACTGGTCCTACAACTTATTTTAACTCTTACAAAAAAGATTTTTTATTTTGCTCAATTTGAAATTTATTCACAGGATTAAATTTATTTTAAAATCTAAAATTAAAATATAAAGCTATAATAATTTGTTTAAAAAAATAAAAATAATTGAAAAATTGAAATTACAATGAAAATTGTTAAAACATTAAATAAACTTTTTTAAACATTTAAAATATAATTAAAATATTTTAAAATTCTAAATAAAAAATCAAAATTATTTTCAAAATGTTATTTTTAAAACTAAATGATGTTTTAAAAACCTGAAGTTTTTGTTTAAAAAACTAAAAGTTGTGTTTAAAATTTGTCAATTACTTCAAATATTAAAAATAATTTAATATAAAATAAAAAATATATATAATTGTTCAACGTATGGAAATTTGTCTAAAACTCTGAAAATGGATTAAAGCTGAAAACTATTGAAGACTTTTGAAATATTTTACCAAAAAATCTGATTTGTTTTATAAAATCTAGAAAGGTAAAAACATAGAAATGTTTTACAAAACTAAAATTATTTTAGAAAATCTAAAAAATAAAGAAAATATTAAAATTCCTTTATAATAAAACCAATATTTTCTTAAAAGTCTTAAAATTATTTCCTAAAAAAGACGCAATTCACATTTTGCATTTGAACTAAAAGTTCGCTACATTCATTCAGCAAATCAACAAAATAAGATATTTCTGATGATATACATCTTAAAGCCTTGATCAGAGTCAAAGAACTGATTCCAAAATAATTGGAGAATTAATCCATCCTAGTTTCAACCAACTGAGTATTTCTCTAACGGCAATAGCTTCAACAACATCTGGAGATAATGGACCGTGTAGTGCACCATGAACAGCAGCCAAGAAGGTCCCATCTGCATCTCGAAGGACGCCTCCATAACATATCATTCCCAAATTAGTAAAAAGAGCAGTATCTACATTACATTTAATCTAACGTACCTCTGGTTTTTGCCATTTGATAGCCCCATCATCTGCAGACAAGTGCCAATCTCCAACCTCTACAACTTGAGCCACTTCCCATTGGTAGAGAAAAGAGCTGCCAAATTTATCACCTGTGTTGCAGTCTTGAATTTCTGATTCCATACTATTTCATTCCTATTCTTTCAAAGGGACCACAACACCATCGCTACCTGTGATTTTCTCTCAGTCGAAACACTCTCCCGCACATACTTCAAACATGATAAAACTTGTAGCTTCTGAGAACTGAGGGACAATTGACAGCAAATCCCAACAATATTTTTGCAAATGGACAGTGAAAAAAGTATGACCAATATTTTCAACTCCCAGGTTACACACAGGGCATAGGTTTGACACCTAAACATGCCTAGCATAAGTATTTCTTTCATTGGCAACGTATTATGAACTGCTCTCCACACGAGGTTCTTCACTTTAGCAGGAACTCTTAATTTCAGAAACTCTTCCAATCAAATAGCCCGATCTGCGAAATTTTCACATAAGAGCTTCTAACCTGACTTCACCTTATATACACCCTTCTTGCTAGCAATCCATTGCCATTTGTCCCCTGAATGACCCTCACTAAGGGGTATACTGAGAATAAGCTGTTGATCTCTAGGATTAAAAAGATCTTTTACAATATCCTCAGCCCATTGCAAAGAGTCCATTCTCATAAGGGTATGAACAGAAATATGTCCCCTGCTAAGAGGAGGAGAAGAGACAAAAGCATTTTTATCCGGAAGCCAAGGATCACACCATACATAAATTTGTTTCCCATCCCCAACTTTCATTCAACAATTGTTGGCAATCAACTCCCTTGCAGAAAGAATACTCCTCCAAACATAACTAGGATTTGATCCTATTGGAGAATGAATTAAATCAGTCGTAGGGAAATATTTCGCTTTATAGAGCCTAGGAACCAATGAGTTATTGTCAATAAGCATTCTCCAAATTTGCTTTCCCAACAGAGCCAAGTTAAATTTGTGTAGGAGTTTAAAGCTAAGTCCCCCTTGGCTTTGATGAACTCAAAGTTTATCCCAAGCTAACTAGTTAATACCCCTTGAATAATTGTTATCCTTGCCCCACCAAAATGAATTCATCATTCTCTCCAACTCGGAACACATATCAATAGGTAATAAGAAAATACTCATGGAATAGATATCCACAACTTGTGCAATTATTTTCAAGAGAATTTCCTTACTAGCTGTTGAGAGAATCTTTCTTTTCCATCCTTGCAACCTGTTCCAAACTTTTTCTTTGATATATGCAAATTATATCTCTTTTTTGTTGTGTCCAATCAAAGAGGGAAGGCCTAGATACGAATCGTGGTTCTCTGTTAAAAGACAGACATACCTTCAATCTCTTCTACACTTGTGTTTTTACTAAACGAGATAGCCGACTTCTGAAAATTGACAACTTGGCTTGAGGCATGGGCATATGAATCTAGACTCTCGGTTTGTCCTAAAAATAGGAAGTTGTCCTCCAAAAAAAAAAATAAGTAAGATACACTGAGGCACACTGGGCAGCTATACGACATCCATGAATCCAACCTCTTTGTTCAAATTTTTGGATGAGAGCCGAAAGCCCCTCCATATAGAGAATAAAAAGATATGGTGATAAGGGATCATCTGTTGTAAACCCCTCTCCTAGGAATAATCACATTGGATTGGGAATCGCCATGAATTATTTTATAACGCATAGTCGAGATACAAAGCATCATAAGATCAACCCACCTTGAATTGAATCTCGATTTTGAGCATCATATTCGTAGATAATCCTACTAAATCTTATCATATGCTTTGCTCATATCTATCTTTAGGGTCGCTACTCGTGTTTACCTTGCCGTTTTGTTTCAAAAAATGATTAATTTGAACGCAACCATATGTTATCCAAAATCAATCTCTTGGGTACAAGCACACTTTGATACTAAAAAAATCACGCCTGGGAGTACTTTTTTCAACCGATTTGCTAAAACTTTGGAGATTATTTTGTACACCACATTGCATAAAGAAATTGGCCTTAAATCCAAAACAACTTCAGGATTGTTCTTTTTTGGGATAAGAACAATATTGGTATCATTTAAATCCATCGAAAAAGAACAGGAGTTAATAAAAAAGAGACATGAATTAATAACCTCAGATCCTGTTATGTCCCAAAACTTCTGGAAAAAGCTAGATTCATCCGTCTGGCCCTGGTGACTTATCCGGGTGCATAGAGAATAGGGCCTCTTTTATCTCTAAGTGCAGTAAAAGGTGCAAGGAGTTACGCATTCGAGAAAACGATACTGCGGGCTCGACACATTCAAAGATAGGATGGCATACACAACCGAATGAGGAGAAAATGTTGACAAAATGATCAATAATATGATGTCCTAAATTGTCCTCCCAAGTCCGCCAATTACCTTCTCCGTCTTTAAGTTAGGAGATCAAATTGTGTCATTTTCTATTAGACACCACCATGTAAAAATTTTAGAATTCGAATCTCTACGTTTTAGCCAATACAACTTTGCGTGTTGTTTCCAAAAATCCTCCGTTGGGCCAATAAGAGGTTATATTGATGTTTAGCACTTTTATACTCCTCCACTGGCTTCGAATCTCTTTCTCCCGCTGTGATCACAAGAGCATCTCTATGGGGAGTTATGACACCTCGCTATCACTCGATCAATTTGGATAGTTGGTCCAACTGGTCCACCTTCTCCGCTCCCGCTCCACCTTCATCGCTCCTCCGCATCAAATCTCGCCGCGGAGGTGGAGGTGGGGGCAGTCCTCCTCTCTTTTTGCTCGGATATAAACAAATTTTCCTAACATCTCGATCTCATCCCAATCTATATTGATAGTTTGTGGAATTTCAATATTCCTTGCGGTCATCCGGCCAGTCGGGATGCCTTTTACCTGAGCACTTCGGGAGGTAGGGCCAATAGTTTGTATTTCGCCTCGGTCTTATCCTCCCAATCTTTCTTTCTTTTTCTTCTTTTCTCCCAATCTTCCTTTCTTTTTATTTTCCTTGCCTTCCTCCAATTTTCCTTGCCTCATCCAAGTTAATGTACCGACTCGACCTAACAACTCATCAAATGTTTTGGCTAGTTCTATTACCAGATATTAAAAAAACTCACCATCCTTCAGCCCTTAAGTTAAGTCATTGGCCAATATTTCTGGACTAGCCGAGGGCACCTCCAATTTTGCAGCCGTGAACCATCTGTATATAACTCCGAAGAGCCTCCACTTCTTTCTCGTTTAATGCTAAACAAAGTTAAGGGTGCCTTTTGGTATTTACGATAACTCGTAAATGGCGATTGAGGAACACCGAACTGAAGTCATGAAAGTTTTTGATAGAGCCCGAAGAGAGCTGACTGAACCACTGGTAAGCTGATTTCATCATTGTAGTAGGGAAAACTCTACACATCACGCCGTTCGTGAACCTATGTAGAATGACAACATTTTCAAAATGGCACAAGTGGTCCCACGGGTCCATGGTGCCATCGTATTTGAAATCCAGAGCCCGGTAGGTGGACAGGAGCTCATCCGCCATTACTTCATTTGAAAAGGCAGTTCCTCAACGCACCCAAACCGAAGCCCCTCCCGGCGTCCACGTGACCCTCTGACAAATATCCCGCACCTCGCGATAAATGTCATCCATTTTCTCCGACCAATCCGGATCTTCAGTTGACATATGCTCAGTCATCCTAGATGAATGCACCTCCTCTGCCGCGACATTTCGCCGACCTTGACATCCTCGGCCACATTCTCTCTCACCGGAAGGGGCACGGTGGTGGAGGAACTAGATCCTCGACCTTCTCTCCACCGCTTTGCTCCATGGCTTTAGTGATGAAACCACCCAATTGCTCAATGAACATAGGGCCCAAACCAACACCTCCTACAGACATAAGTGTTTGCCCCTCTGCCCTTGTCCTTGGAATCCTTTGCCCTTCGCCATCCATCACAGGTGGTGGTGGTAGAGGCCTAGTATTTTCATGTGTAACTCCACTCGGGGTATCACTCAGCGGTGTGCGATTCCGATCTTCTGCCAAGTTCCTCCTCGAGTCCTCCATAACCACCACTCTCCAAAGCTCACGTCCTTGCTCAGATGTTCCCATAGACGTCGTCAATTGGTCAATCCCAAATTGCTCTGCCTCCATTAAACTATCTTTTGACCGATCTCCATCGTCGACCTGCACAAAAAAGGGGGGCTGGAGGGTTGCTCCGGCGTGCCCTCTCCGATGCTTAAGTCAAAAGAGTATTCAGCAAGAAAGAAGCAAAAATATAAAAGTGAATAAGAAGTGTGCTTAGGGTAAGAATGAACCTGGACATAGGTTTTTATAACTTTTCCCCAATTAGGGTTTACGAAAAATCCAGAGTTTTTTACAATTTGGTAACATAATCATAATTAAGATAAGATTGAATCTTATGGAACCCTAATTTACTGACCAGGTTGTTTGATACATGTTTTTATCTTAATTTTGATGATTTTATTTTTACACCAAAACAATGTTTTTAATTGTTGTCCAAGTACTCCTAAATAATTTAAAATGGTTTTAATATTTTCAGGAGTATTTCTTCAAGTTTTATTTTAGATAAAATTGGACAATACTTTTAATGATTTTATGTTTATAAGTTTTTACTTCAAAACAAGGTTCCTAAATGTTGTCTAAATACTCCCGATTGGTTTAAAATGTTTTTACTAAATTTTCGGAGTATTTCTTGAGTTTTATTTTCGACAAAAATTGGACAACATTTGTCTCGAGGTCAATCGTCGCCGTAGAGGGCAACCCGTACACGAAGATGAATTTTGGAATAGAAAATGAGATGGAGGAGAAAATGGCGGTCGGCCGTCGACAGGGTGTCGGCCGGTCGACACCCACGTCGGCCGTGCACTGGGCATTGGTTTTGAAACAGAACGAAACTTTCTTGTAAAATCCTTAAGGGGGACCGGTCGACACCCACGTCACCCCTTGTATATTTGCTGTGTTCTTTTCTTTTCTTTTATCGGTCTTGCGACGGCCGGTCGCCCTATCTTTTGACAACAAATTTCGATCGTTTGTGAGACATCTTTTCTTTAAATTGTGGGATTGATTTCTAACAACTATATTCTTGATTTTAATTGTATTTTTCTGTAGATTTTCAATCCCCAAGAGGAGCCTATGCTTGATCAATCATCTCCTACAAATAGAGGAAGTTTTGGAGCAACCAATACAACCATTGAGATACAACACAACAAGATACACTTCAAGCAAACACTTGTTCTTCATAGTTATTATTCTTGTTGTAATTTTTTTGCCTAGCTTATCACTTTCATCATCCTTGAGGTCTAGGCTATTCTTGATTACACTTTGCACTCATATTGTAATATTCTTTATTGAGTTATAATCTTGATTTTTGGTCTCATTCAACACAAGACATCCTTGTGAGTATTCTTGTGGTAAGAATACACTTGGGTGATCTAGGTGATAGGTGTTTCAAGAGTGTGGTGCTCTTGAGGTGTTGAAGAATTTGGTATTCTTCAAGATTGAAGATTGTGGTGATCTTCAAAGGTGCCGTTGAAGGAAGATTGTGGTAATCTTCAAAGGGAGATTGTGGTAATCTCCAAAGGTGGTGTTGTTGAAGAGTGTGGTGCTCTTCAAGGTGTTGTAAGTTGAATTTGTATTAATTTTGGTAATTAATAAAATTCTTTTTTCTTTGAAATCCATCTCGATATATCTTTGGGGTGGTAGAGGATTAGACCCTAGGTGGGTTGAACCTCTTTAAATCGGCGTGTGTTGTTTTACTTTATTATTGTTTCTTTGAGCATTCGGTTCGAAAAAAGGGTAAAATTGAAAAGATTATCATAGATTATCCGCCGCTTGGACTTACAAGTGGTATCAGAGCCAAACTCTTTGGCAAGCTCGTTTCACATCGCGAGTGAAGAGGAACGATCGTCGGCTACGAATGAAGCTCATTTTACCGGCACCTCCACCACCAAGCCACCACTATTTGATTCCAAAAATTTTATATTTTGGAAAGAAAGAATGGAATGTTATCTACAAGGTTGTGGGTTCGATATTTGGAACATCGTCATAAATGGAGAATCCATTCCGATGATAGACACACCATACACCTCCAAAGCTTTCAAAGAGCTCAATGATGAAGAGAAGAAAATCATCTCCTTAAACGGTAAAGCTCTCAATATTTTGTATTGTTCACTTACTAATTTGGAATATGAACATATTGTAGGAATTCGATCGGCACATGAAGTATGGCAAAAATTAGAAGCCATCTATGGAGTATTTGCAAATGAAAGGAGTCAAACAAAAGCATCTACTTCTCAAAGGGATACAAGTTCAAATCTAAGGAACAAGCTTTTTACAACTTCCAACTATGAAGTAGTCGAACAATGTTTTATGGGCATCGAAGAAGAAAACGAGGTATGTCTTAAACCCTCTACTTCCTATGATATTGTTATTCAAAATGATTATAGTGATTTGCAAAATGAATTTGATGATCTTCAAAATGAATTTCAAAATTTACTTGTTAAGTACAAAAATTTGAAAAAGGAATTCAATGTTTAGAAAAATGAAAATGATAGTTTATTTACTTCCTATGAATCACTATCATGTGCTCACACCACCACACTTGACAAGGTTAGAAACCTTGAAAAACAAAATAGTACTCTTGTTGAGGATATGAATTGCATGAAAAATGATTTATCAAAATCAAACTTGAGTACCAATAAATTGCCCAATATTGTGAATGTTAATGGTTGTGATAATTTGAATAGGGAACTTGATCATGAGCCTAATATTGTCAAGCATATGAAAAAGAATCGAGTTCTATGCATGTTAGTAATATTACTTGCTTTTATTGTGGTAAGAAGGGACACGCCGTTAATACTTGTCGGGCTAGAAATAGCTCTAATTATTGTTGGAGACCTAAAAGTCTCAAGACTAATCCCAAAGGACCCAAGCACTTGAGGGTACCACAAAATGTTATATTAGGTACCCGGCAAAATAATAATCAAAGAAAATTCATACCGCCAAAAAGACATCAAATGACCATTTCATTTGATCAAAGGAGAAAACACCTTCAACAAAGTCATTTTCCAAGAAGAGGAAATAATCGAAAATGGGATAAACAAAATTTGAAATGGCAAAGACATCATCAACAAGATGAGAAAATGGGAAAGCCACAATGCTTGGAAATGGAACAATTGGAGAAGCTATCATCAACAAGATGATTTTCAAAAGGGAAGATATCATCAACAATGGGAACGACACAACCCATGGAAATGGCGTAATTGGTAAACCGTATCTCCCTACTTACATATGCATTTTAACTTAGTATGCATGTTTTTATTTGTGTCTAAATTGCAAAATGAGTTTTCATAATTTTAAAAATTAAGGTCCTCAATAAATATTTGTGTTTTTTTAAAATCCTTTCAAAATGAGACCTTACATGTTGTTTTTAAACTCTTATGGACTTCTATAGCATAAGCATTTTTATTGTGATATCTCTTATTACTTGGCCTACACTTGTGCTATTTTATCTTGTGCAAAATTTGTTTAAAGAATTTTGTAGGTTATATGTTTCACATTCATTGGCTATCATCTATTAGAGATTCTTAAACCATCGAGGTATGTTCACTCGTATTTTTCTTAGAACTCGATATATATGTTCATGTCATGTTTATGCACATGTCTTTTAAAATATTTCATTTCAACCCCTTAAGTGCCTCTAAATGATTTTGTAAATTTTTTTCTCAAAAGGGCACTACTCGCAAATCTCATTTTTCTAGAATACATGTTTTATCGAAACTCGTATTCGACTTGATTTAGTCATTGATTACATTTTTGCAAAGTTTTATAACTTTTGGGGTGAAAAATCAAATTTTGGAAAAATCTGGAGAATGAAAAATTGCCTTTGGGACGGTTAAAGCGGGGTGGTCGACCGGTCGTCTCGCACGTCGATCGGTCGCACCCCACCTCGACCGGTCGCCCAGGCAAAATTTTTGAGTTAAAAATCGTCTGTCTTTATTTTAAGAAACAGAACCAATCTTCTTCAAGCCCTCGCACACGCAGGCTTTCACCCCCTTTCTCTAATCCTCAATTCTTCATCAATCTTTGTGATTCTTGTTGCTAATCCACTTCTTTTTGCAAGAATTTTATATATATGGCACGTCCAAGAAATTCTACTGGTCAAAATCCCACTTCCAAGCGAAGAAAGGGAGGAGAGGGTTCTTCGAGAAATCGGCAAGAGGAAGCCTAACAACGGAATATTCGAGCTACCCAAAGGAGTGTAGCTCAAGAACGTGATGATATTGAAAACCCGGTACTCTCCAATCCTCAAATTTCGAACTCATGGGACGATTTCATTCAACAATTGCCGTTGGGCAAAAAGTAAGAAACCTTTTATACCTCAAGCTCCTCGCTCTAATAATGTTCTAGATTTTATCAACAAATATGTGGAGTGGTACTATGAAAATTTGAACATGGGTGCAAAATCGATAGCTAAATGAAAATTTGTCGATTTAATTCGTTTACAAATGAATATCCTACTATTAGAGGATTTTTTGAAGAGCAAGAGTGGATGTACTTATGAGAGCATCCTTATGTTTTATATGATGATGATGTAATTCTACATTTTTATGCCAATATGTGGGTTGAATATGATGCTCAAAGGAAGCCTCTTGCTTTGAATTCGTTTGTAAGGGGTCGTCATTTTAGATGGACTCCTAATGACATTTGTCGGATTTTACATGTGAGAGAAGGTGGTTGGGACTATTTTTCTTGTGCAATTTGGAATGATGAGATGTTGGGGGTTTCTATGAAAGAAGTCAAGACTTATTTGGGCGTATGGCCAAAGTATTCATTGTTGGCGATGACTCTTGAGCACCGGATTATATCCGTTATTGTCGCCTATTGCATATGTGTAAAAGCGGGAAAAATGCCTAGCAACATGGACTATTGTTTGACTTATAAGATTGCTAGAAGGGAACCGTTTAATTTTGGCGCTATTCTTATTCAATGTCTAATTGAGTCTATTACTCAAGGAAATAAGAAGTTTGTTATGGGCAATTGGATTTGTAAACTTCTTATACAATCAGGACTACCTTCGTCGGAGTGTAATTCGGAGGTATTTCAAAATGATTTTGACATTGATAACATCTCCCAAATGGTCACTATGCGCAAAAATATGGACATCCGACCAACTAAAATGGCTAGAGGAAGAAAGAGGCCAAGGTTCCCCAGATCCAAACGACTTCTTTGATGATGCCGAGGCCGCGAGATTGGCGGAGGAAGGCGAACCGAGCAATCCGGAGGGTAATACCGGTGCTCAACCGCCTAGGAGGTACACCCAAGCCGAGTATGATGATCTAAGAACATATCATGAAGCTAGGTATGAGGCTTTGGAGCAAAAGACCTCCAAAATGCAAAAATCAATCGGCAAGTTGAAGAAATTCATCAAAGATCTTATTCCCGGAACTTGCTTCTCTTCGGACGAGGAATGATGTCCCCACCCCTTTATTATCTTAGCATTTTCTCTTGTTGATGTTGTTTCGTATTTCTATGAACTATCTTGTAAAACTCTAAATTGCACTAATGAGATTTGCTTGTTTTCTTGAAAGGGTTAAAATAGCAAGTTGAAAATGGCTATTGGATGATCATGATATTGATGGAGTATTTGATGGTAAAAATACTCTAAGTTTGGCATTGTTGGTATGAAGTACTTGATGGTAAAAGTGCTTCTCTTAATTTTTGATGCCTTGATCATTTTAATGGATGATTTGGGACATTTGTAATGTCTTATATGCATTGTTTGATGCTTGTCATGTATTACTTGATGGCTCTTTAATTTTTGCTTGATGGCATTCGTAATGCCTTATTTGGCTAAAATTATCTCAATTGGGTTGAACCCTTGAGAATTTACTTTGTTAGGCCTCTTATCTTTTGGACATATGTTGAAAATTGGTTTTGGTGATGATATGAAAAACTTGGCTTAATTTCTTTTACAAGGGCTATATACATCTTCTTCAAATTTTTTGGCCAAGCCAAGTGTTCGATAAAATGTTTCAATGAAAGATTCATCACCTACATAATTCTCTTATTTTCATATGTCTTAAATTCTTATTGAGATCATGTTTTTGGCTAACAAAATGAGCTTATGGATTTCTTATGATACATTTCTCCTATTTTTCTTTGGATTCCAAGTTTAATTCTTTCAAAGGATGATAAATCGTTTTGTTGGCGCACTTTAGTAAATACATTCTTTTTGATGATTCCAAAGGGGGAGAAACAGGATATTGGCTCGTTAGCTCAAAGAAGCTAATAAAAGCTTGTTATAAAAGCTATAAGCTATGGCATCTTAAAAGCCATAAGTTGTGAATTATATTTAGTCCAATTGTTGCTTGATGGACTTATATACTTGTCTAATGATGTTTTTTGTTGAGGGGGAGCTTATAAGCTCTTGAACAATATGTAAAAGCTAAGCTTTTAGCTTATGGTTAATTGCTTTTATATTATTCTTGATGTGTTTGTTGATAGGGGGAGCTTGTGCTTATCTTTGGATAATATTTACTCCCTTACTTAGTTGCTTATGTATTTTGGAAATGTTGGTTGCTTCTAAACGGTTAGATGCTTTTACCGGAAAATCGTTTTTAAAATTGTCCTCCTAATTTTTCTAAAAATTGTTTTGGTTTGTAATCATCAACAATGGGGAGATTGTTTGATATATGTTTTTATCTTAATTTTGATTATTTTATTTTTACACCAAAACAATATTTTTAATTGTTGTCCAAATACTCCTAAATAATTTAAAATGGTTTTAATATTTTTAGGAGTATTTCTTCAAGTTTTATTTTAGATAAAATTGGACAACACTTTTAATGATTTTATGTTTATAAGTTTTTACTTCAAAACAAGGTTCCTAAATGTTGTCTAAATACTCCCGATTGGTTTAAAATATTTTTACTAAATTTTCGGAGTATTTCTTGAGTTTTATTTTCGACAAAAATAGACAACATTTTAAATCTCGAGGTCAACCGGTCGCCGTGAGAGGGCAACCCGTGCACTGAAGATGAATTTTGGAACAGAAAATGAGATGGAGGAGAAAATGACCAGGGCGACCAGGTCGTGTGTCGACGGTGGCGTCGACCGGTCGACACCCACGTCGACCGGTACTGGGCATTGGTTTTGAAACGAACGAAACTTTATTGTCAAATCCTTAAGGAGGACCGATTGGGGTGATGGTCGATCGGTCGAGGTCTATGTCGTAGTCACCCCTTGTATATTTGCGTGTTCTTTTCTTTTCTCTTATCGAGTGCGCGGCCGCCCTATCTTTTGACAAATTTCGACCGTTTGACAACAGACATCTTTTCCTTAAATTGTGGGATTGATTTCTAATGACTATATTCTTGATTTTAATTGTATTTTTCTATAGATTTTCAATCCCCAAGAGGAGCCTATGCTTGATCAATCATCTCATATAAATAGAGGAAGTTTTGGAGCAACCAATACAACCATTGAGATACAACACAACAAGATACACTTCAAGCAAAACACTTGTTCTTCATAGTTATTATTCTTGTTGTAATTTTGCCTAGCTTATCACTTTCACATCCTTGAGGTCTAGGCTATTCTTGATTACACTTTTCACTCGTATTGTAATATTCATTATTGAGTTGTAATCTTGATTTTTGGTCATCATTCAACACAAGACATCCTTGTGAGTATTCTTATGGTAAGAATACACTTGGGTGATCTAGGTGATAGGTGTTTCAAGAGTGTGGTGCTCTTGAGGTGTTGAAGAATTTGGTATTCTTCAAGATTGAAGATTGTGGTGATCTTCAAGATTGAAGATTGAAGTTGAAGGAAGATTGTGGTAATCTTCAAAGGAGATTGTGGTAATCTCCAAAGGTGGTGTTGTTGAAGAGTGTGGTACTCTTCAAGGTGTTGTAAGTTGAATTTGTATTAATTTTGGTAATTAATAAAATTATTTTTCTTTTTGAAATCCATCCCGGATATCTTTGGGGTGGTAGAGGATTAGGCCTCGGTGGGTTGAACCTCTTTAAATCGACGTGTGTTGTTTACTTTCCGCACCTTTATTTTTGTCTTTGAGCATTCGGTTCGAAAAAGAGGGTAAAATCGAAAAGATGGAGATAATCTATTCATCCCCCCTCTAGATTATTGTAGCCGCTTGGACTTACACAGGTCAGCAGGTCGGCCCAACTACAAGAGTTCTTCAGGTCGGCCTATAAGGTAATCCAATGTGGACCCTCATCACAGAACTCTCACAGCTCAGCCAGAGCTCTTACAACTCAACCCATTAGCAGAGCTCTCAAAGATCAGCCCATCAGCATAGCTCCTCAGCTTTTCAGCTCAGCCTATTAGCAGAGCTTTCACAGATCAGCCCATTAGCAGAGCTCCTCAGCTCTTCCATTAGCAGAGCTCATCAGCTCTTCCGATCGGCCCATTGGCAGAACTCATCAGCTCTTCAGCTCGGCCTCAGCAGAGAACCTTAGCTCTTCAGCTCGGCTCATCAGCAGAGCTCCTCAGCTCTTCAGCTCAGCCCATTAGCAGAGCTCATCAGCTCTTCCTATTAGCAGAGCTCATCAGCTCTTCCCATTAGCAGAGCTCATCAGCTCTTTAGGTCGGCCTATTAGCAGGGCTTCTTCAGTTCTTCCCATCACCAGAGCTCATCAGCTCTTCAGGTTGTCCCATTAGCAGGGTTTCTTCAGTTTGGCCCATGAGATCAACCTAAATGGACCCTCATACATAGTGGAGGAATAAATCTTTTGTGGAGAAAGCAGAGTATGGAAGAGTTACTTTTTCCTCAAACCACATCTATATTGTTGTGCGGTTGGAGAATCACACTGTTTATCGACTCGCAGGATATATGGATTCCCAGAAAGAAAAAGGAGAAGACAATCGAGGGACTTTTTATGGAAACTTTCTCACCAGTCATTACTCCCTCGGTGTTGTATAGGGGATTTTAAAGATCTCATGTCAAATACAAAGGGGTAGTGTGGAACATCTTCCTTGGCTTATTTCGGGATTTCGGGCAGCCATTGATGATTGTAACTTGGTGGATTTGGGGTTGATAGGGTGTCCTTTTACGTGGGAAAGTGGAATAGGAACTCCTTTATGGGTTGAGAAACACTTGGACATAGGTTTTTCTAATCAAAGTTAGTTTGCTAATTTTCCAAATGGCAAGGTATGGATCTTGAAGCAACAATGTCGGACCATTCTCCTATTTTTTGGAGTTGGGAAAATAATTTTGAAGGAAAAAGGTAAGGAGTTTTTGATTTGAGAATGTATGGCTTCGAGAGAAAGAATGCAAGAAGATTGTATGTTAAGGTTGGAATAAAGGATTCGAAGGGAATTTATTCGGAAGGATTGAAGCTTGTGGGGCGGATTTATTTACATGGGGCGATCTTTTGCGTAAATCTTTTCAGAATAGAATTAAGGAAACAAAAAGATTGCCACAATTTTTAACTATGATGTGCAACGGGTGTTTGTGGACATAGGGAGCTCGGCGGATATCTTATTCTATGATTGCTATAGGAAGATGGACCTCCAAGTCGGGTTGGAGTCGGTGGACATGGCACTGGTCGGATTTGCGGGAGGAACCATCCATCCCATAGGTATGATTACCTTACCTGTCTCTTTGGGTAAGGAGCCTAGTCGTAAAACTAGAATGATTCGATTCTTGATAGTAGATGCACCTTCTTCATATTATGCTATACTGGGTAGACCGTCGTTAAATGCTTTCCAGGTTGTAGTGTTGGTGTAAAAATGAAGTTCCCCATAGCAGAAAAGGTCGGTGAGGTCGGTGGGGACCAGTACATGTCAAGAAAATTATATGTGGAGAGTATTCAAAAGGTTGAAAGGGGAAATATTTTTGATGATGACAAGAATAAAGATAAGATTATTAAGTTGGGAGATGAGCCAGTTGAGCATGTGCAACCAAATGATGAACTCATGTCTGTAGAGCTAGTATTGGGAGACCCGATAAGGTCACTAAGGTCGGAAATGTTTATCGAGATAAGGAAGAACTAAATGGGCGATAACTCCGCGGGCATGGAATAACAACAATTTAAATAAATATTACTCGTAGGATTAAAGATATCTAATGTATGAAGAGCTTTTTGGCGATTTGAATGAAATTGATCTACTTCCTTAAATTATTTGTTCAGAAATAAGTTCAGAAGAAAATTGACAAGTATTTGGAGCTCAACCCGAGCTAGACTCTAAATACTTGGGGCCACGAGGCCAATGCAAGGAGCTCGAGAAATTTACAAGTATTTAGAGCTCAACTTCCTTTGAAGAAATTTACAAGTATTTAGAGCTCGGCTCAAGCTAGACTCCAAATACTTGCCACGAGGAGGCTAATACAAGGAGCTCGGCTCGAGCTAGCTTCTTTTGAAGAATGTGACAAGTATTTGGAGCTCAGCTCGACCTAAACTCGAAATACTTGAGGCCACGAGGCCAACGCAAGGAGCTCGGCTCAAGCCATCTTTCTTTGAAGAATATGACAAGTATTTGGAGCTCAGCTTGAGCTAGACTCCAAATATTTGGGGCCACGAGGCCAAGGCAAGGAGCTCGGCTCAATGCCCTATCCACATTAGTGGTACATTGTATTAGAAGGTCATTGAGCTCGGCCTTAAGGTCAGAGTTGTCAGTCGTGTCATAGTAATATGATTTAAAAGGACATGGCGTAGATGCGGGAATTTGAAGAGACAAACCCTAGAGACAATTCAGTTTGGCATGAAGAAACTATGGCTGAAATGCTTAATCCTTCCATCCGTAGATGGGGAGAGCAATTGATGAGGGTCCATTTAGGTTGATCTCATGGACCGAACTGAAGAAGCCCTGCTAATGGGCCGACCCAAAACGCTGATGAGCTCCGCTAATGGGAAGAACTCAAGAAGCCCCCGCTAATGGGCGACTGAAGAGCGATGAGCTTTGCTAATGGGAAGAGCTAATGAGCTCTGCTAATGGGAAAAGCTGATGAGCTCCGCTAATGGGTCGACCTGAAGAGCTGATGAGCTCTGCTAATGGGAAGAGCTGATGAGCTCCGCTAATGGGAAGAGCTGATGAGCTCTGCTAATGGGCTGAGCTGTGAGAGCTCTGCTAATGGGCTGAGCCGAAGAGTTGAGGAGCTCTACTGATGGGTCGAGCTAAAGAGCTAAGGAGCTCTGCTAATGGGCCGACCTGAAGAGTGATGAGCTCTACTAACGGAAGAGCTGATGAACTCTGCTAATGGGTTGAGCTGTGAGATCTCTGCTAATAGGCTGAGCTGAAGAGCTGAGGAGCTGGCGATGGGCCGAGCTGAAGAGCTGAGGAGCTCTGCTGAGGCCGAGCTGAAAAGAGCTGAGGAGCTCTGCTGATGGACTGAGTTGTGAGAGCTCTGCTAATGGGCTGAGTTGTGAGAGCTCTGTGATGAGGGTCAACATTGGATGACCTTATGGGCCGACCTGAAGAACTTTTGTAGTTGGACCAACCTGCCAACCTGGTTAGTAAATTAGGGTTTCGGAAGATTCGATCTTATCTTAATTATCATTCGATTACCAAATCGTAACAAACTTCGGATTTTCTGAAAACCCTAATTAGGACAAAGTTATAAAAACCCATGTCCAACCCTAAGCACACTTCTTATTCATTTTTATATTTTTGCTTCTTTCTTGATGAATACTCTTCTGACTTAAGCATCGGAGAGGGCACGACGGAGCAACCCTCCGACCCTCTTTTTTGTGCACGTCGACGGCAGAGATCGGTTGGAAGATAGTTTTAGGGAGGCGGAGCTATTTTGGGATATACCAGTCCCGCACTACTCACATCAAAGAGACCTTCGAATCCTAGTTTAATTCTGATATTCTCGTGTTTATTTTTACGAATCATTTTTTCCATAAGAAATATAAAAGATGGCCTTTTCAATTTGGACTATGTCCAATAACACCTAAACTGTTCGTGGGTTGCCAAGCCCACGACAGTTCCATCTTATGATTTGATGAAGAATCATCTGAAGAATAACCGTCATTTACTCCATGATGGCCGCCAGAATGTTTTGCCGGAAACGAAGATTGAAGCCATTGTGATCCTACCATATTATGATTTTTCCTGGAAGATGCCCTCAACCACGATCCATATGCTCTCTCTTCATTAATAGTAAGTTCATTAAACAATTTATCGCAGAACTTTTCCGAATGGCCCAAAAAACCACAGAAAAAACAAAATATCGAGAGTCGTTCATATTTAAAATTGATCTAGACCCACTCACCATTAGGCTTCATCAGTTTCATACGCTGTTTAATCAGGGAGCTAACTTCAATAACAACCCAAATTCTCATATAGTTTTTCCACACTCCGTTAAAACTATGTTGGTCTGAATCCAAATAAGTTCCAATAAAATTGCCAATACTCTTCCCAACTTTCTCCGTCATAAATCCAAATGTCAAATTGTAAACTTGAACCCATAATTTTGTAAGGAATAGTGGGATCTTTGATGGTTGCTCTTCAGTGTATAACCTTTTTGAGTAAAAGAGCATTATCAAACGTCCACGGGCCATTTGATTGAACTCGAGTAATGTTCAACTCATGAAAAAATTGAAATAAGAAGAGATTTGGACGCAACTCCTTAATGAAAACTCCTTTAACTGGGCGCCAAAGCAAAGCTATCATATTCTTTATGGGCATGAAATTTATTTGATGACCCGTTAAAAAGCGACCCACTAAATACCACCTAAATCCTTGAGACTGCACATCATTCTCTGGCTCCTCATTGCACACTCCACCTTTTTCCTCCCCCTTTAATTGCATATGGCCACATAAATCATCAATCAGAATTTGATTGTCGGGCATGTTTGTTGTTTAAGAGAACTAGAATAGATTTGATAAACGAACAAGACGACAAAAGAGCACTTTTTCCTTGTTAAGATAACAAGATATAGCCGAACTTGTCGGAGGACAAGACAATATAACTTCCAGACTCCATTAAACTTAAATAGGGCTCCCTAGTTATTATGTTAGAATTGTAATAAAAAACCAAAAAATGAAAAATAGAAAAAGTCTGCAATGGGATAAAGACATTGAAGTTTGATCTTATGCATATTGATTGTTTTGGCTGTCAAAGACATTTTATGAATAATTAAAATATTGAAATAACCCTTAGAACCAAATTCGCATCAACTTAAAACTTATAGGACCAAAATTATATAAATCTAAAACTTATGGGACCAAAATTACAAAAAGAAAAACATACATGACAAAAATCGCAATTTCAAAAGTTACAGGACTAATATTGCAATATAACCCTATAGATGCGGGACTAATTTTGCATTTTTCCCTCCCTATTTGATCTCTTAATGAATATTAAGCATATTCTCTTTTTGCTAAAAGGTAAATTTATATTTAGCACAAAGATTGTGTAAAATTATGCAAAATAAAAAATAATCTATAATTATAATCTGATTCAGAAAATTTAATTCTTACTTTTGTTATTTCATCTATAATTGGAATCTTATTCATAAAATTTGTTAAAAATTGTTTATAGCAACTCTCAGTAATTTCTATTTTTTTCCTATTTATTCAAAATCAGCAAACAATTTTATTTTGGATGTTGTTTGCATTTTGTTAATATTATTGGAATCTATATAGCACTGTATTTTAAAGTAAAGATAACTTTTTTATACTCCGCAATAGCAAGGCGTGCCTATATAATACAATGGTTAAAAAATGAAACTAATAGGCTGAAAAAGAAGCCAACATTTGAATGAACAACAAAAGAAGCCAACATTTGAATGAACAACATGAGTTACAACACAGAGAAAAACCTTTTACCATTTCTCATCCTATTAACATTGTTTTGTCAAACAATTATGGGCTGTTTTGTGGATAAGGAGTACGAGATTCACATAGTCAATAAACTCACTGACCCTGTTTTGTTTAGGGATGGCAGCGGGACAAATAGACGCGGGTACCCACCCGTCCGGACCCTAATGGAACGGGTATGGGTAGTCTTTTTCGAATTTGGGATGGGTATGGGATGAGAAATTAGTACCCATTTATATACGGGTAGGGTATGGTTTTATGCCTCGGATACCCACCACTACCCGACCCCGTTTAGCCCTTGGTAACTTCCATTTATTTTTTTCATCGACACAAATTTTTATTTTGTACAAAGAAGATATAAAATTGTTATTCACTTTGAATTTGTGATCATATCAAATGCATTTTATGTTTGCCAAACTTGATAAAACTACATGTCCGATGATGTAGTTTTATAGATTAAATGATGCACTAATGTTGATTTTAGAGTTTCAAGCAATGTATTGATTACATTTATATTTATGTGAATGGTTAATTGTTATATTTATTAAGAATTTAACATATTAGCATTTTCTTATATAGTAATTAGTTTTTGGTAGGGTGTCCATATAATAGTTATCTAAATACTCATATAATTATAAATTTTTATATAATATAAACGGGTTTTAGGCGGAGTACGGGTAGTACGCGGATATCGTGAAATGGATTTGGGATGGAGTACGAGTAATATATGTAGTATCTTAATCGGGTTTGGGACGAATGCGGGTAATATAAATATTATAAGGTTTGGGTATGGATAACCTTAAATTGGTGGGTACCCTACCCATTGTCATCCCCTGGTTTTGTTGCATTGTGCATCAAAAGATACTGATTTTGGATATATGACACTTCAAAAAAATGAGGACTTTTTGTGAGGCCCGCTATTTTCAACATATTCTATGATGATGTATAGTGATAAATATTGGATAAGTGTTACAATATTTATTTTAGATGAGATATGATACTCAATTATTTATTACTTCTAATGACGATTACTATTTCCCTATTTCGAGCATCAGGTTATATTCTTCTCAAAGTATTAATACTTGATCAATTGACTACGACTTTAGGAATATTGGACCTTGATAATATAGGAGTACATTCCAATCCTTATCCAAATATTTTACCTTATTCTATAATACACTCCCAACCAACTTCCAATTTATTTTGAGAAAATACACAGTTGCTATTTCACATCCTTAATTTTAAATTCTAAATATTTAACTATGGATATTTATACATTTTATTTTCCCTCAATTTTACAAAAAAAAAAAAAGAAAACAAATATTTTTTAATTTTCGATTTTATCACTAAAATAGGGAAAATAACTTATTTTTCTATTACTATTTTATTATTTTGTATCTCCCAACAAGAATATATTATGGGACAGTTTTTTTTTTTTGACATATTTCTCTCCCCAAAATTCGGCCATAGCTATTAAAGTAGGGAAATCACTCATTTTTTTGTCTTCTTCTTCTCCCAAAATATTTTAAAAAAAAAAATAAATAAATAATTTCCCCTAATGAAACTTTCAGCTATAGCACATAGGGGGAATCGATTCTAATCCTTTTTTTTAATGACCACTACAAGTCACCATTCAACATTAAATTACAAAAAAAAAAAAAAAAAAAGTTCCCTACTCTCTCTCTCTCTCTTTCGGCCATAGTACTCTTAGGTAGGGAATCATGTCAATTTTTTTTGTTAAACCTCAAATGCTAGGCCAACTTTAATCAAAAGAAACAAAAAAAAAAGATTAATAAAATCCCCCCTCCCCAAGCCAATATTTCGGCCATATGCTATAGTAGGGGGAATCCAAAATTTTGTTCTACCTATTCAACCGTCCAACCTCCCTTTATTTGATTTTTGAGCAAGAGAACAAAAGACACTCTTCTAAAAATTTCTAAGGGGCCAAAAATTTGCTAGCAAGATAAGGAATTTTTTTTAATCTTCATTCTACCTCTTTTGAAACCTCAAAATATACCTCCATTTCTTAACTTGATGAATCAATTTTGTTGAGATACTCCTAGAGGAATTTTTCTTGAATAATTAAGAGACCTAGACTTGGCTACAAGTTTGAAGAGAAATTCAAGACTACACGCTTTTAAAGTGAGAAAATTGTGGTTTTAGTATTTTTATCTTGACAACATGATTAATTAATTTTTGACTCAATGATATGAATTTTTGGAGCTTAGGGGCTGACATACACTATCTCAAGTTGAAGTTAGAAGCTTGAAGAAAAATTCCATTTTTAGAGACTACTTGAAGACATTAAGGTAAGTAGTAACAATTTGATCCTATTAAATTCCTTTAAACTTTAGACTTATATTTCAACACCAAAATATTGTTTGGAAACCATATAGGGGCTGACCTTCAAGATTTTGAGTAAATAAGTTGATACCAAGAAGAAGACTTCATCTTAAATCACAACCCAAAAAAAACAATTACTTGAGGTGGGTGAAAAATATTTGAAAAAGACGCAAATAATTTTGATAAAATGCATGTAGTACATGAAATTGTTTTAAATTTCTATATATATTACATGTATTTTTTGATATGTAACAAGTTCAAGAAGTTCCACAAAAACGAGCATAATTTTGATTTCTTGCACAATAGGGACATACTTGCATATATAGCTTAATTTCTTATTCAACTTTTGATTAATGTGTAAATAAATGTGTTATATGCTCAAAATCATGTTCTATCTTGATATATATTTTGGAAATATGACCTTGCGTTCGAATTTAAACAAATATCCCATTTATGCAAGTTTTTACAAAATTAAGGATTAGACCATAATTTCAAAACTGTCCAAGGACTAATCTGTAAATTTTGAAAATATGGATAGTAATAATTATAATATTTAATATTTTAAGTTAATAATAATAGTTTAAAGGTTTTGAGTTGAGAAAACCCATCCTTGGAATTTTAGGACTCAAATATGGAAACTTGAAAGTTTAAGGGCCAAAAGTTAAATTTTAAAACTGTCCATGGACCCCTCAGAAAATTTTGAAATTTTGACTTTCTCAAACTGAATAACTTATATTATGATAAATTTTAAAATGGTAAGGTGATTTGGGTTGAGAAAACCGACTTTTGAAACTTTAAGTACTACAGCATAAAAATTTCAATCTCTAAGGATTAAAATGAAATATTCAGAAAACAAACGTCCCAGACACCTGAAAAAATTTATAACCTAAATTATATAATATTTTGAACTCATGGTTCAATTTTTATAACAAACGAACACCAAATAAACCCTTAAGGGCAAATCATCAAATTTTGGACTACAAATAGAATTTGTGAAAATTAAGGGACTTGAGCTGACCCTATTTTAAAACTAACCCAATATCCTAATATTATACATGATATTTTAAAATTAGAATCACATCAAAAGCCATCCCGGTTTGTGAGATCCAAAATTTTTAAGTTTGGGACCGAAAATGACAATTTCGACAAAAGAAGGGACCAAACTAAAATTTTCTTAAAACTCGACCCAAACCCTTTAAAAACTGAATCTTTGAAAATTTGAAGAATTTAGAAACCGACCTTACATTTTTTTGAGGTCGAGATCATGACTTATTCAATTTCAAACTCGATAAGTATTTTTCAAAACGGGTCTACTTATAAAATTTTAGTTTTATCAATGACCCCAGAATAAATTATATTTTTCTTCTACAGTCCTATAATTGATGTAATTATATTTAAATTGGACTTCAATAATTTTTTAAAAATCCCCGGACCATACGCACTACGCGTGGCGACTTCCTCGCCTTATGAAAAATTTAAACTTAATTTGTTGATATCTTGTACTACTTTTATATGTACCGCCATGTATTTATTCGACTGCCTTGTTGACATGATATGAACTTCGTGAATCTAATTGCGCTTGAGTCAACTTGATGCGTTGAGCTCACAATCGGAGTGGAATAGTCGTGTTTTGGAACCGAGCAACGCGATTGCGATTCCTTACCAGCCCCACCATCCTAATCCCACAACTGCGGAGGGAGTGTCCAAGGGAAGTGAGTCGTATTATGGTATAATCATGATTATGACATTCTGGGCCTTGCTAGCCATAATCGTAGGAGTTGTCTCCCCCAGGTAGTAATAAGGTAGATATGGCTATGTGCCAAACGTGCTTGAGGAGTCATAAGGTAGAACAGAGGAATCATTGATTGATCCACATGGTTCCAATATTACGTGCTTGGGTTGGCGTCACACTCCGTGTGCAACCATTACTTGCTTGGATTGACGTCACACTCCGTGCGCAACCATTACTTGCTTGGGTTTGCGTTACACTCCATACGCAACCAATACTTGAACTACTTGCAACGCATTCATAGTGCTTGAATGATCATGAACTATTTCATCAAATTATATAAAACTGTATTATTTTGAATACCATGCTTCTCAATCGCGTGTGACGCACGCATCATGAATCATGTATTTTTCATATAACTATTTTTCTGCATCTATATAAGCCACACTTACACACGATCACCAATCTACTGAGAATTTTTGTCTCATCCCCACCTTTTTCAACAATTAGTTGATGATCCATCATATCATGAAGACGTTAGTGAAGAAGACCAAACGATGGAGTAATTCATAGACTTAGTCCATCAATCTAGCCTTGAATTTTGTTTATGAACAATTTATTACGCTTGATGTAATAGAGGGGCGTAGGACCCGTTCGCTTGGATAATTGGTTTGTATTAGTTTTTTCATTGCGACAATTAATTCTTTTTAGAGAAGTTGTGATGAACAATATCTATTTGGGAATTAATATTTCTCTAATACATGGCGGATTATATTCTTATAATGGAGAAGCGGGCGTAAGTTACCCATCATGTCGCGACTCTACTTTTGGGGCGTGACACTTTTATTGGATTTTGTAATGAATGTTTCAATAGAACATTGTACTTATGTCATTTTTTGGGTTCAAAAATGTAGGGTTTGATGCTTTTAGATTAGAATGGCGTGATAGGTGTCACTCGGGTAAGTGCTATTGGGAAGCAAGAAGTAGCGTCATTTATTTTTTTCGATGATTATCCTCCTCAAGATTTGGATAAAGTGTTGGAAATTTGGGTTTGAGAAAATGGGCGTTGACCCGATTTTGGCCAAATTTTTGATAGCTAATAATTTAATTTTGGAGGAATTAAATTATATATTATTAATCTACTATCCGAGTAGATGTTCATAGTATTTTTATTTTTCAAAACCAAATTTCGGTGAGTGAGAAATTAATACACGAATTTGGCCATATAAATGGGCATTATGTAAATATTATGTAAAGGGAGATGAAAGGCTTTTCCTTTATCGCACATGGAATACAAATCATTGTTTATCCTAGTTTATTTACTAGAACGTGTTATTTGTTGTATAAATTATAACACAAGTGGATGATCACAAGTAGGCCACACGCGCGCGTGCGCCCGCCCGGCCCGGCCTCAGCCTCGGCCTCGGCCTGTGCCTGGGCTTGGACAGGCCTAGGCCCAGCCCTATTGGGCCCAGATCCAGGTCCACTAAAGTTTTGCCACTCGAAAATGGGCTTGGCCCAGATTCAAGTGACTGTTGGATTGTTGGAGCCCAATGAATCTGGACATTGTAGGTGTCCAGATTCGTGTGACTATTGGAGTTAGTAACTCCTGCAGTGGTGGTCACCTGAAGTTAGCCCACTACCTGACTGTTATGCTGTAGTGGGATGTAACACCTTGGTTTTTACATGTGATTAATGCCCACTACCCAGTTTTTTCTCCTGCAGGTGGAATTGTTGGCTATAAATTCATTGCATTTCTTATACCTTAAAAAAATAATTTTCTGCATTCTACATATAGAGTCCAACAACCAGTCTTCAACATCTTCTAGTTCGAAGGAGCTTCGTGTTAGTGGTGCAACTACACGAGGAAGACGTAAGTCGTTTCATCTTTGGAAGAATACGTCGGTGAGCACTAGGTAGGGCGTGATTTCTTTGCGGAAAGAGATTCGTCTCGACTCGACTCGGCTTTCCGAAAGTTCTACTTTTGTAATAGCTAGTTCAATTTCTTGTAATCTTCATTTCGTAATTTGCCATTTTGAAGGTATTCCTGATTCTCTACCATTGTAATCAACAATCGCAAAGCAATTACCGAACTTCACGATGGCAAGCTCAAGCAGAACCCCGATCATCCCTCCTGCTCAAGCTGAGAAACCCAAAAAATTCATGGGTTTCGACTTTAAGAGGTGGCAGCAAAAAATGCTATTTTACCTGACTACCCTGAGTTTGGCAAAATATCGACCGACGACACTCTTGTTGTTCTGCCGAGAACAAAACAATTGTTGAAAAAGGCGTTGCATTTGATGCATGGGGCAGTGTGATTTCTGTGTTGTAACTATGTCCTAAACGGACTTAGTGATGCACTTTACAGTGTGTATTGTGCTATGAAATCCTCCAAAGAATTGTGCGATTCTTTGGAGAAGAAGTACAAAACTGAGGATGCCGGCACAAAGAAATTTGTTGTCAGTAAGTTCTTGGATTTTGTGATGGTTGATTCTAAAACCATGATGAAACAAGTTGAAGTTCCAGTTGATCGTACATGAAATCTCTACCGAGGGAATGGCTTTCTTTGGAAGCATTCCAAGTGGCCGCCTTGATTGAGAAATTGCCCCCAAGTTGGAGGAATTTCAAGAATTATCTCAAACATAAGCGAAAGGAGATGAGACTAGAGGATCTGATTGTCAAACTCAGAATTGAGGAAGACAATAGGAGGATTGACTCTAAGTCCAAGATTGTCCCTATAGAATCAAAAGCCAACTTGATAGAGCACAACTTGTCAAGTAATTCGAAGAAAAGGCCTAACGATAAAGGCCAGAAACCGACAGCTGGAAAATTCTAGGGAGCTTGCTACAACTGTGGTAAACCAAACCATATGTCAAAGGACTGCCGTCAGCCAAAGAAAAAGAAAACACAACCGCAGTCCAATGCTAATATGGTTGAAGAAAGGGAGCTGACAGACGTTGACATGCCGACGGTGGTGTTTGAAGCCAATTTGGTGGATAACATGAAAGAATGGTTTTGGATCTTGGTGCCACTTGCCATATGCATTACGATCCAGGATGCATTCTCTTCTTACATCCCATCAACCGGAAGGAAACTCCATATGGGGAATCACGCCTCTTATGATGTGGCTGGCGTTGGAATGGTGGTTCTAAAGCTTACTTCAGGAAAGGAGTTGAAGCTGAAGGATGTGCTGCATGTCCCAAATGTCACGCCCCAAACGCGACGCGACAGCGATCAATCACTTAAACAGAAATAAACCCAACATTCTAGAAAACGATGCAACAATCCCAAGTGAAACAAGGTCTAAAGCAGCGGAAATAAAATAAGTACATCACGATTACAAATACATCCAAACAACCAATAGCTTACAGTCCAGAACTAGGAAATAAAGTACACATCATATCACCATCTTAAGTGTCAAAGGGTCCTACGCCCTTAAATTACGATTCGAATGGCAAAAGAAAATTAAAGAATCCAACAAAAGAAAAACAAAAGAAAGCAAGTCAAGAACATAGATATCAATAGGAAGTAAGACCAACGGCGGAGCACGAGAATTCAATCCAAGGCGGGTTAAACTTCTTTGACAAAGTCATCTTCTAAGGTTAGAAAACAGGAGGGGTGAGACAGAAATCTCGGTGTATGGGGTGATCGTGTGCAAGTGTGGCGATATATATAGTTAATGCGAGAAATTTAGTTGTATGAAAATGCGTGAGAGATGATGCATGATTTCACACACGATCCACAAGCGTCGTGATAAATATAAAAACATGTATCAAACAATCTCCCCCTTTTTGATGGTTAGAAACCAAAACAATTTTAGAAAAATTAGAAGGACAATTTTAAAAACGATTTTCCGGTAAAAACATCTAACCGTTTAGAAGCAACCAAAATTTCCAAAATACATAAGCAACCAAGTAAGGAGTAAATATTATCCAAAGATAAGCACAAGCTCCCCTATCAATAAGCACATCAAGAATAATGTAAAAGCAAAGAACCACAAGCTAAAAGCTTAGCTTTTTACAAATTGTACTTAAGTACAAGAGCTTGTACAAGAACTTATGAGCCCCTGTCAACAAAACACCATTAGACAAGTATATAAGATCATCATACAACAATATGACTAAGTATAGTCCACAATTTATGGCTTTAAGAAGCCATAGCTTATAGCTTTTATATCGAGCTTTTATTAGCTTCTTTGAGCTAACGAGCCAACTTCCCTGTTTCTCCCCTTTGGAATCATCAAAAAGAATGTTAGGATAATAAAAACATCATATAAATTTATCAAAGTGCGCCAACAATACGATTTATCATCCTTTGAAAGAATTAAGCTTGGAATCCAAAGAAAAATAGGAGAAATGTATCATAAGAAATCCATAAGCTCATTTTGTTAGCCAAAAACATGATCTCAATAAGAATTTAAGACATTTGAAAATAAGAGAATCATGTAGGTGATGAATCTTTCATTGAAACATTTTATCGAACACTTGGTGGGCGTCAAAATTTGAAGAAAATGTATCGACCCTTGCAAAAGAGATTAAGCCAAGTTTTTCATATCATCTCCAAAAGCAATTTTCAACATATGTCCAATAAATAAGATGCCTAACAAAGTAAATTCTCAAGGGTTCAACCCAATTGAGATAATTTTAGCCAAATAAGAGATCAAGGCATTACGAATGCCATCAAGCAAAAATTAAAGAGCCATCAAGTAGTGCATACAAATAAGACATTACAAATGTCCTAAATTATCCATCTAAACAAAATGATCAAGGCATCTCAAATGCATTTAAGCAAAAATTAAAAGAAGCACTTTTACCATCAAGTACTTCATACCAACTATCAAACAATGTCAAACTAGAGTATTTTTACCATCAAATACTCCATCAATATCATGATCATCCACAAGCCATTTTCAACTTGCTATTTTAACCCTTTCAAGAAAACAAGCAAATCTCATTAGTGCAATTTAGAGTTATACAAGATAGTTCATAAAATTACAAAACAACATGGACAAGAAAGAAAATGCTAATATAATAAAGGGGTGGGGACATCATTCCTCGTCAGAAGAGAAGCAAGTTCGGGAATAAGATCTTTGATGAATTTCTTCAACTTGCCGATTGATTTTTGCATTTTGGAGGTCTTTTGCTCCAAAGCCTCATACCTAGCTTCATGATATGTTCTTAGATCATCATACTCGGCAGGGTGTACCTCCAGCGGTTGAGCACCGGTATTACCCTCCGGATTGCTCGGTTCGCCTTCCTCCGCCAATCTCACGGCCTCGACATCATCAAAGAAGTCGTTTGGATTTTCGGATGGGGAACCTTGGCCTCTTCCTCTAGCCATTTTAGTTGGTCGGATGTCCATATTTTTGCGCATAGTGACCATTTGGGAGATGTTATCAATGTCAAAATCATTTTGAAATACCTCTGAATTACACTCCGACAAAGGTAGTCCCGATTGTATAAGAAGTTTGCAAATCCAATTGCCCATAACAAACTTCTTATTTCCTTGAGTAATAGACTCAATTAGACATTGAATAAGAATAGCGCCAAAATTAAGCGGTTCCTTCTAGCAATCTTATAAGTCAAAAAGTAGTCCATGTTGCTAGGCATTTTTCCCGCTTTTCCACATATGCAATAGCGACAATAACGGATATAATCGGTGCTCAAGAGTCATCGCCAACAATGAATATTTTTGCCATACGCCCAAATAAGTCTTGACTTCTTTCATAGAAACCCCCAACATCTCATCATTCCAAATTGCACAAGAAAAATAGTCCCAACCACCTTCTCTTACATGTAAAAGCCGACAAATTTCATTAGAAGTCCACCTAAAATGACGACCCTTACAAACAAATTTAACGCAATAGGCTTCCTACTATCATCATATTGCACCACATATTTGCATAAAAGTGTAGAATAATATCATCATCATATAAAACATACGGATGCTCCCACAAATACATCCAACTTTGCTCTTCAAAGAATCCTCGATAGTGGGATACTCATTTGTAAACGAATTAAATCGACAAATTTTTCGTACGAGCTATCGATTTTGCACCCATGTTCAAATTTTTATAGTACCACTCCGAATATTTGTTGATAAAATCTAAAACATTATTAGAGCGACGAGCTTGAGGTATAAAAGGTTTCTTACTTTTTGCCCAACGACAATTGTTGAATGAAATCGTCCCGTGGAGTTCGGCAATTTGAGGATTGGAGAGTACCGGTTTTTGAATATCATCGCGTTCTTGAGCTACACTCCTATGGGTAGCTCGAATATTCCGCTGTTCGGCTTCCTCTTGCCGATTTCTTGAAGAACCCTCTCCGCCCTTTCTTCGCTTGGAAGTGGGATTTTGACCGGTAGAATTTCTAGGAGGTTCCATATTTTAAAGATTCTTGCAAAATGAAGTGGATTAGCAACAAGAATCACAAGTTTTGATAAAGAATTGAAGATTATGAAAAAGGGGGAAATTTCTCGCTGAAACGAGGGTTTTAGAATTTTTTTGAGTTCTGTCTGAAAGTAAAAGACAGACTCGTTTTAACCAAAGAAAGTGGCCAGGCGACTTGGCCGAGGTAGGGTGCGATCGGGTCGACGTGCGAAGCGGCCGTCCGGCCCCCTTGACCGTCCAAAGGTGCAATTTTTCATTCTCCAGATTTTCCCAAAATTCGATTTTCACCCCAAAAGTTTTTAAAACTCTGCAAAAATATAATCGAGGACTAAATTCGACAAATACTAGTTTCAAGAAAAACATATACTCGATAAAATCGAGATTTTACGAGTAGTGCCCTTTTGAGAAAAATTCATAAAATCATTTAGAGGCACTTAAGGGGTTGAAATGAAATATTTTGAAAGATAAGTGCATAAACATGACATGAACACAATATCGAGTACTAAGAAAAATACGAGTGAACATACCTCGATGGTTTAAGAATCTCCTGATGAAGAATTGGACAATAGCCAATGAATATGAGATATATAACCTACACAATTCTTTGAACAAATTTTCCACAAGATATGATAGCACAAGTGTAGGGCAAACAATAATAGATATCATAAAAATGCTAATGTTATAGAACTCCATAAGATATAAAAAGATTATTAGTCTAAGTTCTCAAGAGTTTAAAATTAACAAGTAAGGTCTTATTTTTCAAAGGATTTTAAAAACACAAATATATATAGAAGACCTTAATTTTTAAAATTATGAAAACTCATTTTGCAATTTAGACACAAATAAAAACATGCATACTAAATTAAAATGCATACGTAAGTAGGGAGATACGGTTTACCAATTACGCCATTTCCATGGGTTGTGTCGTTCCCATTGTTGATGATATCTTCCTCTTTGAAAATCATCTTGTTGATGATAGCTTCTCCGATTGTTCCATCTCCAAGGATTATATCCTTCCTTTTGTTGATAATATTTCCTTCTTGGAAATTCATTTTGGTGGTGTCTTCTTGAGATGGTCAATTGATGTCTTTTTGGCGATATGAATTTTCTTCGATTATTATTTTGCCGGAAACCTAATATAACATTGTTTTGTGGTACCCTCAAGCGCTTGGATCCTTTGGGATTAGCTTTGAAACTTTTAGGTCTCCAACAATAATTTGAGCTATTTCTAGCCCGACAAGTATTTACGGCGTGTCCCTTCTTACCGCAATAAAAGCAAGTAATATTACTAACATGCATAGGAACTCGATTCTTTTTCATATGCTTGACAATATTAGGCTCATGATCAAGTTCACTATTCAAATTGTCACAACTATTAACATTCACATTATTGGGCAATTTATTGGTACTCAAGTTTGATTTTGATAAATCATTTTTCATGCAATTCATATCCTCAACAAGAGTACTATTTTGTTTTTCAAGGTTTCTAACCTTGTCAAGTGTGGTGGTGTGAGCACATGATAGTGATTCATAGGAAGTAAATAAACTATCCTTTTCATTTTTCAAAACATTGAATTCCTTTTTCAAATTTTTGTACTTAACAAGTAAATTTTGGAATTCATTTTGAAGATCATCAACATCATTTTGCAAATCACTATAATCATTTTGAATAACAATATCATAGGAAGTAGAGGGTTTAAGACATACCTCATTTTCTTCTTCGATGCCCATAAAACATTGTTCGACTACTCCATAGATGGCTTCTAATTTTTGCCACACTTCATGTGCCGATCAATTTCTACAATATGTTCATATTCCAAATTAGTAAGTGAACAATACAAAATATTGAGAGCTTTACCGTTTAAGGAGATGATTATCTTCTCTTCATCATTCAACTCTTTGAAAGCTTTGGAGGTGTATGGTGTGTCTATCATCGGAATGGATTCTCCATTTATGACGATGTTCCAAATATTGAACCCGCAACCTTGTAAATAACATTCCATTATTTCTTTCCAAAATGTAAAATTTTTGGAATCAAACCTAGGTGACCTGGTGGTGGAGGTCTTAGGAAAGGTGAGCTTCATTCGTAGTTGACGATCGTTCCTCTTCACTCGCGATGTGAAATGAGCTTGCCAAAGAGTTTGGCTCGATACCACTTGTAAGTCCAAGCGGCTACGATAATCAGAGGGGGTGAATAGATTATCTCCATCTTTTCGATTTTACCCTCTTTTTCGAACCGAAAGCTCAAAGATGATAATAAAGGTGCGGAATGTAAACAACACACATCGATTTATAGAGGTTCAACCCACCTAGGCCTAATCCTCTACCACCCCAAGATATCCGGGATGGATTTCAAAAGAAAAAGAATTTTATTAATTACCAAAATTAATACAACTTCAACTTACAACACCTTGAAGAGCACCACACTCTTCAACAACACCACCTTTGGAGATTCCCACAATCTCCTTTGAAGATTACCACAATCTTCCTTCAACGGCACCTTTGAAGATCACCACAATCTTCAATGTTGAAGAATACCAAATTCTTAAACACCTCAAGAGCACCACACTCTTGAAACACCTATCACCTAGATCACCCAAGTGTATTCTTACCACAAGAATACTCACAAGGATATCTTGTGTTGAATGATGACCAAAAATCAAGATTACAACTCAATAAAGAATACTACAATATGAGTGCAAAGTGTAATCAAGAATAGCCTAGACCTCAAGGATGTGAAAGTGATAAGCTAGGCAAAAATTACAATAAGAATAATAACTATGAAGAACAAGTGTTTGCTTGAAGTGTATCTTGTTGTGTTGTATCTCAATGGTTGTTATGGTTGCTCCAAAACTTCCTCTATATATAGGAGATGTCTTGTACATTATAGGCTCCTCTTGGGGACTTGAATTCTATAAAAATTTGCAAGACAATTGAAGAAAAGAGTCATTAGAAATCAACTCCATGATTTAAGGAAATGTTGTCTCTTTGTCAAACGGTTAGAAATTTGATGTCAAAACATAGGGCGGGCGTCTGTCGCAAGACCGATAAGAGAAAAAGAGAGAACATCAAAAATACTACGGGCGGCCGGTCGCGAGACCTCGACGGTCGACCTCATCCCCAACGGTCCCCCTCAATGATTTTTCAAGGATGCAAAGTTATGTTTCAACATTAACGCCAGGTGCGGTCGGCGTGGGTGTCGGCCGGTCGACATCATCATCAAGTCGACACTGGTCGGCCGGCCGACCTGGTCATTTTCTCCTCTGTCTCATTTTCTATTCCAAAATTCATCTTGGCACGGGTTGCCCTCTACGGCGATAGGTTGACCTCGAGGTAAATGTTGTCCAATTTTTGTCGAAAATAAAACTCAAGAAATACTCCGAAAATTTAGTAAAAATATTTTAAACCAATCGGGAGTATTTAGACAACATTTAGGAACCATGTTTTGAAGTAAAAACTTATAAACATAAAAACATTAAAAGTGTTGTCCAATTTTATCTAAAATAAAACTTGAAGAAATACTCAGGAAAACATTAAAACCATTTTAAATCATTTAGGAGTATTTGGACAATAATTTAAAAACATTGTTTTGGTGTAAAAATAAAATCATCAAAATTAAGATAAAAACATGTATCAAACAATTTCTTGTATTTTTGGTTAAGTGTTAAGAAGAAGAAGAAAATGTGTAGAGAGATGTAGGACGATTTTTAGAGAGAGTTGAGAGGATTCAAGGCTTAAAGAGATGAATGTTGGTGAAATGTAGTGATAAATGAAAGTTGAACAAATTTCTTTCTTACTTAGGCCATTTGGCCATCCATAATGGGGTGGAGGAGATAAAAATTTTATTTTGTTTTGATTAAATGATTTGTGAGGTGAATAATTGGGGAATTAAGGCATAAATTAGTAATAGGCAACTTTACTAGGGACAATTAGCCAAAATGCTAAGCTTAGGGGAATTTTTAAATTGTTCTTGTTTGACCAATTGGATGGTTGAAATTGTGGGATTATTCTAAGATGTAGGTTTGAATTAATGGTGTAAAAATACACAAGATGAATACACAAGGTGTACATGTACAAGAGTTTGGAGATATTTCTACACTTAAAATACCCACCATGGTCGTCCCTTAAGGGGTATTTGTGGCATTTCCATATTTTGTTTTTGTCCCAAAATTGATGATAATAGATGAATAATATCAATTTCAAAAATAATTAGTGATTTTCCTTTATCACTTATAAGTCTCATGATCACTTAATCTAAGTCGAGTTCTTAATTCTATAAGGTATAAATCTCTAAAATAAATAGTCTCTTAAATTTCTAAGATGACTAATAAATACACAAGTAATAATAATGATGATCAATCAAGTGATCATAAATGTGAAATCAAATTAATAAATGATTACGATCACAAGTAATAATTAAAAGAATTTAAATACAATTATATTTATCATTAATGTTTACCCGTCAAAGCGACGTGGTAGAATTGTCAAATAGTACAAAGACGATACGTGAGACAAGTACATGTTCGAATAAAAATCGAGGGCTTCACATTCTCCCCTCCTTAAAAGAATTTGGTCCCCAAATTATCTTGAGAATAGTTAAGGTATTGATTCCTCATGTCTTATTCCATCTCCCATGTTGCGTCTTCGTCTCGGTTGTGGTTCCACCATACAACTTTAACCATTGGAATCTCTCTATTACGCGGCGACGATTCTTTGGTCAATGATTCGATTGGTTCCGGTGTAAGATAAATTTTCCATTAGAGGAGGAGCATCACGAGTGATGATGTGCTTAGGATCTGGTTGATACTTTTTCAATCTCGATACATGGAATACATAGTGCATTCCGCATAATGTCTTTGGTAACTCTAGTCGGTAGGCCAACTTTCCGATACTTTGCAAAATCTTGTAAGGTCCAATATATCTCGGACTTAATTTACCTCCTTTCTTTGGGTTGATCAATCCCTTTCGTGGCAAAGAGTCCGAGAAATACTTCATCTCCGGCTTCAAATTCCAAGTCCTTTCTCCTCTTGTCCGCGTAACTCTTTTGGCGGCTCACGGTACATCGGATCCGTTCCTTGATCAACTTGACCTTCTCCATGGCCTCCTTAACTAAGTCGACCTTTGGAATCGAGGTGACTTTCGTTTCTCTTTTGGAGTCCATTGGTCATCAATCTCCCAGTGTAGTGGGATCTACACTTTCGCCCATACAAGGCTTCGTAGGGTGTCATCCCAATTGTGGCACGATAGCTGTTATTATAAGCGAGCTCGGCCAATGGTAAGTGTGCATCCCAACTTCCTTGGAAATCAATGTGCAGGCTCGCAACATGTCTTCCAGGGTTTGAATTGTTCGCTCGGTGGCCATCGGTTTGGGGGCGTCTTTGTTGTGCTAAAACTTAGCGAGGTACCCAATTCCTCATGTAAGAATTTCGAACGGAGACAAACCTCGGGTCTCTGTCGACACTATGTCGATTTGGCACTCCATGCGATCTAATGATCTCTTGGATGTAAATTTGCGCAAGTTTCGCAAGTGTCGGTTTTCTTCATGGGTAAGAAGTGTGCGATTTCGTGAGTCGGTCTACGACTACCCATATAACATCATCGCCTCGTCTAGTCCTAGGTAGATTCGTCACGAAGTCCATCGTTATGTGTTCCCATTTCCACTCGGGAATTCTCAACGGTTGTAATAAACTAGATGGTCGTTGGTGTTCGCTTTTATTCGTTGACAAGTCAAACATCTTGCAACAAACCGCTTACTTGGTTCTTCATGTTCACCCACCGAAATGTCGTTTCAAGTCCTTATACATCTTGTTTCCTCCGGTGTATAGTGTATTTCGAACGGTGTGCTTCGCTAGAATTCTCGCTCCTAATCGCTCGTCACTCGGTACACAAACTCGATTCGAAATCTGATGATCCCATCTTCATGTACCGAGAATTCCCGATCCCTCTCCTTTAAGTATCTTCTCTTTCGAGTCTTTGAAGTTGCACGTGTCTCTCTTGTCTTTGTTTTGATCTCGTTCGATGGGTCGGGTTAAAACTGAAATGTTAGCACACAAAATTTAAGTATCGGTTCTTGTCGGATTCCAAGTGCTCAACTCTTCTAAAGATTTCCACTCTCGAATCATTAGTCCGGCTAAACTCGCCTTTCTGCAAGAAAGCGTCGGCTACTACGTTAGCCTTCCCCGGGATGGTATTGAATATCAAAGTGATAGTCTTCTATTAACTCCATCCATCTTCGTTGCCTCAAATTGAGATCCTTCTAAGAGAATAGATACTTTAGGCTCTTATGATCCGTGTAAACCATGAATGTTTCTCCGTAGAGATAGTGCCTCCATTTCTTTAACGCAAGAACTATTGCTACCAATTCCAAGTCATGTGTTGGGTAATTGGCTTCATATGGCTTGAGTTTCCGTGATGCGTAAGCAATGACCTTTCCTTCCCGCATGAGTCGCTCCTAGTCCTTCCTTTGATGCATCACTATAGACGATAAAGTTTTTGTTCCCTTTGGAAGGGCTAAGATCGAGCCGTAGTAAGTCGTTTCTTGACTCTTGAAACTAGCCTCACACTTGTCATTCCACTCAAACTTGACTTTCTTTCGGGTTAGTCGAGTGAGTGGTCCGGCTATCTTGGAGAAATCCTGGATAAATCTTCGATAATATCCAACTAGTCTAAGAAACTTCGATCTCCATTACTGAGACTCGGGTTGTTTCCATTCAACCACTTTGTTTGTACCTTCGAAGGATCTACGGCTATCCCAAAGGTCGGATACTATGTGTCCCAAGAATACGACTTCGCTAAGCCAAAATTTGCACTTGCCGAATTTGGCATACGGCTTGTGCTCTCGTAGTGTCTCCAAAATGATTTTGAGATGCGTTCATGTTCTTCTCTAGACTTAGATTATACGAGTATGTCATCAATGAATATCACTACGAATTGATCCAAATAAGGTTGAAAGACTCGATGCATCATGTTGGGAAATTTATTGTTTAGATTTTGATGAATGCCATGTAAAACTTAGACTAGAAAGTTGGCACCCCATTTTCTTTGTAATTTGCATTGTAATAGAGAGGGTTGTACGAGCCGAGTCAATTCAAACTATGTCCGGATATGCAAGAAGTCAATCAAGGCTAAAATGAAGACTCATTGTGAAGCATTTGGAGTATGACAAGGAGGAGAAGTCAAGAACTCGATGAAGGAGTAGCGGCTATAATCTGTTTGTGAGAAGTGTCGATCAAGTCAACTCAAGACAGCCAAGTTAAGTTGAAGTGACAGATGAGTCTTCCAATGATTAGGGAGCCGACTAAGTCACCACGGGGAAGTTAAGAAAGCTATGATCAAGTCGAGACAATCAAAAGAGTTTGTTGCACGTAAGTCAAGAAAGTTACTTAAATAAGTAATACTTCCATGCTATAATATTCCAAAGTGCTCAGTACCCGAGAAGCGTGCAAAAGGAATAAACCAATGGGATGCACTTTGCACTGTCGGACTACGAAAAGTCGATGGTTCATTTAATACGAGGTAATGTCAATTTCAAGGATCGCAACAAGACAAGCCAACGACCACTAGTGTCTTTTGAAAATCAGTCTATCTCTTCAACGGGCAGATTTTTGAAAGAACTATAAAAGCGAGAGGAATCAATTTGAGGAAAGGTGACCTTGTTACTTGAACCCACGAACATTCAAGCTAACATTTGAACCGTAACTCGCAAAATATTCTCAAATTATTCAAGCAAATCCTCAAGCCTAAATTTCGAAGGAAATCAATCCAACACCAAGTCCGTGAAGGAAAGACAACTTCAAATGTTGAAGAGGAAACTTTTGAAGAATCAAAAGGGGTCTACATTCCAAGGAGGATTGTAGAAAGGTTCAAGGTCGAACAGTCTCAAGTTATTGGAGGGCTTCGTGATCAAATCCAAGAAGCTTGAGCAAGTGAGTCAAGTAGCAAAGCGATCGCCCTGTGAAGAAGCCGAGTCGGACGAGAAGCCGGATGTGTGACCAAGGCATCTCCAGATCGAGTCCCAAAGGATCAAGTCATTTGTGTGATCAAGACTTGTATCCGGATTTGTTAACCACTTTGTACTCGATCAATACTTAGTGGATTCCTCCAGGAGTTGGAGAAGAGAGAGTAAGAAGAATTACCCCATCTTCGAACCTCTATAAAATTCATTGTGTCATTTACATTTCAAGCATTTACTTTTTGCATATTATTTAATATCTTGATAATTTGCATTCCAATTGATATTTAACAAAGTGCTAAAATCAAGTGTTAAAATAAACTTAGACCAAATTCAAGGGTGTTAAGTCTTCCAATAAAATCTTATCACAACCAAGTTAAGTATAAGGCTAAGCGGTGATTTATTCTATCAACAAAACTCGGTTGAGTCTGCTGAGTGGCTAACTCTATTTGGTTAACTAACTTAGCTGTCCATCAAGGACTTAGCTATGAAATTAACTCGAATAATTTTAAAAGGACTAAAATCGAAAAGTTGGTAAGGTTTATTCAACCCCTCCCCTTCTAAACCTTACACTCACACCCCTCGGGACCTACACATCGATCCATGCTTATTCGTTGGAGCGTTCGTCGGACAAAAGGCATCACTACAAATTCGTAGTGTCCATATCCGGGTTTGAAATGCCATTTTGGAAACGTCTTCTTCACGAATCTTGAGTTGATAATATCCATTTTGTAAATCAAACTTGAGTACACCGTCGCTCCTTGAAGTTGATCAAACAGATTAAATGCCTATCCTTGGGGAGGGGTATTTGTTCTTGATGGTCACGCTATTAAGACCGCGATAATCTATACACAGTCTTAATGTGCCATCCTTCTTCTTGACGAATAGTACCGGTGCTCCCCAGGGAGACGTACTTGGTCGGATAAATCCTACATCCATCAGTTTCTGTAATTGAGTCTTCAACTCTTGTAACTCAATAGGAGCCATTCTATACGGCGTTCTGGCGATCGGGGCGGTTCCTGGTAATACCTCAATGGTGAACTCGACTTCCCTATCTGGAGGGACAGTGGTGAGTTCTTGTGGAAATATATCCTTATATTCCGATACTATAGGTACTTGATTAATTTGCGTCTCAACCTGGGTTTGTTAATTACAAACACCAAGTACCCTTGTGCCCCTCTAGTGATCGCTTCCTCGCTTGCATTCTTTGAAATGATTGGCGCAATCTTAACTCGTGCTCTTCCCGAAATTTCTACTTCGGGCTTAAGGGTTCACATAGTTTAATGAACTTGCGATGGCGGTCCATTTGTGCATGGTTTGCGGACAACAGTTCATTTCTAAAATTATGTCGTATTCGGATATAGGTAATAAAATCAAATCGGCAGAAAAATTATCTCATCAATCTTAATTTTGCATGCATTATAGATAATATTTGTTATCGGCTTGCGCCCATAGGAGTTGATACTTTAGACCTATAGGCATATGTTCCATGCATGCATGCGACTTTGTGTACAAAATGTGGTGCGACAAATGAATGCGTTGATACAGGTCAAATAGTACTTTAGCATAGTGGCTAGATACTAGAAGCGCACCTTCCATCACGTTTGTTGCCTCCGAGCCTCATGTCCGGCTAGTGAAAATGCTCGGCGGGCATCTTGCCATTACCCTGGCCGTTACCCGACTTACGTGGTTGCACCTATTTGGTCCGGTCTTCGTATTTGGGCAATCCTTCAATCGTGCTGATCACTACCACAGGCGTAAACACCTTCCCTGTTTACGCCAACGGTCATTGGCGTATGCCCGGTTTACGGCAATGTGTACACACTTGACCGGCATTTTTTATCTTGGCCCTTTTCCTTTATCCGTCTCATTAATGGTCCCTTCAAACTTAGCAGTGCTTAGATGGTTGTCCACGATTTGTCCTCTTGAGATGTTTGATGACCTACTCTCTTGAATCTGTCGTCCAATACGATTGATCCCGACTCGATGCGAGAGCGCTTTATCGTGGTGAGTAGGTTGTCATTTCATCAAAGGCTCGCTTTTGAAGTTCTAGCTTGATCCCCCCGTGTGAACTTATATAATTTGTCCTCTTTTGGAATAATTGTCCCCAGAGCGTATTTGGACAATTGATGAAACTCGACTCATCTTGGGCTACGGACATGTTCCCCTATCTCAACTTATGGAACTCGTCTGGCGTGCCTCCTTCACGACTTGGGGAATGTCTTGCTCATTGAATTCAGCCAGAAATTTTCCCACGTCCTACCTACTTGGTCTTGTTCCCATTTTCTCTCAATTGCTCTCCACCAATCTCTAGCACCAATTCTAGTCGGAACACGGCGAGCGTAACCTTTTGTTCCTCTGAGTATTGGAGAGCATTGAAGATATTCTCCAGTTTCCCAATTCATTCTTCTGCCTTTAAGTCATCAGGCTCTCCTAAAAAAGCCAGTGGGTCAAATCGCAAGAATCGCTCCGAGTGCGATCATTCGCCTCTCTAGCGGGCTCGGGAATACGCCGTTGAGGCTCTGCTTGTTGCCTCATGAAGACCCATATCTGTTGCAGGGCTATTGCAGTCAAGTTATCTCCTGCGACTGGCGGAAGAGGTGGTGGTAGTTCGGGGGAGGGTACCCGTTCCCTGGGTACGTCCTCATACCTTGGGGGAAAATGGCGGGGTCTCCCACGTCCACGGTTTCCAGCCATGTATCTGTAGTTTAGCTACAATTCAGAAGAAATGATTTCAATAAGTACTCGCATATAACAAGTTATATCACAACAAAGCAATATACAAGACATAGAATAAGTAGAAAAGTATATTCATTGATGTGAAATTTGAATACACCGAATGAGTTCATACAACAGAATATAGAATCGAAGATAAACTAGAGTCGAGGATACAACTTGATCAAAGTACAACGAAAAGCAAAATACAACAGGATGGAAATAGGCGTCGGCTAAAATCTAGCATAGAAGCTATCTACTCGGTGAGGTCGCCGTCATCATCACTAGCGGCCTCCTCCAAAACCGAACCTGATCGGGCCGAGGTACCGCCTCAAAGATTAGGCAAACGATCGGCTAAATCGCCACTTTGCTCGATCCGGGCGTCATCAAATGGGGTATCTTCAAGTGCCTCGGCTCTCCATCCTCCATTGGATCCTCATCGGGATCCTCTTGAGGATCTTCTTGAGATCCTCCTCGGGATCCTCTTCATTATCGGCCTCGAGGTCGGGCATGGGTTCCGCCTCGGGTGGTGGCAACGGTGGCGCATTACCCGCTAAGGCGGCCTCCAGCAAAGATCCCGCCGAGTTAAGGCATGTGTGAAATCCTTGATCACCCGCATTTGTTTGATGATAGTATCTTGAGCGTCCGATGGTGGCCTCGACATGTATCGTCCCTTTCCCACTTTTTGCGGCCTTCCTTGCGCGCGTTCCATCTTTTTGCGAGTAATTTCCAAGTGTTCCTGGATTGACTGGATTTGATCTTCGCGAGCACGGATGGTATCCTCGCGATCTTTAGCAAGGAGGGTAAGGTCGTTCTTCTCCTCTTGGCTCTTCGCCAGGAGGTGTGTTAGTTCTTGGTTGCGGCGACGTTCCTCTGCAAATTCTGAGGTAGCCCGAAGATATTCCTGGTACCAGTGGTTCGTGTATGCCCGAAAGTAATCACGTTCGCACGGGCCTCCAATAATTCCCACCAAATAGGTGGCGTCGGCTCCATCCCGAACAAGCCAAACTAAGAAGGATTAGACAAAGTAAGAAAAGATAAGGAAGAACAAGGAAAGGATGACTAAGGAGAGTCACCAAGAGTCAACTAAGTCAAATCAAGTATGACTATGGATTCTCCAAGTATAAATTCGACTTAACATAAACATCAATAATACGGTTCTATACCATTATTGAAATCGATTTCACACTTAATTAGTCAATTCGTGGTACTACCCAACACAATCCAGGGTCCTATCTCGGGTCATTTTCGGTGTAAGTTTCCATCTTACTAGCCGAGCTCGAAACCATAACCATCACGCCCAAACGCGACGCAATGGCGATCAATCACTTAAACGATTTATAAACCCAACATTCTAGAAAATGATGCAACAATCCCAAGTGAAACAAGGTCTAAAGTAGCGGAAATAAAATAAGTACATCACGATTACAAATACATCCCAACAACCAATAGCTTACGGTCTTAACTAGGAAATAAAGTACACATCATATCACCGATTAAGTGTCAAAGGGTCCTACGCCCTTAAATTACAACCAGGAATGGCAAAAGAAAATAAAAGAGTCCAACAAGAGAAAAAAAAAAAAGCGAGTCCAAAGAACATAGATATCAATAGGAAGTAAGACCAACAGGAGCACGAGAATTCAATCCAAGCGGGTTCAAACTTCTTCGACAAAGTCATCTTCTAAGGTTAGAAAAAGGAGGGGTGAGACAGATATCTCGGTGGATGGGGTGATCGTGTGCAAGTGTGGCGATATATATAGTTAATGCGAGAAATTTAGTTGTATGAAAACGCGTGAGAGATGATGCATGATTTCACACACGATCCACAAGCGTCATGATAAATATATTTAAGTAATATTCTTATACGCTTAAGAAACAGATTCGTGGTCAAGAAGGCATTCTCGTCCAAGCAGGGGAGGATTGCGTACGGATTTGTAACGCCAATCCTATGCAAGACAAGTAAGCGGTTGCGCACGGATTTGTAGCGCCAACCAAATGGGTTCGATTAACTCCGAGAATCGTGTGGATCGAGAGCGCGATTCCTTCGTTCTTCCTTGTAACTCCCGAGCAAGATGGTCAAGACCTGTCACCTTATCGCTCCATGGCAAAGACAAAATCCACAATGGAGCTAGTAAGGCTCGGATTTGTCATAATCATGATTATACCTCAAGTACTACGACCCGCTTCCCTTGGACAAACTCCATCCCTTAGTTGCGGGATTAGGGACGATGGGGCGGATAGTAGAATAGCAGCCGAGTTGCCCGATTCCATCCCCCGACGTATCCATTCTCCGATCGTGAGCTCGACACACCAAGTTGACTCGAGACAGGAAAGTAAGTGCACGTTCGGGTAGTCAACCAGGCGATCAAGTATATTGATTCGAGAAGCATTTCTTAAAAAAGTTTCAAAATTTGCGTAAGGTAATTATGGCGTTGGTGGAGTTATTTGGATGAAGATGATTATCGGGAGGATAAGAAATCTTCGATATCTTGAAATATTAGGCGGAACATAAGTCCGTTATAGATTCGAAATCGCAAGGCAGGAAGTCGCCCCACGATCGCGTATTAATCGGTCAAAACGATTCGATAAATCAAGGGATTTTTGAGAAAATAAAATATTTTAATCAATAAGTAAAGTCAGAGGGTCCAGGAAAGCTTCTTTAAAATAAAAATAATTTGAGTTAGGTCCTTGTAAAAAGAAAATTTACAATTAGCCCCGTTTTGTAAAAACCAATTCTTTTGGGGTTAAAAATTGAATAAATAAATGTCCCGACCTTGAAACATTATGAGGTCAGTTCCTAAATTCTCTAAATTGTTCATAGATTTAGGTTTTTAAAGTTTTGAGGTCGAGTTTTTATAAAATTCTCACATTAGCCCCAAATTTGTTAAAATTGCCATTTCGGGCTCTAAGTTTAAAATAATTGGAACTCACAAGCCGGAAGGGATTTAATGTGATTCCAGTTGTAAAATGTCACTAAGGTCAATGGGATATTGGGACAAAAGCAGTTTTAAAAAGAAGTAAGTATAGGTCCCTTAACTTTTGAAAAATCTCATTTTTGTCTCATTTTGAAATAATTGCCTTTAAGGCTTTTAGAGGTGTAATTGTTATTGAATTTGAACCTTGGGTCCAAGATATAATTATGTTATAGTTAAATTAGTATTTCCAGGTGCATGAACTGCATAAGTCTTGGAAATTGTATTTTGGTCCTCAAGTTTAATCTTTTACAATTTGGTCCCTTAATTTTTTAAAATTACTTTCCAAGCTCTAAACACTTAGATTTTTGGAATACACTTAAAATATGTTATTTCCAGTCCCTTAAGAGTTAAAATTTCAAATTATAAAATTAGGGTTTGGTACAATTTCGAAAATTGCAAAATAGCCCTTAAACTTCTAAAATTTTACAATCTAGTCCTTGAGCTTTTAAGGGTTGATTTTATTTATCTAAAAACTCTTAAAACTTTATTAAAATGTCAAAACATAATTTTTGAACCTGAGTTTAGTCCCAAAAATCGAAAATTACAAAGGGATCCCTTAAGTTTTAATTTCTTGCAATTAAGTCCACCAACTTTCTATTTTTGCATTTTAAGTCCAAAAGTTGAAATTTAATCAATTATGCTCGACTTGTCCAGGTTACAAATCATTCAAAACATAGATTTCAAGATTCATACACATACATATCCTTCTCATACAATATTTCATCAAGTATAACAATAAAATGTACATGTATGCCCTATTTTTCAAATCGCATTTTCGAGCAACACTTGAGAATTTTTCCAACTTGATACAAGAAAATAGCATGCAATACATAATATATATCTCAAGTGCTCAAAATCAAAATACTACATGCCATTTTTTAAGTAAAACACCTAGAAGTTGAAAGGAAAATTTTTCACCCACCTTAAAGATCGGTTTGTTGGTGAAAATGGGATAAATCTCTCGATGAAGGAGTGATTTAGGTCAGCCCCTAAGTCAAGAAATATCAAAAAACAAATATAGGAGTTAGAAGAATGTGGTTAAAATTTTAGGCAAAAGAAGAAGATGGTGAGAAATTTGGAAATACTATACTTACCTTGTGTAGTGAGTAAAATGTGACTAGTAATGGCTTCCAAGTGTAAGGTTTTGGTCACCCTTAATGTCAACCACCAAGGTCAGCCCCTAAAACTCCAAAAATGAAAATGGAGTGTCAAAATTTGGAAAATAGAAAGAGAAGAAGAAAAGGTACTAAAAATTCCATTTCTTACCTCATAGTCAATATCTTCACAATTTTTCTTCAAGATGACAAGTCTCTTAATATCTTCAAAGGTCTTCTAGGTATACCTCAAAATCTCAAAATCAAACTTAAATTAGAAGGTGAAAGAGGTGAGCTAGAAGGTATAAGAATAGATTGAAGAAGAAAATTTCTTACCTTGTGTAGTATATGGTTCGAATTTTTGTGAAGTTTAAGAGGGAATTTCTTGTATTTTTGGTTAAGTGTTAAGAAGAAGAAAATGTGTAGAGAGATGTAAGAGGATTTTTAGAGAGAGTTGAGAGGATTCAAAGCTTGAAGAGATGAATGTTGGTGAAATGTAGTGATAAATGAAAGTTGAACAAATTTCTTTCTTACTTAGGCCATTTGGTCGTCCATAATGGGGAGGAGATAAAAATTTTGTTTTGTTTTGATTAAATGATTTGTGAGTTGAATAATTGGGGAATTAAGGCATAAATTAGTAATAGGCAACTTTACTAGGGACAATTAGCCAAAATGCTAAGCTTAGGGGAATTTTTAAATTGGTCTTGTTTGACCAATTGGATGGTTGAAATTGTGGGATTATTCTAAGATGTAGGTTTGAATTAATGGTGTAAAAATACACAAGATGAATACACAAGGTGTACATGTACAAGAGTTTGGAGATATTTCTAAACTTAAAATACCCACCATGGCCGTCCCTTAAGGGGTATTTGTGGCATTTCCATTTTTTTGTCCCAAAATTGATGATAATAGATGAATAATATCAATTTCCAAAATAATTAGTGATTTTCTTTGATCACTTATAAGTCTCATGATCACTTAATCTAAGTCGAGTTCTTAATTCTATAAGGTATAAATCTCTAAAATAAATAGTCTCTTAAATTTCTAAGATGACTAATAAATACACAAGTAATAATAATGATGATCAATCAAGTGATCATAAATGTGAAATAAAATTAATAAATGATTACGATCACAAGTAATAATTAAAAGAATTTAAATACAATTATATTTATCATTAATATTTACCCGTCAAAGCGGCGGTAGAATTGTCAAATAGTACAAAGACGATACGTGAGACAAGTACATGTTCGAATAAAAATCGAGGGCTTCACACCAAACATCCGCAAAAATTTGGTTTCGGGTTCATTCTGGTCAATCATGCGTTTAGACTAGTTTTGAGTCACGAAAAGTTTGTCTTAGCAAATTTGGACAGTTCCTTGCAAGGGTTATCTAGACAAAGGACTGTTCAAAATGAATGTAATGAATGTACGCCGTTTGGCGAGAATATGAATAAGAATGAGTGTTCTTCTATTTATATTCTTTGAGTGCTCTAATTTATGGCATATTAGATTAGGACATGTAAATCAACGCTATAAAAAGATTGGTAAATTTAAAATTAATTAATTTACAGAAGTAAGCTCACAAAGGAAATGTGAAGTTTGTGTTGTAGCTAAAATAGCTAAATTACCGTTTCATTCGGTTGAAAGGAGCACTTCAACTTTAGACTTGATACACACTGATGTGTGTGACCTAAAATTTGTGCAAACTAAAGGTGGTAAAAAATATTTTATCACATTTATTGATGATTGCACAAGGTTTTGCTACTTATACTTGTTAAGAAGCAAAATGAAACATTACAAGCTTTTGAGAATTATAAAAATGAAGTTGAAAATCAACTTGGCAAAAAGGATTAAAATAATTGAAGTGATAGAGGTAGTAAATATGTTGCACCATTTGAAGAACTATGTACCCAGTCGAACATAATTCAGCAAACAACAACACCATATTCACCACAGTCTAACGGTGTTGCTGAACGCAAAAACAGGAGTCTTAAAGAGATGATGAATGTCATGTTGATTAGTTCAGTTACCCTGCAGAATATGTGGGGGAAGGCATTTTTAACGACCAACCACATATTGAATAAAATACCACTTAAAGGGAAAGATAAGACACCTTACGAATTGTGGAAAAATAGTAAGTCTTCTTATAAATACCTTAAATGTGTAGAAGTGTTTAGCTAATGTAGCAACACACGAACCAAAATAAGTTAAAATTGGACCAAAGACAGTTGATTGCAAGCATTTTGTTTGTGGAAACACATCAAACAAAGGTTGAGTGCAATTTGTACTAAATCTAAAAAAGCCAGAACATTTAAGTTAAGATAATCATCATTGAAGTAAAGCCAAAGAGAGGTCCAAGAATGCCTTTTCTATAAGGTCCAATGGTGATTCATATTTAAAAAGAAGGAAATTGCACAAAATAATATTGGAAGATTTTCAAGAATAAAATGAAATGGGGTACTTTTGTTAATGATAAAACTCTGTTTTTATGAGGAAAAAACTAAGGGGTGCTATTCAGGAGAAGGAGCTAAGATTCATAAGTTTTTCACAAGGAATTATCTAAAGACTTGGGAAATTAAGATTCATAAGGATTAAACTAAAATTGAGCTTTCTATTTTAACCTCAATACCTGAGTCTCACTTCTCCAATTACCACCTTACCTGCAAATGAACAAAGTTAAATTTTGTTATACCAAGAATATTTTAAGATCCTACAAAATATGAACTACAAAAAAAATAGAAATTACACAAAATAGTGTTTAAAGTTTTTCATAATAAAATGAATTGGATTCTTTTGTTATTCGAGAATGTTAAAAATTTTTGTTAAGAAAACTAACTAAGGTCTTTATTTAGAAAATGAGAGGAAAATGTGAAGTTTGTAACTCCCATTTGTAATTATTGAGTAATAATTTTGTAAAAACACACTAAAAGTCAATTTTCTTTTAAGAAAATAGCAATCAGTGCTATTGAAAAGATGAGAGTAAAAATGTGAAGTTTGTATCTTCTATTTGTAATTATTGAGTAATAATATTCTTAAAAAGCATTAAAAGTAGAATTTCTTTTAAGAAATGGCGAATCGGTGCTGTTATCTAGAAGATGGGAGTAAAATGTGAATTTTGTAACTCCCATTTGTAATTATTGAATAATAATTTATGCATCTTTTAAAAAAAAAAATATAATTTTTAAAACTAATTAATGCATAGATGTTTACTCCAATTTACATGTTTGGCTTTAGAATATAACTAGAACACCACCCGTGTGTTACGAAATTTGTCCAAAATTTAAATTTTAGCGTCACAAATTTATTTGTAATAATTATAAGAGATCCAAAACACTAATTAGAAATTTAAAAATGAAATTAAAAAATTAGAAGAGTATCGTGCAAATAGTTCACTTTGATTCTGAAAAACTTATTTATAAACTACACTATTTGTTCTATTTCCAAGTGTGCTGTCTTTGTCACAACAAAGAATTTTCAAACCCCTTTTGCTCTTAACTCCCGGTATGGCCACATAAAGTTGATCGTGAGATTATGATAAATACGTTAAATTTGGGATTATAATTTATTTTTAGAGTTGATATTGTGAGAAATTCCTTTATTTTGCTTTAGTATAACTGTATAATCACTATTCAACCTCATATCTATAATTGGATAAACTGGTTTTATTTTAATTTTAATTGTTGGGATATAGCTTATTTAATTTGATTATAATTTGGATTGAATTATTTAGTTAACTGTGAATATAACTGGTTAGTGGGTCAAACATGGATTTAATAAGAGTAATTTGAAATATTTTGGAGTTATCATAAATCGAAAATTAAAAGGTGCATATAAACCAAATATATTTTTGAACGATAATAATTTTAAAATGACAGCGTAGAAAAAACCTTGATATTTAGATTATTTCACATCTTTTAAAGTTGTTATTATTTTTAAATTTGTAATATTTTAAATTCAAAAATTTAAAAATATATTATCGATTCATTTTTAATTTATAGATAACAATGCCACATGGGTAATTAATGTCACAAGGATAATTATAAAGTAGACTTCGTGCGACCTTCCTCGCACGTTCCATCTTCTCACGAGTATTATCCGGCGTTCTGGATCAATCAATTTGGTCCTCGCGAGCGCGGATGATGTCCTCGCGGTCCTTAACGAGGAGAGTAAGGTTATTCTTCTCTTCTTGACTCTTTGTCGAGGTGTCCTAGTTCACGAGTGCATTGTCGTTCCTGGTAAGCTCGTAGTCGGCCCGTATGAATGCCTCGGGCGCCAATGAAGCTCTAAGGCCTTATAGTGATCCGTTCAAAACGAGCTTCTATTACGTCCCACCAGGTTGGGGTCAGTGCGGCTCCATCTGTCAAACAAAATCGAGGCGGATTAGACGGATGTAAGGAAAGATAAGGAGAACAAGGAAAGAATGACTAAGGAAAAGTCAAGTCAAAAGTCACTAAGCCAAATCAAGTATGACTATGGATTCTCCAAGTATAAATTTTAGCTTAACCTAAACATCAATAATATGGTTCTATGCCATTTTTGAAATAGATTTCACAACTTAATTAGTCAAGTCACGGTACTACCCAACATAGTCCGAGGGTCTTATCACGGGTCACTCGGTGTAAGTTTCCATCTTACTAGCCGAGCTCGATACCATACAATCACACGCCCCCAAACGTGACGCGACAACGATCAATCACTTAAAGTAAATAAATCAACAGATCTAAACCAAAGATACAACACTCCAAGTAAAATAGAGTCTAATGCAATGGAATTAAAATAAACACGAGTACAAATTACATCTTAAAGTCTGGCGGTATCCGAAAAACAACCCAAAAGATTATCTAAATTAACTTACAAAGTCAACGAAATAAAATGAAGGAGTCCAACAACAAATAAAAGTAAAAGGAAATGTCGCTCCTCATTTGCGATAGGGATTCAATCTGGGTAGGTTCGATGTCTTGGCGAACTCTTCATCTAAAGGTTAGAAAAAAGGAGGGAATGAGAGGAAATCTCAGTGGATGGGGTGATCGTGTGCAAGTGTGGCGATATAAATAGTTAATGCAAGAAAACGGTTGTATGAAAACGCGGCGTGAGGTATGATGCATGTGTTCACACATAGTCCACAAGCGTCGTGATAAATATATTAAGTAATATACTTATACGATTTAAGAAAACGATTCGTGGTCACGCAGCATTATGGTTCAAGCAAGACATGGGGATTGCATCGATGTGTAGCGCCAATCCTATACAAGACAATTAGTGGTTGCATCGATATGTAGCGCCAACCCGTTCCGTTCAACTCCGGAATTGTGTGGATCGGCAAAGCGATTCCTTTGTTCTTCCTTGTAACTCCCGTTCATGATGGTCAAAGACCTGTCACCTTATCGCTCCGTGAGGCAAAGACAAAATCCACGTTGGAGCTAGCAAGGCTCGGATTCGTCATAATCATGATTATACCTCAAGTACTACGACCGTTTCCTTAGACAAACTCCGTCCCTCGTTGCGGGATTAGGACGATGGGGCCGGAGAGTGGAATAGCGATGAGCTGCTCGGTTCCATCCCCGACGATCCATTCCATTGTGAGCTCGACACACCAAGTTGACTCAGCAAAGAAATTAAGTACACGTTCGGGTAGTCAACTCAGCAAATGAGTAGTATTATTGATTCGGGAAGCCGAGTTCATGAAAAGTTCTCAAATTTTGCACAAAATAGTTTTGGCGTTGGTGGAGTTATTGGGATGAAGATAATTATCGGGAGGATAAGTAGTCTTCGATATCTTAAGGATTAGGAGGAACATAGGTCCCGTTATAGATTGAAATCGCGAGCGAGGAAGTCGCCCGCGATCGGTTATTGTCGGCCAAGACGATCCGATAAGTCAAGGGATTTTTTTAAGAAAATAAAATATTTTAATTAAATATTAAAGTAATAGGGTCCAGGGCTCTTTCTTTAAAATAAAATAATTTGAGTTAGGTCCTTATTAAAATAAAATTTACAATTAGCCCCGCTTTGTAAAAACCAATACTTTTGGGGTTAAAAGTTAAATAAATAAATATCCCGACCTTGAAAAATTATGAAGTAAGTTCCTAAATTCTCTAAATTGTTCATAGATTCAGGTTTTTAAAGTTTTGAGGTCGAGTTTTTATAAAATTCTCACATTGGCCCCAAATTTGTTAAAATTGTCATTTCGGGCCCTAAGTTTAAAATAATCGGAACTCACAAACCGGAAGGGCTTTTAATGTGATTCTAGTTGGAAAATGTCACTAAGGTTAATGGGATATTGGGACAAAAACAGTTTTAAAACGTCATAAGTATAGGTCCTTAACTTTTGAAAATCTCATTTTTGTCCCATTTTGAAATAATTGCCTTTAAGGCTTTTAGGGTCCAATTGTTATGAAATTTGAACCTTGGGTCCAAAATATAATTATGTTATAGGTAAATTAGTATTTCCAGGTGCATGGGCTGCATAAGTCCTGGAAATTTCATTTGGGTCCTCAAGTTAAATCTTTTACAATTTGGTCCCTCAAGTTTTATAAAATTACTTTCCAAGCTCTAAACACTTGGATTTTGGAATACACTTAAAATATGTTATTTCCAGTCCCTTAAGAGTTAAAATTTCAAGTTTTAAATTAGGGTCTGGTACAGTTTCGAAATTTACAAATTAGCCCTTAAACTTCTCAAATTTTACAATCTAGTCCTTGGGCTTTTAAGGGTTGATTTTATTTATCTAAAAACTCTTAAAACTTTATTAAAATGTCAAAACATAATTTTTGAACCTGAGTACAGTCCCAAAATCGAAAATTACAGAGGGGTCCGTTAAGTTTTATTTTCTTGCAATTAAGTCCACCAACTTTCCATTTTTGCATTTTACGTCCAAAAATCAAAATTTAATCAATTATGCTCGACATTTCCAGGTTATAAATCATTCAAAACATAGATTACAAGAGTCATAAATATACATATCCATTTCAAGCAAGCATTCATCAAGTACAACAATAAAGTGTACATGTATGTCCTATTTTTCGATAAATTGCATTTTTGAGCAACACTTGAGAATTTTTCCACTAGATACAAGAAAATAGCATGCAATACATAATATATATCTCAAGTGCTCAATAACAAAATACTACATGCATATTTTCAATTTAAAACACCTAGAAGTTGAAAGGATTTTTTCCACCCACCTCGTAGTAGTTTCTCGAGTTGATCTAAAATGTGGTCTTCTTCCTTGAATCAACTTCTTGACTCAAACTCTTGAAGATCAGTCCCTAAATGTTATCCAAACCATATTTTGGTGTTAAAATTAAAGTCTCAAGTCTAAAGAAAATATACTAGTACCAAATGGTTACTACTCACCTTAATATCTTCAAGTAGTCTCAAAATGGAAATTTTCCTTCAAGCCTCTAACCTCCACTTGAGATGTAGGTCAGCCCCTAAACTCCAAAAATTTATATTCTTGAGTCAAAAATTAATTCTTCATGTTGTCAAGAGAAAAATACTAAAACCATAATTTTCTCACCTTAATAATATGTAATCTTGAATTTCCTCTTCAAGCTTGTAGTCAAATCTAGGTCTCTAATTCTTCAAGAATTTTCTCTAGGAGTACCTCAACAAGAAGGATTCAACATTATTAGATGGTGAAGGTATAATGTTGAGGATTGGAGAAGAAAAATAGAGTTGGGAGAAATGAAGATATTCTTACCTTATGCTTGAAGAATTTGATCCTTTAGAGAGGAAAATGGAAGCAAGTCTTGTGTTTTTATGATAATTATGAAATGAATAATATTGGTAGATAAAGAAAAAAAATAACAAAAATGATTGATTCCCCTAAGACAAGGAGCCAAAAGTTGGAGGAATAATAATCATGGTGTTGGTATTTTTATTTATTAGAATTTGGTGGAAAGAAAAGTTTGTCCATCCTTTAAGCATGTGACCAAAAGTTGAAAAAAAAAATAATATATATATGTAAATATATATATACATATATAATTGTAGGTCTTGAAAAGAATATGAAACAACCTCCCCATTTATGGTAATTTTCAAATTTTTAAAAATACAAAAAAATATTTTTTTTTAAAAAAAAATTGATTGGGAAATTGGTTGGGATGAATTATAGAATAAGATGAAATATTAGGATAAGGATTGGAATGTACTCCTAAATTATTGGAGGTCTAATATTCCTAAAGTAGTAGTCATTCGATCAAGTATTAATACTAGAGGAAGAATATAAAATTGCTAAGCTCTAAAAATACGAAATGCGTAATTGACGTTGGAAGAAATAAATAAAAATAGAGTCGAGTTTCATTAATAATATGTTTGTGATACATAGCCGAATAAATAATCACTACATAACACCGAATCTCACGTTAAAATTCGGGGTCTCACATGGAATTGAGAGAATTAGGAGTTGACACATGTCAAAATTAATGAGGTGATGACATGTGTCAACTTTATTTTTCTTTTAGTATATAGGGTTGATTAGAATTGTGTGTGTATGTAATTAGGGTCATGGGCCTCATGGCCATTATATGTGTATGGGGTCATTTTGGCAAATCAAAAATTCAAGAAACCATGAAAGTCATTCACACTTTTATAGAGACTAGTAAGGTAAACGTGCGTTGCACGTGAACCAAATAATTTTATTAATTTAACTCAAATTAAATCTATAAATTGGAATTAATTTTTATTATATTTTTTGTATTTATAATAAATGTCATTCATGTATTTTGATCTTAAAAGAAAGTTTGCAAAAACTAAATTTAAACTTATTTGTCGTGAAATATGGTTAAGACATTTTGGACTAAAAAACATGATACTTAAATGATATTATCGTTCAACAAAGTACAATGGATATTAAAAAACTGATGAGTAATCTATATAAAAATTTAAAAAATATATATTCAAGACGAGTTTTAAATTAATGCATCTTGTTTATTTTTTGAGTGTCTACTTCTTCTTCATACTTAGCTTTGAGATTTTTTTGCAATTTTTTTTAATGCACTTTTAGCCTAGGCATGATTGGTTGACGTATGGATGTAGTTCTCTTTTACTCCATTTTCTAATGTGTGTTATCTTTTTAAATCGGTTTGACTACAAATTTCAGTTTTTCATTCATCACATGTGCCTCTTTTGTTAAGAACGATGAGAAAGTAAAATTCTATTTTATGTTTAGAAGCTTAGCTCCCGTACATATTTTGATTCATGTTCTCCTTTTTTATATATTTAAGATGATGGGAATCAAATCCCACACCTCTAGCTGGGATGGAAGTATTTACCACTCGACCATTATCCAATTTTTCTCATGTTCTCCATGATTAAATTAATTATTTATATAACATAAATGAAGATAAAATAGACTAATCAATTGTAACTGAAAACAGTCAATAAATTGATTCAGTTTGAAAGAATAGTCACATTTATATATCAAATAAACAATAGAACCACATCATAGAAATCAAAATTATTGAGTGTCTAACAATATTTATGCTCTATTCTATTATCATTAACAGCAAGCACGACATCATAAATTTATTATTTCCACATATTTTTTATTATTGAGTGTCTTTGATGTGACTAATTGTTATTCTAATTAATTTTTGTATCAAAATTAGTTATGTAATATAGTAATGACAAATCTAATAAGAAAAAATTATTGATTAGTACATTGAAATAAATTACATGAAGAACCTCAATTACGTCTTTTATGTTGTTTTCTTTCAAAAAATCACTTTACATTCTAAAAATCCATCCAATGGAGCATATCCAAAGTATAATCCATCATTCGAGTTTTACAACAAAATTATAGAATATAGAATATAATAATCCGAGAAGTGTGTCAAATAACCGTAAAACATAGGTTAAGCTATAGCATTTTTATAAAAATGGCATAACAAAAGGCCTCCTCACTTTTTAGTTATCATTTTCTATGCATGTGACATTTTCGAGCAAAATTTAGGTCTCAATTTATTATGGTTTTTTTTTGTTGTTGTAAAATCGGAAAAACATCATATATAAATTGTGGCTATCTTTTTATTATCTTAAGCATAAAAATTTATTTTATTCATTTTATCTTTTCGGTGAGCATCGTTCAATGTAGCATAAAATTTACAACACATTTCACAAAAGTATAATGCATGTATTTGAATGCTTAAAATGTTAAAAATAAATTCTTCATAAATTCATTATTTCCACATATATTATTTTTATTATTGAGTGTCTTTGATGTGACTAATTGTTATTCTAATTAATTTCGTATCAAAAATTAGTTATGTAATATAGTAATGACAAATTTAATAGCAGTAAAAATTATTAATTAGTACATTGAAATAATTATATGAAGAACCTCAATTACGTCTTTTATGTTGTTTTCTTTCAAAAAATCACTTTATATTCTTAAAATCCATTCAATGGAGCATATCCAAAGTATAATCCATCATTTAGAGTTCTACAACAAAATTATAGGTTATATAATATAATAATCCAGAAGTGTGTCAAATAACCGTAAAACATAGGTTAAGCTATAGCATTTTTAAAAAAATGGCATAACAAAAAGCCTCCTCACTTTTTAGTTATCATGTTATATGCATGTGACATTTTCGAGCAAAATATTGGTCTCAATTTATTATGTTTTTTTGTTGTTGTAAAATCGAAAAAAAAAACATCATATATAAATTGACAAAGCTATCTTTTTTTATTGTCTTAAGCATAAAAAAAATTATTTTATTCATTTTATCTTTGTCGGTGAGCATCTTTCAATGTAGCATAAAATTTACAACACAATTCACAAAAGTATAATGCATGTATTTGAATGCTTGAAATGTTAAAAATAAATATCTTCATAAATTTAAATCTTCGACCTAATATTAAATCAGTTTTACCATATGATGAATTTGATGTTGAAGAATGTCAATATATACATTTGAGCATTTGATTAAAGGATTATTATTATTATCCATATATAGATTTCTATATATGAATGTTTAGAATTTTACTTTTGAACTCTAAAGAAGGGAATAAATATAACTTTTCAAATCTTACTCAAATTATTGTTCTTGTTTGTCTCTTGATACTCCATCACAACTTTTTCATTTATTAATTGTATGTATGTATATTGTTATTCATAGATAGAATTTTATTTAACAAAATAAAATATAATATGAAAAAAAATAAGAAATATGAAAAAAATTAAGAAAAAAGGTTAAAAGTAAAGAGGATTAAAAGGTATGTCCGTCATAGTAAAATTTAGAAGAAAAACATGAAAAATGCTATTTAGATCTTTGTTAATTTAACATTTACGATAAAATCTGGTTGCACTTGAAAAATATACATTTTAAAAATTAAATTGTTAAAGAGAGGGACATGTTTTAAAATGCATAACTATGAAAATAACGTCTGACCAAAATTTAAATTATTACTTTAATAATACATATATATGTACACTACAAAATGTGAGATCAAAATCATAATTATTTTTTTATATATAAAAATTAAAGTACAGTGCTTATATCTTCAAAGAGACTCAAGATTTAAAGATGACTAATATTAATTATTTTGTTAATGAAATTAATATTTAAATTATAATGAACAATTTATTTTCAAAATCATGTTTATTTTTGAAATAAGAAGGAATATATTACTTTGATCCATTAATAATCTTTTTGATAATTTTTTCACTCAAATGTAATCTTGTGGTCGCCGCTTAAAATTCAAATATCAAGTAAGTTTTATAATTATTGTGCATAACTTAATAAAATATTTTTTTAAGTAAAAGATTACCATATCAACATGTAGGTTATAAAATATGTACTTATGATATAAATGTCAGATTATTATTATTTTTAGTTTTTCTTAGCATATTATATTACATTTTTTTGATTCTTGTTTCCATATTATATTGATTCTTGTTTTCATATTATATTACATTTTTTTAGTTATACTTCACAGAATAAAACAGGTTTTATTTGAAATGATTTTTAGTTGTACTTACATATGTACATATTATGTTTCCATATTTCCAAATTTTTTTAGTTATACTTCTTTAAATTTTAAGGTTTTGATTCTTGTTTCCATATTATATTACATTTTTTTTGTTAAGTTAGATTATTTCACTACCTAAATAATATAATACATATCTTTTTACCTAAAATTATATAAATTATTAAGGGTGTATGTAAGTTTTAAGCAAAGCTAAGTATTGTCATACATGTTAAAATGTACATATGTAAGTGATTTTTCTTCAATACTTCTTCTACCATTATTACAATAGTGTGTGTGTGTGTATATATATATATAGGATATGAATCAAATAGGTCCTTCTACTTGGGGTGAGTCCATGGGGACACATCCTAACCATAGATCAACAATTTTGGGTGGTCCAGATTTTTAGGGCTTTTTTATGTTTATTTTTTGTTTCAGCAATTAAAAAGGGTAGGGTGGTAATTTGGCACTTTAGAATCAGTTACTAAGATTTCATTCCCTCTTTCACGCGATTTCACCCACTCTTCACGCATACTCTCTCTCCAGCGTTTCAGTTTCAAAAAAATTTCTCTGTTGCTTATGTAGTATAGGGTTGTTGCTTATGACTTGTTTATGTAGTTAATGTATTTGTGATGCATGTGTAGTGTATATTCGTTGCTTATGTAGTATATGCTTATCACTTATGTAGTATGAGTTTGTTCCTTATGACTTGCTTATGTAGTTAATGTATTCGTGGTGCATACGTAGTGCATATTTGTTGCTTATCTAATATAGACTTGTTGCTTATGTAGTATGAGTTTGTTGCTTATGACTTGCTTATGTAGTTAATGTTCTGTGGTGCATACGTAGTGTATATTCGTTGCTTATGTAGTATAGGCTTATTGCTTATGTAGTATGTGTTTGTTGCTATGACTTGCTTATGTAGCTAATGTATTCGTGGTGCATACGTAGTGTATATTTGTTGCTTATGTAGTATAAGATTGTTGCTTATGTAGTATGGATGTGTTGCTTATAACTTGCCTATGTAGTTAATGGTATATAAAAACACAATGACACATCTACACAAGCAACAAATTACATCTTCATAAGCAAACTTCGAATCAAGTCAAGCTCTAGCAACTATGGCAAATTGTACGCAACTTTTTCACACAATTCGTTGAAGAAGAAGGATGAATGATTTCTCACAAGTGAGTTGAAGAAGAAGGAGGATGATTAAGGAAGATGAGCTTTGTTCACGTTGAATTTGATGTGAGATTTGAATAGATTGTGTGATCATAATGTGAAGAATCCCATTAATATTGAGTAATTTTGTAGGATGACTAATTTACCCCTTTCTCTAATTACCAACATTTAATCTGAATTTTTAGCTCTAAAATCACAACCATTGAAAAATCTAGATACGTGGCTAGGATTGGTCCCTATGGACTTACCCTATGAGGTGGTCTCATATAACCCTCTCCCTATATATATACATATACATATATACTATTTTAACTGTATTTTATTTAAACCTATTTTAATTTATTATATTAGTTTTTATTTTTTTTTAAATCAAAGTCTATTTATTGATGCAGTTTTTTTCAACCAACCTCTATATAAGTAATAAATAAAAAAAACACTATCATAAAATAGAAAGACTAAAATAGGAACAATAATTTCAATCTAAATTAAAATTCCTGATATGTAAAATAGAATAAGATTATTAAAAGTCATATTAACTTCTTATTTATAATTTAAAAATAATATATTTTGCTACAATAAAATAACTTATTTTCTTTTTTTATCCAAACTTGTTAGACCTTTCATCCTATTAATTAAAAATTTATTATGCCAAGAAAAATAAAATTAAAATTAAAAAATATATTTTCTTGCTCTCTATACCTCCATATTAAAATATAATTTATAATTGCATTTCATTAAGTTTGAGGACAAATATTTATCCTTTTAAGTATCTTTTATAGTTAATTTCATGTTTTTATTATCATATTTCCTGGGCTTATTTAGCTAAAAGAATATAAAATGATATATTATTAAAACTGATTAATGAATCTAAATTATAGGATTTGAAAGTTCAAATGGTCCATCCATAAAAAACAATATGTGCATAAATAAATGTTAAAGAAAAATTAGTTCACAATTTTCAATTTAGCCTCAAATTTCTTACTATTAACTGTTTTATATTGTTATTGTAAATTTGCTGTAAAATCATTTTTTTTCATTTTTTATTTATTTAGTTTTAGAATAGAGATATATATGCCAACCCTTAAAAAAGTAAAAAAATTATAACTATGCAGTTGTGGATAAAAATTAAACAAATATTACTCATCTCATCCACTTCACTTTGAGATTTAAAATATCATTTCATTAATTTAAAACCCATAACTCTTAGCCAAGTTTATTTTATTTTTAAATTTTAGAGTATGTGTACTTATAATATATTTATTTTGCAAATTTAACTTTACATTATCACAATGATCGAGTTTTCTTTAATCGAAAGAATACATGAATAAAATAAACTAATAATTGAAGTTGAACCGTATATCCATTATTACGAGAAAAAACATATAAAGATTAATGAATTGATCTTAGAAACAAAATAATATTTATTCAAAATTTTAGTAAAAAATTATATTTAACTTATATATCTTAAAAACTAATTATTTTTTATGGGAAAAGCATAAAATTCCTTGAAATTTTCAATAGTCGCGAATTTCCATCTTCTCATACCTAAAAAATGTATCATTTACTCCAACAAATTATAATATTATCTCACAATTTAGAGTGTATGATAGATGATAAATTTATTATAGTATGGATATTTTCAACCAATAGTGAAGTTTAAAAAATGTATTTTGTCCTGCTATTTATTTTGAATTAATTAATATTAAATATTTTTTATTTATTTTTTCTCTTTATTTTGCTGTAAATTCATACTCTTTTTTCCTTTTTTGATGTATTTAATTATTTATAAAATTAAAGAAAAATATTATAAATGTGTATTTTACATAGCACTAAACTTTAAATGGCTAAAATTCTCTCATATGAAGTCTTTTATATATGCTTATGACATATGGTTGGAAAGCTCTCGATATCTAGTATAATATAAAATAAATATTATCTAAAAATTTAAATTATTTTAAGAACTAAAATTAAAATAAATCATATAAGAAGGGTTTGGAATATAAAGAGACACTTGTCAATATTATTAAACCAATAAAATCAAAATCAATATGAAAAACTACTTAATTACCCTTAAAGCTAACTTTACCATGAGGACATTTTTGGCAAATCAAAATTTTCAAGAAACCTTAAAACCTATTCACACTTTTATAATAGGTATAGATATATAGATAGATATAAATATAAATATAGAAAAATAACTATTTGAATATGGTATAAAGATAAAAATTTGAAGTAATGTAAAATGTATTTCACATACTATTAAATATAATTATTTCTAACAAAAACTAAAAACAAAACAAGAAGGAAAGAGTATATATTTATAATTTACATTTTCATTTAAACATTAGTGTTTTATTCATTTATATATTTATGTATATTTTGTGGAATATATACATAAAAAGTTTGAATTGAAATAATAATTCAAATCTAAATACAAATTCGAATTGTAATACGAATTCGAGTTTAGTCGAATTTCACCTCGAATAAGGATTTTCGAATAGAATTTGAAAAAAAAAAACCTCAATTCATTATATATTCGATTCAAATATTCATATTTGAAATTCGAGTTGATTCGAAATTCGATTTGAAATTTAAAAATTCTAAATCGAAATTAAAATTCGAATTCGAGTCGGATCGAATTTTGGATCCATTCGAAAAATAAACACCCCTAGCTACATATTATAGTTTGACATTATCATAATCAAGATGTCGATTATCTCATCATTTTATGCACGAAATAGTTACATAATGTTTAATTTTTAATCCGAATCTCATTGTACTAAATTTTTTAATCATTTGCTAACTGTGGTCCAACTTATTTATTATTATTCTTTTAATCTATGATGGAATGTGATTCGAAAAAAATTATGCATAGTTTCCATTGCAACTTTTCAGTAAATTCTATTTCTTTCTATTTATATATTTAATCAAGTAAACAACTTTTTTGGATAGTTGATTTGCATTTTGTTAATATAGTAAATTTATATAATAATATTTTAAACTTAAGGTAAGTTTGAAAAAATAGTTTGAATTTATATAATATTTTAAACTTTAGGTAACCTTTTCAAACTCGGCAAAAGCAAAAACTGCCTATATAATAGGGTTAAAAGATGAAAACAAATATGCTAAAAAATAAGCCAAATAATACATTTGAATCATGGACAACATGAGCTACCTCACAAAGAAAAACCTTTTATCACTTTTCATCCTTTTCACTTGGGTTTGTCAAACAATGGGATGCTTTCCAGACAAAACCAAGTACGTGGTTCATGTTATCAATCAACTCCCTGATCCTATGATGGTGCATTGTGCATCAGGAGATAATGATTTTGGATTTAAGTTACTTCAAAAGAATACAGAATTTCATTGGTCATTTTGTAATGACTTGTTCAATAGAACTTTGTTCTTTTGTCATTTTTCGGGGTAAGAAAGAAAATTTTTGATGTGTTTAGATCAGACGAGCGCCACAAGTGCCATTCAGGTCAGTGCTCTTGGATAGCCAAAACCGACGGCATTTATTTTTCTGGTGATTATCCTCCTAAACACTTAGATAAAGAAATTTTATGGCAAATTGGTCCACTAGTCTAAGACCTTCAAGCCTCAGGTCGAGGTCCGAGATCGGTTCCCACGGCTTCCTTCCCTAATACCAGGATTTGTAGTGGAAAAAAATTCAAATATAATGAAGGTTAAATTACTTAGTAATTTTTGTTGTTTGCTTTCAATTGTATCTTACTTTTAGCGTGTACCAATTTATTTATTATAAATGAAAAAATGGAAAATTAATTCTAAATAGAAGGTTCAAAAGTAATATACCACAATTTGGCTATTATTATTATCCACTGGAATAACACACACCCATGTGGATGTGTATGTATGTGTTGATTTAACGGTATATAACCCACTTGCAGGTAGCTACCCAGTGGGTAGCATATACTTACCGTGCACGTGTTAGTCGATGCTACCCACTTGGGTAGCCACTGGGCAGCCTACCCAAGTGGGTTCTATGCCATTCGATTAACACACACCGTTGTGGATGTGTGTGTATGTGTTGATCTAACGATATAGAATCCACTTGGGTAGCTACCCAAGTGGGTAACATCTAGTTACCCGTACGTATTAGTTGATGCTACCCACTTGGGCAGCTACCCAAGTGGGTTCTATAACATGGATTAACACACACCCATGTAGATGTGTGTGTGTATGTGTTGATCTAAAGGTATAGAACCCACTGGGTAGCTCATTTACTTATACGCACGTGTTAGTCGATGCTACCCACTGGGTAGCTAACCAAGAGTTCTATACCATTGGATTAACACACACCCATGTGGATATGTGTGTGTGTGTATGTGTTGATCTAACGATATATAACCCACTTGGGTAGCTACAAAGTGGGCGCACCTACTTACCCGTAAGTGTTAGTCGATGCTACCCACTTGGGTAGCTACCCAAGTCGGTTCTATACCATTAGATTAACACACACCTATGTGGATGTGTGTGTATATATGTTGACCTAACAAAGATAGAACCCACTGGGTAGCTACCCAAGTGGGTAGCATCTACTTACCCGCACGTGTTAGTCGATGCTACCCACTTGGGTAGCTACCAAGTGGGTTCTATACCATAGATTAACACACACCCATGTGGATGTGTGTGTGTGTATGTGTTGATCTAAAGGTATAGAACCCATTTGGGTTGCTCATCTACTTATCCGCGTGTTAGTCGATGTCGCCACTTGGTAGCTAATCAAGTGGGTTCTATACCATTGGATTAACACACATCCATGTCGATGTGTGTGTGTATGTGTTGATCTCACGTATAAAACCCACTTGGATAGCTACCTAAATGGGTAGCATCTACTTACCCATCCAAGACTCCTCAATCCTTCAAACAAACATGTTATTAGGTCTTAGTGTATCATTCGGATAACACCAAATATTAATTTGGGAATTAATCAAACTCAATTTCAATCTTAAACCACACGTGGCCTTGAAGTAATATATTGATAAACTTGAAGTTAAAACAAAGGGAGTTTACTCGAAGTAAATATAAGATTCGCTATGTAAAATTAGATCTTGTGTAAAATTATGCAAAATGAAAATCAAAACATATATCTTCTCTAAAATTGAAAATAGAATACACTTTCGCTAATTCAAAAAAAAATGATGAACCCCATCCCAAAAGCCTCCACTGCTCTTGCCCTAGAGCTTTGAGGAGAAGGTGAATCGCGGGATGTGCCTCAACAGGTCAGGGTCCTGAGTTTCCATAGACCGAGTCACCACACAAGAAATCTTCTTCCACCTGTTGCACAAGAGGATTCGAACCTCCACGTCATGGGTGCCGCAGGTGTAACACGTCACTCAGGTCCTTTACATGTTGAGCTATGCCCCGTGGGAAATACAATGCTAATTGATGGCTCGAAAACTACTCTATAAACGTTAGGCAAGTACACCTATTGTTTTATAATATAAATTACCGAGTACCGAGTGTCATTCCCACGAGGATTATGAGTACTAGTAATTACCGTCTTTTTGTTATCTAATCTAACAATTTTTGGAGGCTGGTTCATAAAAATAGGAAATTAAATAATCTAAACAATCAATAAATTACAATTGATAAAGTAAAGGAAGATTGTAAAATAAGAGATCAAGAGTTAGAAATGTTTTTGAATATAAATCCCTCTAGACGTTTTTTGTGATTTTTACAAGATAGAAATACAACCTTAAACTCTTAAGCAGTTACAATCCTCTTTTAACATAATCTCATATTTCATATACCGTAGAAATTCCCGATTTAAGTTAAGCCAACTTTCAAGGTGAAAAACTCCTAACCTCAAGTTGATTAACCGAAATCTCCTCCTAGTTAAAACCCCCCAATATTGCATTATAACAATTTAAGAATTCTCATATTAGGTTTGACCCTAATCCATAAGATTTATGTCATCATATATCTAGGATTGCATACAACTCATTTTACTTATATTGGTTCTTTCTCACCATAAATCTCTCGATTACCAGATGATGAATAAAATTCAAATCAATATACTTGAAATATTAACTCGAATGGACAAAGCATAATATAAGTGAATCGCATAAAACATGAAGATTATATTAAAAACATACAAGCCTAAATCACAAATCCATCGAGAGTTCATTACATTCAAACACTAAGAATTTAGCTATACGTAATTTTGACATGGTGTACTTATCTTTTATAAAGATCAAAACAAAACTTCTTCCTTGGTTGTCTTCAAATGATGTTATGCTCCAAACCTTACTACAAGAAATATGAGATAACATGATGAAAAATATCATCATATAAACTTGTTTTTCCGTCATTAAATGTATTTGGTGACGAAAATTGAGCGTCATAATGATTGTCACTATAGCCCGTCATAAAAGGTATACATGACAACTTTTGCAATTTGTCACTACAAAATTAACCTTTGGTCACGCTAATAACAATTGTCACGATTTGTATCATTTAATGTGACGTCTACATCGTCACATCAAAGATAAATTTTTGTCATCTATATTGTTTATTTGTCACAAAAAAAAATATCTTTTAATGATGAATGCATGTTTTGTCATTATAGCATTAAATTTTAGTGACGAAAATAATCGCACTGCCAAATTCATCAAATTCTAATGACGAATTTCGGTGTCGCGATTATATTTATAATTTCGTCATATATTACACAGCTTGTCATGAAAGAGATGATTTAACGTTACGAAATATTGTGTGCCACTTAATGTGTATTTATAATGACAAAATAATGTGTCACCAATAATTACTATTCAACGACGAGATATGTGTTGTCACCAAAAGAATATGTAACGTGATGATTTTTCTCGTCATGGAAACAATCATGATATATGACAAAACTTATCAGTGTCGCTAATGACACTGAAATAATGATGAAATAGTCCGTCATAAAAGTGAATATGTGGTGACAAAATGTACCGTCACAAAATAAAGTTATACGGTGACAAAATGATTCATCATAATTGACTTATTTTGAGCGACAAGTTTTGAAAATATTTGTAACGATACCAGTCATCGTTATAGTGTATTTTCAATTACAAATTGTATACCATCAAAAACTAGATGTGTTTGGTGACGACTCAATTTGTTATAACAAATGAGTGTTTTAGTTACAAAATAATTCATTGCCACCAATTGATAGCTTTTTTATATGACACCATATACTATCATGAAAATAAGTATTATAGACGATGTTATTGGCACTTTTTTTGATACTTATATAATGTTTTAGATATTAATTTGTAAAATATTCTCATCAATACACTTCTTATTACAAAGTGTAATTTCAAATACAATTAAGCATGAAAAATAAAAATAAAATCAATCATGTTTGATCAAGTAGAATACAATTATTTATCAATATAAGAGACATGATAAGATATCCATATTTCAAATGGACAATAAACTACTTGAACAATGTCGAAAAAATAAACATTAAATATCCAAACAAAAAGAAAAGAGTATTTAGATTAATTCTATTGGCTTAGAGATTATTCCAATTGGAACCACGCCATAGCTTTTCGATACATGCACCTTGGGTCGACTCGGTCTTTCAAATCACCACTTGTGACTTAAGCCCCTCACTTGAGATTATAATTCTTGTAATGTTGATGAAGTATGTAGAGCTTTTTTCTCGTATACTAGATTTCAAAACCTCTCGATCATGCATTTTCTCACACCCCGGATCATCAACATTAACATCCACGTGGATCTAAAAGTTGTACATATAAGATTGTAGGTCCCAAGGGGTGTAAATGTAAGGTTTAGAAGGGGAGGTTGAATAAACCTTACCAAATTTTTGATTTAGTCCTTTTAAATATTCGAGTTGATACTACACGGTTGTGTCCTTGGTGGACAAAGTGTTAGGAATTTTATTGTTTAGATTTTGATGAATGCCATGTAAAACTTAGAATAGAAAGTTGGCTCCCCAATTCTTCTTTGTAAAATGTATTGTAACAATTAGAGCCGGCCAAGCCGAGTTAAGTCGCCTACGCCCCAACATGCAAGAAGACAATCAAGGCTTGAAGGAAAACTCACGAGAGACAGTGAGTACAACAAAGAAGAGCAGACAGAACTCGATCAAGAAGCGGTGAGATGCAACGGTGAGTGGAACATCAGTCAAGTCAACTCAAGAGAAGCCAAGTCTCAAGTCAAGTGATGAAGAGTCATCCAATGATTGGAAGTCGACTCTAAGTCACCGGGGAAAGCAAGGAAATGCGGTCAAGTCGAGATAATCAGAAAAGAACCGTTTGCACGTAAATCAAGAGATTTACTTAAACAAGTAATATCTCCATACTACCTTTCTTGGAGTGCTCGGTCCCGAAGCGTGCAAAAGGAATGAACCAATGGGAAGCACTACACCGTGTCGAACTCGAAAAGGTGATAAAACAATTCATACGAGGAAATGGCAATTCCAAGAACGCAAGCCAACGATCGCAAAGTGACTTTCAAAAATGAGCCTATCTCTTCAACGGGCAAATTTTTGAAAGTTCACTATAAAAGGTCGAGGAACTTGTTTGAGAATAAGAATGAATGACACATACGTGAGATATACAAGCACATCGTAAAAAAAAAACTTAAACAATCTCAATTCTCAAGCCTACATCTCAAGTACATCAATCCAACACTTACCCGTGAAGGAAAGAGAACTTCAATCAGTTGAAGAGGAAAATACTCGAAAACAAAGGGGTCTACATTCCGGAAGGATTGTAGAAAGGTTCAAGGTGAACCAAGTCTTAAGCTCTTGGAGGGCTTCGTGATCAAATCCAAAGTGCTTAAGCAAGTGAGTTTGTAGTAGCAAAGGCAAACGCCTGTGAAGAAGCCGAGTCGCACGAGAAGCCCGAGTGATCAAGGCGTCTCAGATCGAGTCCCAAAGGATCAAGTCATTGTTGTGATCAAGACTTGTAGATCCGGACTGTTACCACTTTGTAAACCGATCATTACTTAGTGGATTCCTCCAGTGAGTTGGAGAAGAGAGGAGTAGAAGAATTACCCCATCTTCGAACCTCTATAAAAACTTTTCTTGTGTCATTTACATTTCAAAGATTTAAATTTCTCGCACTTTTAATTGCTTATATCTCACGATAAATTTGCTATCCATTTGATAATTTATAAGTACTAAATCAAGTCAGAAAAACTTGCTTAATCAAACTTAAGGGTGTTAAGTCTTCCAAAAAACAAAACCACGCTTGAGTCAATTTATAGCCAACAATTTGAGTTACTCTATTAATGTACCTCAACATTGAATTCAGTTGAGAGATTAACTCTCTTGAGTGACTAATTTGATGTCCATCAAGGACACAGTGTGTAGAACTCAGAGATTTAAAAGGCCTAAATCGAAAATTTGGTAAGGTTTATTCAACCCCCTTCTAAACCTTACACTTCACCCCTTGGGACCTACAAGTGGTATCGAGTGGTTGGTTCATTGAACCCTCCGCACCGGTTATTCTTGAACTAGATCTCCAAACTTTTCAAAAGTCCGCTTTAGTACTTAAACTTTCAAAACTCTTTTCTATCATTAAAAGTTTTTATCATGGAAGCAAATCTAACACGCATTCCTATGTTCACTATTGAAGAATTTGATGATTGGAAAATTCGTGATGCAGTGCTCATCTATCAAAGCATTACATGATGAGATGTGGATAGTGATAGAAGATGGGCCTCCGCAAATATTAAAGGTGAACACAAATTGCACGAAGAGTTGCAATTTGAAGGGGAAGAAGATCAAAGACCAGACCAGTCATGGTTGAAAAACCAAGAACCGAGTGGACAAATGATGACAGAAAAAGATACAACTGGACAATGTAGCCAAGGACATTCTTTACAAAACCTCGACAAAGCCATGTTCAATAAAGTGAAATCTTGCAAAATCGCTAAGGAAATGGGACAAACCGACATTGATTTGTGAAGGCTCGTGAGCAAATCAAAGAAAACAAACTATCGTGGTTGTACAAAAATTTGAGAACTTTAAAATGATCTCGGGAGAAAACCTGGATCAACCGGATGCTCGGTTTACGTAAATCACAAATGAGTCAGTTTTCTACACTTGGAAAGGAATATACACGGAGAAGGAAATGTGTATGAAGATCCTAAAAAGTCTTCCAAATTTGAATGGGAAATGAAGGTCATGGCATTGAGACACTCCATGGACCTATCAAAGACATCCAATCATGAGTTATTCTCGGACCTCAAAGCCTACGAGTTTGAGTTGAGAAGGAAAGACCAGGAAGAGACAATTGCACCCAAAACAATGCTTCTAATTGTCAAAGATGGAAGGAGAGCCGAGGTCAAAGAGGCAATTGACCCGGAAGAAATAGCCCGATGGTTAAAAGATTTAACAAGTTCTTTAACAAGAACTACAAGAGAGGAAAGGGTGAATCCTCCGGAAGACACTCACCCTCCCTCCAAATCAAGGGATGATAGGCCAACCAAGAGAAATGATCATCAACAAGTTGAGTATCAAAGGGTCGACAACTCAAGAATAGAAAGAGTCGATCAAAAGGTGAATATCTATGTTGGAATTGTAGACAACCAGGTCACTATGCCATTGATCGCTCATATCCCGTAGTCAACAAGTATTTAAACGAAGAAGAAAGAAAGGTCTTCAGAGAAAGAAGACAAGAGAAGAAAAAGGCAATGATGGTCGCAGAGATCACGAGACGGCCAAGTCAAGAGAGAACCGACTCAGAGAGCAAGTTGAAGCCGACTACTCAAGTGACTCAAGAAGAAGCCCCGATCCGCTTAATGGCCAAAGAACAAGATCAAGAAGATGAGGTACAATCTAACTCAACAAACTCGTACACTAGTGATAGTGATCAGACACACACACTTCATCACCCACTCGATCTTTATGATTCATTAGGCAAAATGATGAAAGATTTTGAGCACATTAAAACCTCACACACACTATTGAATGAAGAAAACAGCCTACTCAAAAGTCAAAACTCAAAGCCGACTAAAGGAGCCGAGTACTCTAAGTCAAAAAGTCGATGAGAATAAAAGTTTAAAGGCCGAAAATGCTAAATTAATAAAGCAGAAATTGTCGCTATAGAAAAGAGGGAGAATGACCTCAAAATGTTATTGCCTCATTCACTAAGGCATCTAAATCATTGGATGATCTTATTATGAGTCAAAGAGAATGTGGAGACAAGACAAAGCTTAGGATTTAATTCATTTGTGCCATGTCAAACCTCAAGAGTAATTTTGGAAAAAGGATCTTCAAGTCATGAAGAGTCCGAAAAATCCAAAACTCTAAATGTTGCACACACTTTCAATCCAAAGCACAATACTAAGCAAACTGGCCTTGGTTACAAAGGAAAAGGAAAACAAATTGAGTTGAGAGTCTTTGAAAAGGACAGTGAGAAGAAATTCAGCCTGAGTCCTCAACAGACTCCAAACAGAAAATACTCAGAAAGAAGAAGCAGAGCTACCAAACATCCAGAGAAAAGTCATAAAAGAAATACATATGATGGGAATGGTAGAAAATATCCAAGCCAAGCCGATCGAATAATGTGAACTATCGCCTAGACTTATGGAATACAAGCCCAAATGGCAAAGGCCTAGAACTCAACAAAGGCCATTCCAAAAGCACAAGAGCTTTCATCAAGACACATATGCACCTAGGCACTACACTCAAAGACACCACAATTACCCAAGAAAGGCAATTGCTAAAACACATATGCAGCATACAGACAAAAGAGACATTTTGTATGAACCTAGACTCCCCAAGCAATTTGCCAGGATTAATTATGATTATGGCATCGATAGATGGCAACCTCTTAGAGTCAAATCATTTGGCTATAGTTGGTTGGATCATCTTATAATTCTAACCCCTCAGGACCTGACAAGAATGGGTACCTAAAACTTAATTTCTTGATTGCGAGTTCAAGGAAATGAGAGTGCCAAGGAACCTGGTACATGGATAGTGGTCGTTCGGACATATGACAGAAATAAGAGAAATCTGTCAAAATTCAAGGAAGTCAAAGGAGCAAAAGTCATATTTGGAGGAATGAAGCTCCTGGTGAAATAAGAGGCATTGGATCCATCAAAAGGAATGGTTTAGAAATCACGGATGTTGCATATGTTGAAGGACTAAACTTCAATTTACTAAGCATCATCAACTCGTGACAAGGGCTACAATGTTGGATTCAACATGGGAATATGCCAAATCAAAAATATTGAATCAAATGAAGTTGTCTTTGCAAGGATGTAGACAGAAAAATATGTATGTGGTGGATTGGTCAATCGCAACACCCAAAGACTGCCTCTTAGCAAAGAGCACAATTTGAATCAAGTTGCTGTGGCACAAAAAAGCCGAGTCACCTGAATTTCAAAACAATTAATAAGCTAGCAAGAAGTCATCTTGTAGAAGGACTTCCAGGACTCATTAAGATACAAGAAGGAGAGTATATGTGATGCATGTCGATGGGAAAACAAATCAAGTCGCTGCTCAAAGAAAAGACATGCCCATCCTCAACAAGAATATTGATCTGCTTCATATGGATCTATTTGGCCCAGTGGAACCAAAGAAGCATAAGTGGAAAGAAATACACCTTGGTGATAGTAGATGACTACTCAAGATATACATGGACAATATTCATGTGCAAGAAGAAAGAAACTCTACAAAAGCTACCACAACGGTGATGAAGAGGATACAAAATGAGAAGAACCAAACCATTATCAAAATAAGATCGGATAGAGGAACCGAGTTTGTCAATGGAATAATAACTCAAGATCAGTATTGAGAATGGTATTGGTCATGAACTATCACCGCAAGGACTCCACGTGAGAATGGAGTTGCGAAGAAGAACAGAACCCTCAAAGAAAAGAAGGACCATGTTAGTCACGGGGTTACCAAAAGATTTTGGGTCAAGCAATCAACACAAATTTTTTACACCCAAAACAGGATGTATGATAAATAGACGGTGACAAAGACTCCCTATGAGATCCGGACTGGAAGAAAACCAAATGTTGCATATTTCAGGATATTTGGATGTAAATGCTTCATCCACAACAATGGCAAAGACAACCTAAAGGCTTTTGATGCTAAAGTCGATGAGGGTATCTTCTTAGGATACTCACTCAAAGCAAAGCCTCTGAGAATACTCAACAAAAGAACTATGGTTACGTAAGAATCCATTCATGTAGTATTCGATGAGCCAAATGTAAATGGGGAAGACATTGAAGAATCACCGAAGTGAATCATCCAACCTTACGAAGAGTCCTATCTTCAAGTCAAGGGGATTATCAATTCGGAAGAAGATGAGATAGTGAATCTCAAAAGCGGTGGAAAATCTGGTTTGAGTGATCACGAGAGAGTCGATCACAAGAATACACACCGCAAGTCAATCAATCCAAATCCGGCTAACTTACTTCAACCCGACGTAAGATGGTGAGAGACCATCCAATTTAACTTGTCATTGGAGATATAAGAGAAGGTGTCAAGACAAGATCCAGAACCCAACAAGAAGCAATGTTCACATGCTTCATCTCGCAGATAGAGCCCAAAGATGTGTCACAAGCATTGGACGACACACATTGGATTCAAGCTATGCAAGAAGAGCTGAATCAGTTTGAGAGAAATAAAGTATGGGAATTAGTACAAAGACCCATACATCAAAATGTTATTGGAACCAAATGGGTATTCAGAAATAAGATGAACGAGGAAGGTTCTGTGGTAAGAAACAAAGCAAGGTTGGTAGCCAAAGGATATTGCCAAGAAGAAGGGATAGATTTTGATGAAACATTTGCCCCTGTAGCAAGATTGGAAGCTATAAGGATGTTTCTTGCCTATGCTGCTCACAAGAATTTCATTGTATATCAAATGGATGTAAAAAGTGCATTCCTGAATGGTTTATTGGAAGAAGAAGTGTATGTTGAACAACCTCCAGGATTTGAGCAGAAGACTCTTGGAGACAAGGTATACAAACTCAAGAAAGCCCTGTACGGATTGAAACAGGCACCCAGAGCATGGTATGATACCCTGTCACAATTCCCGATCGAAAATGGATTCACAAAAGGAAAAGTAGATAGAACACTTTTCGAATTCAAGACAAGAAGAGTATCGCTTGTTCAAATATATGTGGATGACATCATTTTTGGATCCACTAACAAAGAGTCGTGTGAAAATTCTCAAACCTCATGTAAAGTAAATTTGAAATGAGCATGATGGGAGAGCCGACATTCTTCCTTGGACTTCAAGTAAAAAACAATTGGTGAAGGATGGAACCTTCATAAGTCAAACGAAATACACCGTAGATTTAATGAAGAAATTTGGTATGGAGGAGAAGTCTTCGTAAAAATACCAATGAACACATCGGTCAAAATGGACATGGATGCAGATGGCAAGCCTCAGTAGATCAAACAAGATCTGAGCACTTATTGGATCATTGCTCTATCTCACAACCTAGCAGCCGCGGACATCACCACTGTTGTAGGTGTATGTGCAAGATTTCAATCTGCTCCAAAGAGCCATATATGATTAACTAAGAGAATATTGAGATACTTAAAAGGAAAGAGAGGCCTATGGTATCCAAAGGAAGGTGGATTCAAGCTAATTGGCTATTCAGACTGACTATCTTTGATGCAGAAGTGGACAGAAAAGACTTCGGGCACATGTCAAATGCTAGGAAACAGACTAATTTCTGGTTTAGCAAGAAGCAAAACTCAATAGCCACCTCTGAGGCAGAATACATAGTGCGCGGCATTGTTGGCCCAAGTCCTATGGATGAGACAAAGAATTGAGAGATTATGAAGTTGAAGAAAAAGAAATTCCAATCATGTGTGATAACATAAGTGCCATTGCAATCACTCAAAATCCTGTGTTGCACTCAAGAACAAAACATATTGATGTCGATATCATTTCATAAGAGATCATGTTGAAAAGAAGGACATTATCTTGGAATATATCTCAACCGACAAACAACTAGCCGACATCTTCACAAAACCATTATGTGAGTCAAGATTTGAAGAGCTCAAACATGAGTTGGGGCTAATTGAGCTAAGCTAAGACACGTAAGAATCAAAGAAAAGAAATTGAACATGAAAGAAGGTGAAAAAGAGCCGAAAAAAACAAAAATCACTCAAGAATCACCAGATATCGGAAAGTCGGCTATACCAAGTCGGTGACATTTGAGTCACTAAGAGAAATGTGAGAAGCGAGTTAAATCGGCTAAGAGATAAGTTTGAATAACTTATGAGCAAAGTGACAAAAACGCAAAATCGTTTTGACTTAGCGGGAATGTTTTAAGAGACACGTCAAAGATAATGATGATGTGTACACATATAAAGCCGCACACCAAGCCTATGATTGGATATAAATGCTTTGCCGCATTAAATACGAGACATGAATCGCTCAATATGCGTGCGAAATCCAAGCCGTTGATTTCGATCACGATTCAAAACCGCCTCGCACGCCCTTTCATAAACCATATTTAAACCATTTTCGCCTCCGCTTTCTCTCTCACACTTCTAAAAACTGTTCAATCTCTTTCTCTCAAAAAGGCAAAGGCAAATACTCAAAAAACCCTATCAACCTTCAAATCAAATTTCTGAACTTTTCCTTGAAATTATTCTCGAGAAATGGCACCAACGTATGACTTTACCAAGTTGGGAAAACAAATCCACACCGGTTCGACCGTGGATTTGACTTTAATGGTGAAGCGGGGTCCGACGACACCCTGGTGAAGAAAATCGCGGAGAAGTTGGAAACGCCGGATGAAACCGTTTCTAACGCTGGAATATCCTATGACCTATGTGGAGGAGGTCGTGACATTCTACGTGAATGCCGAGATTCACGACGAAGGAATCAAGTCATCTTCACGGGAAGCGGTGACTATGACTATCACCGCCAAGGATTTGGTGAATATTGCTCACTACCCAGCCAGAAGGAGCAACTAAGATTAAGGAAGGCGATGTAAACTTGGGCCGACGCATGGAAAGAAATAGCCAAGTCCGACCTTGGCGATAAAATTATATACACAAAGCAAACAAGAGATCGCTAAAGGAGGATTATCACAAATTGTTGGACATAGTTGCCAAATGTATCGACATCAAATTTGGCAGCTTTGACCAATGTCAAAGGCAAAGCGATTGTGATGGCTGCAATCATCGAAGAAAAGAAGATCAACTGGGCTGAGTTTATCTCACAGCAGACTCGCTTTAACGTGGGAACAAGTCCTTCAAAGAAGATGGGTCATTTGGAGGATCCTGGGATATGGCCTAGTGATTGGCCGATTATTGGAGGTGAAAGGAGTCCCTCTCGCACATGGGAAAGCATTCCATGTTAACAAGAGGATGTTTGAGCTAACCTCTCTCGGTGCTCGAAGCGAGCTTACGCCAAGAGAGCGACACAGTGAGGGGAATCAGTGACCCCAAGACACATGCCTCCTCTCCAACCAAGAAAGCTGCCCTCGCACCGCTGCCATAGAAATCTCGCCCGCAGCAAAGAAAACCAAACATGCTCCGCCTCGCAGAAGAGTCACCGCCCAAGAGCCATGTCTGCCACCGCCGCAGCCGATCGAGAAGGACTCCCAAATACCTTCTCCGATCGTCAAAAAGGAGGAGAACCGACAAGCCTAGACGGCGGCTCCTCGTAAACAAACACAAGCACTGCCCCTGCCAAGACTCGAGGACGCCGCCTCAACCAGAAATTCCGGTACAAACCACGAGACGAAGAAGACTCGTCAAGCGATCCGAACAGAGAAACCAGTGAGTCAGGTTACTCAGCTAGCACAAATACCGGAGACTACAGTGAGAAGTAGAGTCTCCAGATATAGTTGATGAAACAGACCAAGTCTGCCAAGGCGATCAGCAGAGCAACCCGAACTCAAGACACAGCTGTAGCTCACACACGGTGAAACTCAAGAAAAACCAGCCCAAGCAGATAGTGATGTAATGATCCTATCTCCACCTTACCCGACATCCAAAATCGTCTGCGTGAGTGGAGAAAATGGAAGTTGAGCAAGTCGAGGAACAGTTCCAACGGCTTTGAATTCATAGAAGAAGAAGAATCTGCTAAATTTCCTTGGATCGACTCTGTGCTCCCGCACTTGATGAGGACAAGCGCTTAGACATCCCGCAAATCTACAAGGACGGGGAGAGAGCAAAGCAAAGTGGAAGAAAGCCAAGCACGTGAGAAGGCAAGTATCCGCCTATCTCGGCACCACTAGAACACTTCCATCCTCTCCTTGATGTCTTCTTTGAAAGTGACGAGGACTGTGAGAAGAGAATCTGCTGTAAGAATCTGGCAGAGCTGCAGTCAAGCAAGCATTGCATGAATCAAGAATCCTTCACGAGCAAAGATCGATGGAGGGACCGGGAGAGTCCTCCAAAACACAGTGAAATCGATCCAATGGGAGTGGTTGACAAATAGCCACCGATGTTCTTTGCTACCACTTCCCACTCACTCGGAGGAAGGCAATAAGGAAATGGCGATGAAAACTGGGACAATGGGGACCCCAGTCGAGCCAACCCCTATTGAAGGTGTGCTACCACCGCCCCAACTGGCTGAACCATCAATTGAAACAGCCGGGAGTTTGGAGACGAGTGACCCCACTCCAAGTCACTCGGCTGGTGCGCCCCGAGGGGGAAACTCCTCCACCTGCAGCAGGTCGGAGAATGCCGCAGATGACTCGACAAAGAAGCAAGGAGGCGAAGAAGAGAAATTACAATCACTAGAAGAAAGCAAGTTGCCATCAACGAAGCTCCAGGCGATTGAGACTGTCTCACTGAGGTGCCAATCGCTCGCGTTAATGACGCGCCGATGCAAATCGAGGCACAGGAAGGAACAGCCACGGGAGTTAACACTGGCGATGAAAGTGCAATCCATGGGGTTGAGACTCCAATGGATGCCATCGTAGAAGACCCTAAGACAGTGACACTTTGTCGAAAGGGAGGACGAGCCTCGCAGCAGCAGAGACTGGGGCTGGAGGAAATGAAGGCCCACGGGAGGTTGAGACTTCCGGGGTAAAGAGGTGAAGTAGAGAACATCCCTCCCGCAATCATCGACCCATCTCGAGAAGGAGATTAGCGCACTTCATGATTCCCAGGACAACCCCGATGTCACTTTTCCGGGATCGGAAGGCGAAGAAAGAAGCCGAGTCAACCCCATGACAAATCCAAAAGACTCAGCTGCGGATGTTCCAGGCATGAGCAAGTCGATCCCCAAGACTACTCGTCAAACGTTTAACTTTGATGATGAGCCACCACTAGAAATCTCATCATCGTCCGATGACGCGCCGATAAGGCCGAGGACAAGTCTCATGAAATGGAAAAATCAGTGAGACCAACGAAGTTAAGAATTGAGGCTCAAGCAAACCGGATCTACTTCACAACCAAACCCATTTGAACCAGAGACCATTTCGCTCGGCTCCTCAAGATGCGGCCGGATCTACTTTGTGGAATCTTTCCCTTTCTCTTGGAGATACTTAACTCCACGAAGAGTCGAAAATGAGCAAGCACGCTATCACGGACCACCTCCGGTTTTTCACTCGGCACCATTATTCCACCGATTTTGATTTCGACATACAGATGGCCATCACCGCAATAGAAGAATTGAAGTTTGAGAAGTGTTCAAGGCACTCTTTGAAGTTGAACGAATGGAAAGGCATCGCCTCTTTGGACATGCCGGACAACGAGAGATGCCAACCTTACGGTGACTTGAGAGGCATCACGGTCAGGGATAAGGGAATGGTGGCAACAGCAAAGAATCAATGCGTGTGGAACGGTGTGAGATACTTGAGTAACCTTATTCAACAAGCATTGTATGGAGAGTCGAAAATGTTGATGCGAAACGAAGCCGAGGAACATATTGAACATATGCATGAAGCTCACACGCCGAGATCAAGTCGCGCGTGAGCAGAATGCAAATGATATACAGCGTTTGGAAGAACACATGACAAGAAAATTCAGCCTTTCATGGCCGAGATGAAGCGATTTCAGCAGAATCCAACGCTACTCTGCCTCAATTCCGTGCAAAGATACAACGCAGCAGACTTGAAGCAAAATTCAACCATCAAGACTCGACTTCATGCTTGCCCAAGATGTTCTGGGGTTCTCTATCCTTTGATGATGCCAAAAAGGGGAAGAGGAATACCTTAAAGCAAAAGAAAATCAAGTGAAAAGAAAGGAGCGGTGACAAGGAACAGTGAGAAGGGAAAATCACCGAGGAAATTTTGAAACCGAAAAAAGGAAAATCTGAGGGGGAAGGATCAAAAGATATGACCTTGATGATTGCACAAACCCCCAACAGGTCTCACAACCGACATTATAAGCGGCAAACTCCCGTGACTCGCCACTCCAACACTCAGTATCTATGGCCGAGAAGAGAAAAGCAATTGAAGCGAGGGATGAAGGAGGTGGAAGGAAGAATGGATGCAGGGTGATGAACATCTTGAAAGAACACGGAGGCATTCCGGTTGAGAGACACGTATGCCATTTCGGATGTCGGGACAGAGCAAGATCGAGTTGACGAATTCAAAACGCTCGAATCAAGGATATTTTGCAAATATGTCCATGGCTCAAGCTTGGGACTCTTGGGAAAAAGGGTCTCACATTATGTGAAGAAGTTCGACAGCGGCAATGAGACAACCAGCGATCACTCTGCCTGGTCACTCCATTGGGCACTCAAAGAAGAAGGCCCCAAGACAAAGATACGCCGAGGTAGAGGAAAGAAGCAGTGAGTGGAGGAAGAAGCTTGGACCAGGCCTATGCCCAAGAATATTGAATACGTAGATCCGGGGAAAGAAAGGAGGGATCTCTGGGTGGGCTTGACCATGTGGTGAACTTGCAAGTGGCTAAAACCAACGCCGAGTATGCAAAAAGAATAGAAGAAGAAACCAAGAGACAAACTCGGCTATGGCGGAGAGACAGGAAAGAATAAGGAAAGATGAAGGCTGCCAGGAAGGCATATGAGAAGAAAAAGAATGCGGTGACGACGAGAAGAAGATCTTGATCAAGATGAAAGAAGGAGACAAATGAAGGAGATGAAGTGTTGTCATGTCAACCCTTCGTGTATTTTATATGTAAATACATACAATGTAAGTCTTACGTAATAAAGCTATAAATTTTCTATTTTTTTGTGAAGACAATTACATACTCACGATACACCTTGTAAACAGTTGTGTTAAGTACAAGAATGATATGATCAATAAAAAGATTGATTCTGCGCATACATTCTATGTCAATACACTATCTCAGATGTATCTTTGTTATCTGCATCTTTGTATGATTTAAGTTTTGGCATCATCAAAAGGGGAAATTGTTAGGAATTTTATTGTTTAGATTTTGATGAATGCCATGTAAAACTTAGAATAGAAAGTTGGCTCCCAATTCTTGCCGTCAGAAATGTATTGTAACAATTAAGAGCTGGTGAGTTAAGTCCTACGCCCCAACATGCAAGAAGACAACTGAAGGCTTGAAGGAAAACTCTGTGAGAGAGACAATTTTGAGTAAAGAAAAAGAAAGCAGACAGAACTGTTGAAGAAGCGGTGAGATGCGGTGAACAGTGGAACATCATCAAGTCAACTCAAGAGAAGCAAGTCTCAAGGAAGTGCTGATGAAGAGTCATCCAATGATTGGAAGTCGACTCTAAGTCACCTCGGGGAAAGCAAGGAAATGCGGTCAAGTCGAGATAATCGTAAAAGAATCGTTGCCGTAAATCAAGAGATTTACTTAAACAAGTAATATCTCCATACTACCTTTCTTGAGGAGTGCTCGGCCCCGTAGCGTGCAAAGGAATGAACCAATGGGAAGCACTACACCGTGTCGAACTCCAAAAGGTGATAAAACAATTCATACGAGGAAATGGCAATTCCAAGAACCGCAAGCCAACGATCGCAAAGTGACTTTCAAAAATGAGCCTATCTCTTCAACGGGCAAATTTTTGAAAGTTCACTATAAAAGGCCGAGGAACTTGTTTGAGAATAAGAATGAATGACACATACGTGAGATATACAAGCACATCGAAAAAAACTTAAACAATCTCAATTCTCAAAGCCTACATCTCGAAGTACATCAATCCAACACTTACCTTGTGAAGGAAAGAGAACTTCAATCGATTGAAGAGGAAAATATGAAAACAAGGGTCTACATTCCGGAAGGATTGTAGAAAGGTTCAAGGTCAACCAAGTCTTAAGCTCTTGGAGGGCTTCGTGATCAAATCCAAAGTGCTTAAGCAAGTGAGTCAGCAGTAGTAGCAAGCGGCTGCCTGCGGAAGAAGCTCGAGTCGCACGAGGCTTGGTGAGTGATCGCGCGTCTCAGGACATCGAGTCCCAAAGGATCAAGTCAAATTTGTTGTGATCAAGACTTGTATCCGGATTGTTACCACTTTGTAAACCGATCATTACTTAGTGGATTCCTCCAGGAGTTGGAGAAGAGAGGAGTAGAAGAATTACCCCATCTTCGAACCTCTATAAAAACTTTATTGTGTCATTTACATTTCAAAGATTTAAATTTCTCGCACTTTTAATTGCTTATATCTGTGATAAATTTGCTATCCATTTGATAATTTATAAGTACTAAATCAAGCTGTAAAAACTTGCTTAATCAAACTTAAGGGTGTTAAGTCTTCCAATGAAAACAAAACCACAGTTGAGTCAATTTATAGCCAACAGGTGAGTTACTCTATTAAAAAGCTCATTTGAGTCTGTTGAGAGATTAACTCTCTTTTGAGTGACTAATTCGACTGTCCATCATGACACAGTGTGTGTAGAACTCAGAGATTTAAAAGGCCTAAATCGAAAATTTGGTAAGGTTTATTAAACCCCCTTCTAAACCTTACACTTCACCCCCTTGGGACCTACAACAGCCAATTTAGTTAATCAGAGAGTTAGTCTCTCAAACGGACTCAACGAGCTATTGATGGAATAACTCAACGTTAAGTCTAAATTAACTCAATTGTGGTTTGTTTTCAGCCACGGAAGACTTAACACCCTTAAGTTTGGTTAAGTAGAGATTTAGAGCTTGATTTAGTACTTAGAGATTATCTAATGGATAGCAAATATGTCACAGAATTAAACAAATATGATGCAAGAATTAAAGTACTTGAAATGTAAGTGACACAATAAGATTTTTATAGAGGTTCGAAGATGGGGTAATTCTTCTACTCCTCTCTTCTCCAACTCCTGGAGGAATCCACTAGGTATTGATCAAGTATACAAAGTGGTAACACCCGATACAAGTCTTGATCACACGGTGACTTGATCCTTTGGGACTCACCTGAGACGCCTTGATCACTCACCGGCTTCTCGCTCGACGACTCGCCTTCTTCACAGGCAGCTGCCTTGCTACTACAGCCCACTTGCTCAAGCTCTTTGGATTTGATCACGAAGCCCTCCAAAAGCTCAAGACTTGGTTCGACTTGAACCTTCCTACAATCCTTCGTGGAATGTAGACCCCTTGATTTTTCAAGAATTTCCTCTTCAACCTGATTGAAGTTATCTTTCCTTCAGTGAGTGTTGGATTGATGTTCTTCGTAGTGTAGGCTTGAGGATTGAGCGTTTAATGACTTGAGAATATTTCAGGTTGCGATTCTAATAATTGCTTGAATGTTTGTGGTTCTGGTCTCTTGCTCTCAGAGTCATTCCTCAGCCTTTTATAATGATCTTTCAAAAATCTGCCCGTTGAAGAGATAGCTTATTTTTGAAAGTCACTTGTGGTCGTTGGCTTGTCTTGTTGATCCTTGGAATTGCCATTTCCTCGTATGAATTGTTCTTCACCTTTCGTAGTTCTCGACACGGTGTAGTGCTTCCCATTGGTTTATTCCTTTTGCACGCTTCTCGGGGACTGAGCACTTCGAGAAAGGTATCATGGAGATATTACTTGTTTAAGTAATTCTCTTGATTTTTGTGCAACGGATCTTTTTCGATTATCTCGACTTGACCGCATTTCCTTGCTTTCCCCAGGTGACTTAGAGTCACTTCCAATCATTGGATGACTCTTCACTTGCCACTTGAGACTTGGCTTTTCTTGAGTTGACTTGACCGATACTCCACTCACCGCATCTCACCGCTCCTTCGATAGAGTTCCCGTCTTCTCTTCTTTGCCATACTTAGTTTGTCTTGCAAATGAGTCTTCCTTCTGGTCTCCGGTTGTCTTCTTGCATGTTTGGGCATAGTCGACTTAACTCTCCTTTGACCAGCCCTATTTATTACAATGCATTACAACAAACATGGGGTGCCAACTTCCTATTCTAAGTTTTACATGGCATTCATCAAAATCTAAACAATAAATTTCCCAACAATTTCCCCTTTTGATGATGCCAAAACTTAAAACATTCAAAAATGTAAATAGCAAAGATACATACTGATATAGTGTTTTCACATAGAATGTATGCGTAGAATCAATCCTTTTATTGATCATAACATTCTTGTTCTTTTACACAATTGTTTACAAGGTGTATCGTGAGCAAACATTTGTCTACACAAAAAATTTAGCTTTATTACGTAGAAGACTTACATAGTATGTATTTACATAGTAAAATACATGAAGGGGTGGACAAGAACACTTCATCTCCTTCACTGTCTCCTTCTTTTCATCTTGTTCAAGATCTTCTCGCTTCTTCTTCTCTTTTTCTCATCGTCACCTCTTCTTCTTCTTCTCTTTTCATATGCCTTCCGGCAGCTTCATCTCTTCTTAATCTCTCTTGCCTTTCCTCCCATAGCTGAGTTTGTCTCTTATTTTTTCTTCTATTCTTTTCGCATACTCAAGATTACTTTTAGCCACTTTGCAGATTGGCTACTTGGTCAAGACCAAAGAGATCCCTCCTTTCTTGCCGGATCTACGCACTCAATGTTTTTGGGCGAGGCCCAGTCTCAAACCTCTTCCTCCACCACCGCTTCTTCCTCTACCTGGGCGTGTATTGTACTCGGGTCTTCTTCTTTCCAAAGTGAGTGACAATGAGTGACCAGCAGAGTGGATAGGTACAGATTTCACGCCGATTGTCCGCCTTCTTCACATAACGTGAGACCCTTTTCCCAAAGATAAGTCCCAAGCTTGAGCCATAGACATTTTTGCAAAGTATCCTTCAAATGCGGCGTTTTAAATTCATCAAATCGATCGTAGCTTGGTCCCGAGCATCCGAGATGGCATAAGTGTCTCTCGTCTCTTTGGAATGCCTCCATGTTGTTTCAAGATGTTCATAACTCGGGCATCCATTCTTCCTTCCACTTCCTCCATCCCCGCTTCAATTGTTTTTCTCTTTTCACCATAGATATAGCAGAGTGTTGGAGTGGCGAGTCATCGAGTTTTTCCGATAATGTCACCGTGACAAGACCTTGTTGGGGGTTTGTGCAATCATCAAGGTCACATCTTTCGATCCTTCCCCTCAATGGACTTTCCTTTCTTTTGTTTTGACACTTCCTCATTTGTCTTTCCCTTTACAGTACCGCTTCCTCCTTTTCGCCTTCAGATCTCTTTAACGTTTTAAAGTATTCATCTTCCCCCTTTTTGGCATCATCAAAGGAGAGAGGAACACTGAAACATCGGCAAGCGGGAAGTCGAGCTCGGCCGATAGCCGAGTTCTCCTCGAGTCCGCTGCACGGTGTATGCGGCACGAAATTCGAGCGAGTAGCATTGGACTCTGCTGAAATTAGCTTCATCTCAGCCATGAGAAGGCTGAATTTTCTATTCATGTTTTCTTCCATACGCTGTAGATCACTCTTATTTTGCTCACGCAACAGCTTTATCTCGGCAGTGTGAGCTTCATGCATGTGCTCAATGTGTTCTCTCAATTTCGTTTTTGCATCAGCATTCTCAGCTCTCCATACCAGCAGCTTGTTAAACAATGTCCTGAAGTATCTAACTTGTTCCACACGCATTGTTTCTTCTTTGTTGCCACCATTCCCCGATCCTCGACTGTTATACCTCTCAAGTCGCGGTAAGGTTGGCATCTCTGTTGTCCGATCGCATGTCCATAGAGGCCTGGTGCCTCTCCATCCGTTCAATTTCAGCAAATAATGCCTTGAACACCTCCCGAACTTCGATTGTTTCTTCATTGCGGTGATGGCCACGCAGCGTCAAAGTCATAGTCACTGAACGATGGTACTGACGAGATGACAGGAGTTGGTGCGGGAAGCGTGTGAGCTCGTTTCTCGACTCTTCAGGGAGGTCGGGTACCTCCAGGAGAGAAATGATTCTACAAAGGAATCATCACGGCCCTTCGGGATTTGTTCAATGATGAGAGGTGCGCGTGAAGTTCCTTTTGGAGTCGAACCTGCAGCTGGAGAGGAGCCTATGCAAGAGACTCTATTTCAATGGGGTCTTTTGTGAAGTGGACCCAAATTGCTTGAGCATCACTGTCTCAACAACTTTGTTGGTCTTAGGTGGTTTCTCCAATTGAGTGTATCTTGGTCTCGGCCTTATCGAGCGTCATCGGACGATGATGAGATTTCCATTGGTGGCTCATCATCAAAGTTGAAAGTTTGACGAGTAGTCTTGAGATCGACTTGCTCGTCCGGGAACATCCGCAGTTGAGTCTTTTGGATCGGTCACGGGGATGACTCGGCTTCTTCGTCGCTTTCCCGATCCCAAAAAGGTCACATCGGGGTTATCCTGGGAATCATGTAGCGCTTATCTCCTTTTCGGATGGATCAATGATAGCGGGAGAGATGTTCTCTATTTCAGACTTCTTTACCCGGGAAGTCTCAACCTCCCGTGGGCCTTCATTACCTCCTACAGTCTCAATGCGCAGTGAGGCTCTTGGACCTCCCTTTCGACATGTGTCACTGCCTTAGGTCTTCTATGGTGGCATCCATTGGAGTCTCAACCCCATGGATTGCACTTTCATCGCCTGCAGTGTTAACTCCCGGGTTGTTCCTTCCTCGCGCCTCGATCGCATCGGCGGCGTCGAGCCTTCGAGCGTTGGCACCTCCACCGAGACAATCTCAAGCCCGAGCTTCGTTGATGACAACTTGCTGTGTACTTTGTGGTTGTTCCTTCTCCACTTCGCCTCCTAGATTCGTTGTGGAGTCATCTGCACATTCTCCACCTTCTGCGGTGGAGGGAGTTTCCCCCTCGGCGCACCACCGAGTGACTTGGAATGGGGTCACTCGTCTCCAAACTCCCGGTTGTTTCTACTGAGTGTTCAGTTGGGGCGGTGGTAAGACACCTTCATTAGGGGTTGGCTCAACCGGGGTCCCCACTTACCCAGTTTCATCACCAGTTCCCTTAATTCCTTCTTCCGAGTGAGCCGGGAAGTGGTGGCAGCAACAACGGTGGCGATTTGTGAACCACTCCCATTGGATCAATTTCATTTGTGTTTTGGAGGACTCTCCTGGTCCTCCATCAATCTTTTCTCGTGAAGGATTCTGGATTCGTGCAATGCTTTTGATTTGCAACTTTTTCGTGGCGGCGGCAGAGTGGGATCCTCATCATCCGATAAGACATCAAGGAGATGATGTGTGTGTTCTGTGGTGCGGTGATAGGCGATCTTTGGCCTTCTCACGTCGCCTTTCCTCCGCCTGTCTTTCCTTCTCCTTGTCCTTGAAGATCCGCAAGATATCATTCGCTTTTTTCATCCGATTGCTTGGACCACGGTGGTCACTCCAAGGAAGTTCGAGAGTTCCTCTTCCTCTTCTATAAATTCAGGTCGTTGGAATTGTTCCTTGATCGACTAATTTCCACTTCCTCACGCAGACGATTTTGGATGTCCGGGTAAGGTGGGGATAGGATCATTACATCACTATCACTCTATCGCCTTCTTCTTGTCTCTTGCCAAGGCTGCGGACACGCCTATTTGATTTGCCTCTTTTCACGATCGTCTTCACAGACTTAGTTGTTTCATCAATTATATCCGGGACTCTACTTCTCCAGTCTCTCAGATATCTGCTCGGTGAGTGGTCGACTCGGCCCGGTTTCTCAAGCTCGGAGTGCTTGATGATTCTTCTTCGTCTCCTAGTTTGTACTAGAGGAATTTCTCGGTTTAGAGAGTTTCTTCGAGTCTGGGGCGGGGGCGTCCGTGTGTTTTCTTTCGAGGAGCCGTCTTGGCTTATCGGTTCTCCTCTTTTTGACGATCGGAGAAGGTATTTGAGAGTCCTTCTCGACGCAGAGAGACACGGCTGGGGCGGGTGACTTACTGCGCAGGCGGGAGCGAGTTTGTTTTTTTCTTTGCCGCATGAGCAAAGCAGATTTTCTTGGCAGTGCAGTAGGGCAGCTTTCTTCTTGGTGGAGAGGAAACAATCGATCTTCGGGTGGTCACCGATTCCCCCTCACTTGTGTCGACTCTCTTGGCGTAGGCTCTCTTCTTTGTGCGAGAGGTTTGATCTCGAACATCTCTTGTTAACATGGAACGCCTTTCCATGTCTCCAAGAGGACTCCTTTCACCTCCATCACCCGCCAATCACCAGGCCATATCCTAGGATCCTCCAAATGCACCATCTTCCTTGAAGGATTTGTTCCCTACATTCGGGCAGTAGTCTGTGAGACAAACTCAGCCTCAGTTTATTTTCTTTTCTTTAATGATCGCAGCCATTACGATCAATTTTGCTTTAGTGATTGGTCAAAGTCGCCAAATTTGATGTCTATGCATTTGGCAACTATGTCCAACGATTTCGTAATCTTCCTTCAGCAGACTTCTTGTTTGTTGTGTAAACTATTTTATCAAAGATAGTCGGGCTTGGCTACTTCTTTCCAGGCGGCGGCCAGGTTTACATCAGCCGTTAATTTCGATGCTCCTTCCGTTGGTAGTGGCGGTGTTCACCAAATCCTTGGCGAGAGATGGTGAGCTTTTTCCGTGAGCAGATGACTTTATCCCTTCATCGTGAATCTCAAAGATTCACGTAAAAGCGTGCGACCTCCTCCACATAGGTCATCGGATATTCCAGTCGTAAACGATTTCAGCCCAGGCGTTTCCAATTTCTCAAAGCAATTTTCTTTACTAAGGTGTCGCGGACCTGTTTCACCATCCGTCGAAATCCACAAGAGACCCGGTGTGGATTTGCTTTCCTAACTTGACAAAATCATAGGTTGGTGACATTTTTTTAGGATTTCACGAAGAAAACTTAGAGGTTGATTTGAAAATAGTGGTTTTGAGAGAGTTTTGCTTTGCTTCCGAACGAAATGAACGGTTTTGGTAATATGAGAGAGAGAAGAAGGAAAGTTTAAGTATAGTTTATGAAAGGACGTGCGGGTGGTTTTGAAATGTGATCGAAATCAACGCTTAGATTTTGCACGCCGATTTAGCATTTAATGTCTCGTATTTAATGCGGCAAAGATTTATATCCAATCATAAGCTTGGTGTGCGACTTTTGTCTGACAGTCATAATTATCGACGTAATTCTTAAAAACATTCCCGCTTAGTCAAAACGATTGCGTTTTTGTCACTTGGCTCATAAATGACTCCTTTTACCCTTAGTCGATTTAACTCTTCTTCTCACAGTTCTCTTTGTGACTCATTGTCACCGACTTGGTATAGCTTTCTTTTCGACATGGTGATTTACTTATTGATTTGTGAGTTGACTCTTTTTCCTTTTTGTGTTCCATTTCTTTTCTTTGATTCTTCCGAGTGTCACCACCAATTAACCCTAACTCATGCTTGAGTTCTTCAAATCTTGACTCACATAATGGTTTTGTGAAGATGTCACCAATTGTTTATCGTTGAGATATATTCCAAGATAATGTCCTTCTTTTCAACATGATCTCTTATGAAGTGATACCGACATCGATATGCTTTGTTCTTGAGTGCAACACAGGATTTTGAGTGATTGCAATTGCACTTGTGTTATCACACATGATTGGAATTTCTTTTTCCTCAACTTCGTAGTCTCTCTTTGTCTCATCCATAGGATTTGGGCACAATGTTTGCCCGCAGCAAAGAATGTATTCTCGTTTGTAGAGGTGGCTATTGAATCTTGCTTCTTGCTAAACCAGGAAATCACTGCTTTCCCAAAGATTTGACATGTGCCGAGGTGCTCTTCTTCTGTCAACTCCGCATCCAAAGATAGTCGAGAATCGAATAGCCAATTAGCTTGAATCCACCTTCCTTGGATACCATAAGCCAACTTCTTGCCTTCCTTTCAAGTATCTCAATATTCTCTTATTTCTTGTCATATGGCTCTCTTTTTTGGAGCAGATTGAAATCTTGTAGGTGTAAGTCGATGTCCGGCTCGCTGGCGTAAGATAGAGCAATGATCCAATAAGTGCTCAGATCTTGTTTGATCTACTGTGCTTGCCATCCTGCATCCATGTCCATTTTGATCGATGTATTCATTGGTATTTTCACGTAAGACTTCTCCTCCATACCAAATTTCTTCATTAAATCTCTCGGTGTATTTTGTTTGACTTATGAAGGTTCCATCCTTCGATTTGTTTCACTTGGAATCCAAGGAAGAATGTCAGCTCTCCCATCATGCTCATTTCAAATTTACTTTGCATGAGGTTTGAAAATTTTTCACATAGCTCTCTGTTTGTGGATCCAAAAATGATGTCATCCACATATATTTGAACAAGCAGTATACTCTTTTTGTCTTGGATTCTAAAAAGTGTTCTATCTACTTTTCCTTTTGTGAATCCATTCTCGATTAGGAATTGTGACAACGTGTCATACCATGCTCGGGTGCCTGTTTCAATCCATACGAGCTTTCTTGAGTTTGTATACCTTATCTCCAAGAGTCTTCCGCTCAAATCCTCGGAGGTTGTTCAACATACACTTCTTCGTCAATAAACCATTTAGGAATGCGCTTTTTACATCCATCTCGATATACAAAGAAAATTCTTGTGAGCCGTATAGGCAAGAAACATCCTTATAGCTTCCAATCTTGCTACAGGAGCAAATGTTTCATCAAAATCTATTCCTTCTTCTTGGCAATATCCTTTGGCTACTAGTCTTGCTTTGTTTCTTACCACATAACCTTCCTCGTTCATCTTTTTTCTCAACACCCATTTAGTACCAATAACGTTTTGATGGATGGGTCTTTGAACTAATTCCCATACTTTATTTCTTTCAAACCGATTCACTCTTCTTGCATAGCTTGAATCCAATGTGTGTCATCCAATGCTTGTAACACATCTTTGGGCTTTATTTGCGAGATAAAGCATGTGAACATAGCTTCTTGTTGAGTTCTCGATCTTGTTTTGACACCTTCTCTTATATCTCCAATGACAAGTTCGGTGGATGGTCTCTCGGCCATCTTACATCAGGTTGAAGTAAGTTGGCTGGATTCAATCGTCTAGCATTGTGTTGCTTTGATCAGCTCTCTCGTAGTCACTTAGCCGCAAATTTTCCACTGTTTTTGAGATTCAAAGCTATCTCATCTTCTTCGAGTTTATAATTCCGGCTTCAGCTTCAAAGAGGGACTCTTCAGATGGTTGGATGATTCACTTATCGGTGACTCTTCAATGTCTTCTTCATTTACATTTGGCTCATCGAATACCACATGAATGGATTCTTCGCAACCATGGTCCTTTTGTTGAGTACTCTGTAGGCTTTGCTTTGGTGAGTATCCTAAGAAGATACCTTCATCGCCTTTAGCATCGAAGGCCTTTAGATTATCTTTGCCATTGTTGTGGATGAAGCATTTACATCCAAATATTCTAAAATACGCAACATTTGGTTTTCTTCCAGTCCAAATCTCATAGGAGTCTTTGTCACCGCCCTTTTATCATACATCTGTTTTGAGTGTAGCAAGTTGTGTTGATTGCTTGACCCCAAAATCTTTTGGTAGCCCCGCTTCACCTAACATGGTCCTTGCCGCTTCTTTGAGAGTTCGATTCATTCTTTCGCAACTCCATTCTCGTTGTGGAGTCCTTGTCGCAGATAGTTCATGACCAATACCATTTTCAATACAATATCGAGTTATTATTCCATTGACAAACTCAGTTCCTGTCTGGTCTTATTTTGATAATGGTTTCGCTCTTCTCATTTTGAATCATCTTCATCGATTTGTGGTAGTTTTCAGAGAGTTTCTTTTTCTTCTTACACATGAATATTGTCCATGTATATCTTGAGTAGTCATCTACTACCACCAAGGTGTATTTCTTTCCACTTATGCTAGCCTGGTTCCACTTTGGGCCAAATAGATCCATATGTAGAAGATGCAATATTCTTGTTGAAGATGGGCATGTCTTTTCTTTGAATGATGATTTGATTTGTTTTCCTTCGACATGCGTCACATATACTCTCCTTTTCGTATCTGGTCTGGAAGTCCTTCCACAAGACTACTTCGCAAGCTTGTTAATCGTTTTGAAATTCAGTGACTCACTTTTTGTGCCACAAACAACTTGATTCAATTTGTGCTTTTTGCTAGTAAAGACAGTCTGCCGGGTGTAGCGGTTGACCAATATACTACATACATGTTCTTTTGTCCGCATCCTGCAACACAACTTCATTCGATTGACCTCCTTGATTTGGCATATACCCATGTTAAATCCAACATTATAGCCCTTGTCACGAGTTGATCGATGCTTAGCAAGTTGAAGTTGAGTCCTTCAACATATGCAACATCTCGTGATTTCTAATCCATTCCTCTTGATGGATCCAATGCCTCTTATTTCACCCGAGCTTCATTTCCTCCAAATATGACTTTTGCTCCTTTAACTTCCTTGAATTTTGACAGATTTTTCTTATTTCTGTCATATGTCGGAATAGCCACTATCCATATACCAGGTTCCTTGGCACTTAGTCATTTCTTTGAACCTACAATCAAGGAAATTAAGTTTTAGGTACCCATACTTGTCCGGGTCCGAGGGGTTAGAATTGTAAGATGATCCAACCAACTTATAGCCAAATGATTTGACTCTAAGGGGTTGCCATCTATCGATGCCATAATCATAATTAATCTTGGCAAATTGCTTGGGGATTCTAGGTTCATACAAATTGTCTCTTTTGTCCGTATGCCAAGATATGTGTTTTGGCAATCGCCTTCTTTGGGTAATTGTGGTGTCTTTGAATGTAGTGCCTAGGTGCATATGTGTCTTGATGAAAGCTCCTATACTTTTGGAATGGCCTTTCTTTGAGTTCTGTGCCTTTGCCATTTGGGCTTATATTCCATAAGTCTATCGCGATAGTTCACATTATTCCAATCACTTGGCTTGGATATTTTCTACCATTCCCATCATATGTATTTCTTTTATAGATTTTCTTTCGAGGTTTTTGGTAGCTCGCTTCTTCTTTACTGAGTATTTTCTGTTTGGAGTTTCGAGGAACTCGGCCGAATCTCTTCTCGCTTGTCTTTCGAGCGTACTCAATCGGTTGTTTTCCTTTTCCTTTGTAACCAATGCCGGTTTGCTTGTAATTGTGCTTTGGAGTGAATGTGTGTGCAACATTTAGAGTTTTGGATTTTTTAGACTCTTCATTGCTTGAAGATCCTTTTTCCAAAATTACTCTCGAAGTTTGACATATCACAGAGGAGTTAAATCTAAGCCTGTCTTGTCTCCACATTCTCTTTGACTCATAATAAGATCATCTAATGATTTAGATGCCTTAGTGAATGAGGCAATAACATTTTGAGGTCATTCTCCCTCTTTTCTATGGCAGCAATTTCTCTTTATTAGCTTGGCTTTTTCAAATTTTTAAACTTTCATTCTCATCACCTATTTGACTTAGAGTACTCTCGGCTCCTTAGTCTAAATTTGTGAGTTTGCTCTTGAGTAAGCCGTTTTCCTCATTTAGTAGTGTGTGTGAGGATTTAATGTGTTCAAAATCTTTCATCATTTTGCCTAATGAGTCATAAAGATCGAGTGGGTGATGAAGTGTGTGTGTCACGCTCACTATCACTAGAACCGAGTTTGATGAGTTGGAGTTTACCTCATCTTCTTGGTCGGGTTGATCTTGTTCCTTGGCCATCAAACAGATCGGGGCTTCTTCTTCGAGTCACTTGAGTAGTCGCTTCTTGCTCTCCTCAATCATTTGTGTCTTTTGACTCTGCATTTTCTCGCACCAACATTGCCTTTTTCTTTTCTTGTCTTCTTTCTCTCAAGTCCTTTCTTTCTTCTTCATTCCTGTATTTGTTGACTACGAGGATATGGGCAAATCAATGGCATAGTGACCTGGTTGCCTACAGTTCCAACATAGATATTCAACCTTTTGATCGCTCTTTCCATTCTTGGATTGTCACCCTTTGATATTGACTTTTTGATGATTTGTTCTCTTGGTTGGCCTATCTTCCCTTGATTTGGAGGGAGCCGAGTGTCTTCTCGGAGGATTCGCCCTTGCCTCTCTTGTAGTTCTTATTGAAGAACTTGTTGAACCTTTTTACTAGTAGGGCTATTTCTTTCCGGGTCAATGACTTCTTTGACCTCGCCTCTCTTCCCATCTTTAACAATTAGAGCATTTGTTTTGGGTACAAATGTCTCTTCCTCGGTCTTTTCTTCTCTCAAACTCGTAGGCTTTGAGGTCCGAGAATGGTTCATGGTTGGATGTCTTTGATAGGTCCATGGAATGTCTTAGTGCCATGACTTGCATTTCCCATTTCACCGAAGACTTTTTAGGATCTTCATACACATTTCCTTCTCGTGTATATTCTTTTCCAAGTGCGGATAGCTCGTTGGTGATTTCGTGAACCGAGCATCCGGTTGATCCAGGTTTTCTCCCGAGATCATTTTGAAGTTCTCAAATTTCAGATGTACCCACCGATAATTTGTTTTCTTTGATTTGCTCCGAGCCTTCACAAATCAATGTTAGCTTGTCCTGCATTTCTTTAGCCGTTTTGCATGATTTGACTTTATTGAACATGGCTTTGTCCAAGGTTTTGTAAAGGATGTCCTGGCTACATTGTCCAGGTTGTATCTTTTTATGTCATCATTTGTCCATTCGGTTCTTGGTTTTTCAACACGACGGTAGTCCGGGAGCAACATCCTCCTCACCTTCACCGCAGCTCTTCTTCTTACAGTTGTGTTCACCTTTAAGATTTGGTGGCCCATCCTCTATCACTATCCACATCTCATCATGTAATGCCGATAGATGAGCTCGCATACGAATTTTCCAATCATCAAATTCTTCAATAGTGAACATAGGGATGCGTGTCAAATTTGCTTCCATGATAATAAATTTTAATGATAAAAAGAGTTTTGAAAGTTTAAGTACTAAAGCGGACTTTGAAAAGTTTGGAGATCTAGTTCAAGAACCAAAGTGCGGAGGGCTCAATGAACCAACCGCTCCGATACCACTTGTAGGTCCCAAGGGGTGTAAGTGTAAGGTTTAGAAGGGGGTTGAATAAACCTTACCAAATTTTTGATTTTGTCCTTTTAAATATTCAGAGTTGATACTACAGTTGTGTCCTTGGTGGACAACCAATTTAGTTAATCAAGAGAGTTAGTCTCTCAATGCACTCAATCGAGCCATTGATGGAACAACTCACCATTTGTTAAGTCTAAATTAACTCAACGTGGTTTGTTTTCATTGGAAGACTTAACACCCTTAAGTTTGGTTAAGTAGAGATTTAGAGCTTGATTTAGTACTTAGATATTATCTAATGGATAGCAAACATGTCGTGAGTAATTAAACAAATATGATGCAAGAATTAAAGTCTTTGAAATGTAAATGACACAATAAGATTTTTATAGAGGTTCAAGATGGGGTAATTCTTCTACTCCTCTCTTCTCCAACTCCCCGGAGGAATCCACTAGGTATTGATCAAGATACAAAGTGGTAACAGTCCCGATACAAGTCTTGATCACACACCTGACTTGATCCTTTGGGACTCGATGCCTGAGACACCTTGATCACTCGGGTGGCTTCTCGTGACGACTCGGCCTTCTTCACGGGCGTTTTGCGCTTGCTACTGACCCAATTTCACTTGCTCAAGCTCTTTGGATTTGATCACGAAGCCCTCCAAAAGCTCAAGACTTGGTTCGACTTGAACCTTCCTACAATCCTTCGTGGAATGTAGACCCTTGATTTTTCAAGATTTCCTCTTCAACCGATTGAAGTTATCTTTCCTTCACGGTGAGTGTTGGATTGATGTTCTTCGTAGTGTAGGCTTGAGGATTGAGCGTTTAATGACTTGAGAATATTTGGGTTGTTGCGTTAATAATTGCTTGAATGTTTGTGGTTCGGTCTTTTGCTCTCGTGAGTCATTCCTCACCTTTTATATTGATCTTTCAAAAATCGCCCCGTTGAAGAGATAGCTTATTTTTGAAAGTCACTTTGTGGTCGTTGGCTTGTCTTGTTGCGATCCTTGGAATTTCCATTTCCTCGTATGAATTGTTCTTCACCTTTCGAGTTCCGACACGGTGTAGTGCTTCTCATTAGTTTATTCCTTTTGCACGCTTACGGGGATCGAGCACTTCGAGAAAGGTATCATGGAGATATTACTTGTTTAAGTAATTCTCTTGATTTTCGGCAACGGATCTTTTCAGCTTATCTCGACTTGATCGCATTTCCTTGCTTTCCCCAGGTGACTTAGAGTCGCTTCCAATCATTGGATGACTCTTTATACAAATACGTATACTGCACTCAATAATTTACACAAGACTCGTGATCCGGACTGTACCACTTCTTTAAACTATTGATTGACGCGTGTCCATTACGGATCACTCTTTACAGACTTTTGTACAAAGTTGTTTGTCCTCTAGCTCTTGCTTTCTTGATTCCTTCTTTTTCAAAAGCTTGTCCGGACACTGTTAAAGTAGATTCCTACTTTTATAAAGTGTCGTCGGGATATTGTCTTGATTACGTTATGGATGACGTTTCTTCTTCTTAATATATACATGGACATACGGTGTAAAACAAACAAATCTTTTTGATTTGATTCGATTCAATTTGTATATTGACATTCAAATTTGAAAAATTAGAATATGAATATAAATAAAAATATTTTTTCAAATTCACATATTATGCGAATATAAATACGAATATCATTATATTCCTAAATATAAATATTATTAATATAAATAATAATATTCGAATATTATTTCGGATATTCGAGTCACTTATATATAATCTTTATGTAGATAAGTATATGTATTTATGTAGATTATTAATATATAGTAAACCATATATTCACTTATACAAGACCAAAGTAATAAGTCCATATATAATTCTATTCTTGTAGTAAATCGTTGATGGACTCGGCAATAGACTCTTTTTTTGTTCATGTATTTGACGACTAATATGTTGTTGATGTATTTAACAATTTCAAGACCCAAAATTTATTATTTAGAAAAAAAGAAGATAAATATAGGTTAAGACGAATACGAATATTCGAATTGATTCGGATGTATTCGAATATATGTAAGAATTAGTTTATATATTCGAACATTAAAAGAATACGAATAAGAATATTCTCTAAATGAGCCAAATAAGAATAAAATATTTTGATATTCGACTCAATTCGATTCGTTTACAGCCCTACATGATGATGGACATAGAAATCATAAAAAAAAAAGTAAAAGAGACCATTGAGTCTTAAAGAGAGGTTTTATTTTCCGTAATATTGAACAATTACTTATAAGACTGCAATGTGCCCAATTGTTTTTCCCGCTTCTAGACCATCTAAAACATAGGAACGACGCTACTGTTAGTTAAATATGTATCATACCCGTATAATACATGTAGTACATATTTTGATGCTACTGATTAAATACTCATGACGTTTGAAATAAAATGATTCCACTCGTATTAGAGTTATTCGTATAATACTTGATGAATAATACTTTTTAAAAATTATAATATTTAAATAAATCTAAAAATCATTAAATTTCATAGTATACTCAGTACGAATTATGAGTTTATATATTAAATATTTCCGCATTTTTTCCCGATTTTCTCACCGTAACTTTTAAAAAATATTCATAGTATACTCATACGAATTAAATAACGAATTATTCTTGTACCGTATTTAACTAATAGAACAACCTTGCATGTACGATAGTAAATTCGTATGATACTTGGCGAATATTACTTTATTTTTATATATATTCAATGATATTTAAACTAATTTGAAAACTTTTCGCAATTTAATTATAGCTACAATTAAAATATTTTCAATTAATAAAATAAGAAAATTAACAATATATAAATATACTAATTAGTAATTATTGAATATTATTTTTTACTATATCTTATTTAAGAAACAAAATATGGTTGATAAAGTTATTTAAGGTGTTATATATGAAGTATACATGAGTTGTCAATTCCTACCCACCAACCCAAGATTTTTACTGACTAGGCTATATTTTTAGACCCAAAAAATCTAGCTTATTTGACCCTACCTATTAGGCTCGAAAAACCAAGGGTCGGCTTGGTTAGCTCGAAACTTATAGTGTAATTTCAATGACCAAGGCCTGCCAGACTCAATTTTAGTGGCCCGACACAATTTTTCTCTTAGCCCAATGGGCTAGCAAGATGGGCTGGCCTAGCCCAGGGATGGCAAGGCGGGGTTTGGGCGGGTTTGGCCAAACCGGACCCGACCCGCCAAGGAGAAGTAAGACCCGGGACGCCCCGCCCGCCCCGCCTCAAAACTCACGGAGCGGTCTAGACCGCCAAATATATTTTTTAATTTATAATAATTTATAATTTTCTATTTATGGCTAATTTTTCAAAAGTAATCAAATGTCAATAGGTTAAAAAATAAATAAATATAATTATACAACTTATTATAACTATTTTTTTAGAATTGGCTACTATTAAGATTTATTTTAAAAAATAAATACTATTATACTACATAGTACTCAACTAATACTTAAAATAAATATTCAAAGTAGAATATTACAAGATATTATATTAGTAAATTAAACTTTAAAAGTAAAAATATTATATTAGTACTCAACTAATATTTTTAAGCATATAATACTCAAATTTTAAAGTAAATAATGCAAAAATATTTTAATATATATTTAAAAATTTAATAAAAATTAACATGCGGGGGGAGTGCAGGCGGGTCCTATAGGACCGGGACCGCTCTCCGGACGGCGGGTTTTGTAACCTTGGACTCGAGACCCGCCGGGACCCATTTATCCGGGTCTAGACCCGCCCCATCGAGGCGGGTTTAGTGCGGGACGGGTTTTGACCCGCCCATTGCCATCCCTACCTAGCCCGGACATTTTGACAGTTGTAAGTGTACGGTGTACCCAACCTATTTATACATAGTCATATATGGTGAAAAGACAAATTCATCACTTTTAAGGATAAAAAAAATCGCTAAAGTGCTACACATGATAAAAGTGAAATCAACATATTGAGGGTGGGCAAGGAAAAAAAAACGTGTTCAGCTATTTGGTCTTCTCAAAGGGTGAAGATCTTGAGATACCAGAAGATCAACCTTCCCGTTCAATCTCATAATAGCAGAAGATCTTCCCGTTCAACCTTCCTGTGAAGATTTTCAATCTCAAAAAACCAGTAGACGAAATCCTTCCCGTCCAATTCCAGTCGTACAAGAAAATCGCCCCCCTTAATCCTATTCGTCGACGACTACCTCAAATTGCTTCGTTGTTGCTATGTTCAGTCAAATTTCACTATTCGTCGACGGCCACCTCAATTCGAATTGTTTTTGCTCTGTTCTGCACAATTATAGAGGTTAGGCATGTTTGGTTTTGTGTATATCTGTTGCCACTCGAGTGCAGACCAAGTGTTTGTGATAATGCTTAGCTCAATTTTGTTGCACATTTGCATCCTCTGCATATATATTTTTCTGACCTTGAGATTTAATTTTGTCTTTGGTGATTACCTATTGAAATATTGTGAAGTATCTAAAAGTCCATATGCAGAAAGCTCAGTGGTTTAGCATTCCCTTAATTGCAGCCAACTATAGTCCATGTTCTCCTTTTTCTCTATCGAGTGGATTAATGCCCGGCAATTTCGGCAATCTGTCACACCTTTAGACATAGATAGGATCTTGAGTGATATTTGAAGAAAACGTGAGCACCATTGCAATTGAGAGAGAGAATATAAATTTGGAGGGAAAATATTATTTCAACAACATACTGTAGCTGTGTACAAAGTGTCTTATTTATAGTTGGAAAAGGAAGGAAAAAACGTAAAAGGAAATAGCAACTTTCAGCAACTAACTGATTCAACCACCACTATGACCACCAATGCCAACAGCCCCCCCTCAAGTTGGGCTGTGGAGAAAATCACGCAAGCCCAACTTGGACACCAGACCACCAAACAAACCAACACCCAAGGCTTTAGTAAAAAGATCGGCCAGCTGAGAGTGAGAAGGCACTTTCTGAGGAGAAATGAATCCTGCCTTGAAGTGATCACGCACAAGGTGACAATCGATCTCTAAATGCTTAGTCCGCTCGTGAAACACCGGGTTGGCAACGATGTGCAAAGCCGCTTGATTATCACAATAGAGAGGAATAGGAAGAGAGATAGGGACATCAAGATCAGCTGCAATATAGCTTAGCCATTTTAGCTCACAAACCGTGGCCCCAAGGGCCCTGTATTCGGCCTCCGCAGAGGAACGGGAGACCGTGTGCTGCTTCTTGGTCTTCCAAGAGACCAAAGCACCCCAAACAAATATGCAGAAACCAGTAAGATAGCGTCTAGTATCCCCACAAGACGCCCAATCGGCATCACTATAGGCAACCCAAGGAAAAATCTGAGTGTGCTGGATAGAAAAGGCCCTGTGAAGGACATCCCTTCAAATAGCGAAGAACATACATAGCTGCTTCCCAATGAGTGTGGAGAGGATTATTAACAAACTGACTAAGTTGTTGAACACAATAAGTAATATCAGGCCTTGTAAAATTTAAGTAGAGTAATCGACCAACCAATCTTCTATATTGTTCAGGATCTTTGTAAGGGACTCCTCCCCGCTATTCAACTTGAGACCCCGAGGAAAAGAACATTGCGAGGCTTGCAATCCAACATCCCAACATCCTTCAAAATGTCAAGATGTACTTTCTTTGATTAAGATAAGTACCGAGTCACTTCTAGCTAGCTCCAACCCCAAAAATACTTTGCCTCTCCAAGATCTTTAATAGTAAACAGTCATGAAGATAAGTTTTAAGAGTCTGTCATATCCCGAGGACAAGATCCTCGTGAGAAGCACATCATCCACATAGATCACCAAGTGCAAGAAAAGAATCACCGAACACTTCACAAACAAACAAAGTGATCGGTTCAGTGAGTGAAACCAAACTCCAATAGTTTCCCACAAAGCTCAAAGATTCCATTGCTTACTAAACTGTTTTAAACCATACAAACTCCTCTTTGGGTGGCACACCGCCTCAGAGTCGCATTTTTAGTGTACTTCGGAGGAGGAGTCATATAGATAGCTTCATCCAAGTAACCATGAAGAAAGCGCATTATTAATGTCTATTTGAGACAAAAGCCACCCCTTTGCGATTCTTAGAGCAATGAGAAACTGACCGTGGCCAATTTTGCCACGAGGTGAAAAACTATCCACGTAGTCCACACCATATACTTGGTTGTAACCTTGGCTACCAACCGAGCCTTTATAACGCTCAACGGTCCCATTAGGCTTCATCTTAATTTTGTACACCCATTTGCACCCAATAGGTTTCTTACCCGTAAATTTGTGAGGTCCAAGTATCATTTTTCTCCAAGGCATGCAACTCGTTGCATAGCCTCAACCCAAAGAGGGTCATTGCTAGCTTGTGCATAGTTATGAGGCTCCTGCAAGTGTTGTAAGTTACCCAAAAAAGAGAGATATGCAGTACTAAAACAAGGTGACACTGTATAAGGATAAGTATGAATAGGATATGGAACACCTGCAGTGGAAGAAGTCTCGAGAAATAGTAGCTTTGTGCAAAGTGATCACTAACGATTGAGAACAAAATCGACATCCAAGAAGGTTTAGTGGATACCCTGGTACTCCTCCTAAGAGGATGAGGAGAAGGGCAATCAGCAGGAGAAACTGTAGTGATAATAGGCAGAGTAGAAGGATGAGAAACAACAGGAGGATCTGGATCAGTGGAAGGAGTAGGATGTGTGAACAAAGGAGGAGAAGGACCAGGTACATCAGAAATAGACACCTTTTGGAAGGGAAATTGATCTTCCACAAACACAACATCCCTGGAAATCAGTAATTCCCCATGATCCAAATCAAAAAGTTTATAGCCCTTTTTCCCTTGTTCATAACCCAAGAAGACACACTTTAAGGCTCGAGAGTCAAATTTGGACTTATGAGGAGTAACATTAGAGGCATATGCTAGACAACCAAAAGGCTTGAGGATAGAGTAGTCAGGTGCCTGTTTATAGAGAAGCTCATAAGGTGTTTTCCATTGGATAACTGAAGAAGGAATCCTGTTAAGAATGAATGTGGCTGTGAGTAAAGCAAAGGGCCAAAATTTAGAAGGAAGCTGGGAATGAAACATGAGTGCCCTGCCCATATCAAGGAGTGTTCTATGCTTCCTTTCAACTATCCCATTCTGTTGGGGTGTGTACACACAGGTTCTTTGATGCAATATGCCATGAGTATTAAACAAAGCAGCACACTCTTTATTAACAAATTCCAATCCATTATCACTACGGATGCTCTTGATGGGAACCCCAAACTGAGTTTTGACAAGTAAAATGAATTTTTCCAACATGGAATGAACCTGCGATTTATGGTGCAAAAGGAAAATCCAGGTGGCACGACTGAAGTCATCAACAATAGTCAACATATAAGGAGTATTAAGTAAAGATGCAGCTGCATATGGGCCCCATATGTCAACATGTATGAGCTCAAACATAACAGAGGCATGAGTTTCACTCAAAGGGAAAGATAATCTTGTCTGTTTAGATTTATGACAAACTTCACAAGAAGATAGCAATTGCTTTTCAGTTTTATTACAGGTAGAATGCAAGAAAGGTAAATGACTGAGTACAGTGGGGGAAGCATGTCCCAATCTATTGTGCCATAGAGAGTATGTACTGTGACAGGCCAGATGAGTAGGAATTACATTGTGACAAGTGGAGTAAGAAGAAACAGATGTAGAATTACAGGACTGTAAGATGTATAGCTTTCCAATCACTTTGCCCATGGCCACTATCTCCTCAGTCTGCAGGTCCTGCAAAACACAGTAAGAAGGATGGAAAGTACATTTTAGTGAAGAAGACTGAGTTAACTGAGACACAGATAGGAGATTGTATTTGAAACTAGGTATATGAAGAACATCAGTGAGTGTGAGTTTTGGACTGATAGTAACTTGGCCTTCATGAGTCACCAATTTAGAAGTACCATCAGGAAGATATACAGCAACTTGAGAGCAAATAGGTGTAATATGAGACATGATATCCTGATTAACACACATGTGTCTACTAGCTCCAGTGTCTAGTATCCAATCTGCCTCACCAATACCTCCAGATATAGTCATAGCATATTGATCATGATTATGAGAACTCATACCTGCATACTCCACAAAATGTGCATAATGCATAGGTGTATCAGCAACCACAGTATCCCCAGATATATGTTGTGTAGACATGATCTTAGCCAGCTCCTGTTTAATGATATTAGATATATCATTGAGCTGTAGACTCTTCCCAGGCTCATCTACACATCCTTTAGGGCTCATATGTGTGTTAGCATCTACATGATTCACCACAGATCTATTCCTCTGCTCCTTGAATTGCTTATACCAATCAGGATATCCGTGTAACTTGAAACATTCACTCTTCTCATGTCCATGAATCTGACAATGTGAGCAAAACAATTTTGCTTTCTCTTCCCTTGTTTTACGAGGAATTCCTCTTCCTCTCCCTGAGGACCAATTCCCAGCATTCCATCCAGTATTGTTCTTATGAGGTGCACCTCTCCCTACACCAACAGATTTAGAGAACATCGCTGCATTCTCAGATACCTCAGGAAACAATACCTGAACGTGCCTTTGTTTCTCCACACTCAAAAGCATCGAATAAGCTTTATTAACCGTAGGTAGTGGATCAAGCAATAGAATCTGGTTCCTGACATGGTCATAACTTTCATTAAGTCCCATAAGGAACTGCATCAACTTAGTATGAAGATCCATATCCGTTTGAATCTTATAAGCACCACAGGTACACTCCGGCAAGATTACTAGGCTAGCATACTCATCCCAAAGTTTCTTCAATTTTGTAAAATATGTCATAATCGAAAGAGTACCTTGAGTCACCGTAGCAATCTCTTTCTGCAACTGATACAAGAGCGGTCCATTGCTTTCCCCAAACCGTTGAGCTAAATCGTCCCAAAGTTCCTTCGCGGAATTTGCATAAATGAAGGATTCAGTCAATTCCTTCGAAATCGAGTTCAATAACCAGCTGATAACCATCCAATCAACTTTCTTCCAAGCTTCAAACTCCGCTGTATCTTCAGCCGGAGCTTTACTGCTTCCATTAATGAAACCGATCTTCGTTTTAGCTCCGAGTGCAATGATCATGGATCTCCGCCATGAATAGTAATTAGCACCAGTGAGAATATTCGAAACGAGTACCAGTCCAGGATGATCTGAGCCGTGAAGGTGAAGTGATTCATCAATTTTGACCACCACCTGGTTCGCACTCTGCGTACCTTTACCAGTACCATCATCATCCTCGTCGTCAGCAGCAATTAAATTCCATGCGGTGCGCTTCGTGTTGTTCATCTCAAGTTTCACCAGATCGTAGATTCAAAAGGTTGGCTCTGGATACCATGAAGAAAACGTGAGCACCATTGCAATTGAGAGAGAGAATATAAATTTGGAGGGAAAATATTATTTCAACAACATACTGTAGCTGTGTACAAAGTGTCTTATTTATAGTTGGAAAAGGAAGGAAAAAACGTAAAAGGAAAATAGCAACTTTCAGCAACTAACTAATTCAACCACCACTATGACCACCAATGCCAACAATATTTGCAGTAGATTATCACATAAATTGACAATCAAATTCCCTTTAGAAATTATTGACAGTAGATAAGATCTTGAGGGTTCTTGAGTAATGTTAGCAGTAGTCAGTTGATAAGAGCATCAAACAAAGACTGTTGAAATTTTTCTTATTGCTTTATCATCATAGGTTGGGTGTTACATGCAAAAGAGAGAATAATTATGCAGTAACAAGTGAAAACTTTTGTTATTTTTTTAAAAAAATTGGGCCATGTCATTACAGCAACTCTAACCTGCCAATCCTGCTTTCAAGACAAGGAACACCACATATGAATAAAAGAAAATTCGTACATACATATCTGCCAATCATGAGATCTTTATACCATTTAAAAACAGAAATTTCAGTATGGTTCAATTTCAGATTTTAACATGCACAAACAAAGGAGAAAATAAAAGCAAAACATGTTAAAAACCAGGGCATCATTTGCAAGTGATCACATGAAAAGATTCAACTATAGTTTAATCTTAAATGGATTTTGTATGGAACTATATGAGTTGTTTGTACCATGGCTAATTTGATCCCTAAGACAGAAGTCAGTTTTATTTTTTTGACTGTGAATAAACTGTTTACATGTTTCGAATACCAAAATGTTGCACTCCTGCCTGTGTCTAGAAAACAGTTCTTGAATTAGTGTAGCAACTTTTTGAATGGAAACGAGAGGAATTGACATATAGATGGAATATGCTTAAGTGGAAGTGAAAAGAACGGGGTATAGCCTTTTCGTGCTGACATTTCTTTGTGGGTTTTATTTTGTTTTCATAAATGCTAATGAAACTGCACAATACTGAAGTTTTGATGGTATTCTTGCTGTTGGTCGTGGCAACCAAGTTGCTAATCCAATTATTGGAGGTGACAGTAATACATCAATGCTCACTTGTTCAATGCAAGATTATGTGGCACTCTATTATGCTATTATTTTTAACTTGTATATTTTTCATTTCCAGGGAGTAAGAAGCCTGTTGATGTTACAAAAATTAACTTGACATTGTCTGCTGACCATCGTGTTTTTGATGGAAGAGTTGGAGGTTTTTAATGCAACGAGAATTAGTTTTCTATTTCGTTGTGAGAAATTTTTTAGTTTCATTTCTACTTGATAAATATTGATACTTAATGTTGTGCGACCTCCAAACCAATAGAAATTAGCATGTTTAATGCCAATGCTAAAACTTCAAAACACTATATTTACTAAATTGATGTGATGCTTAGAATTGTTCTTCTAACATGTTGTGCATGTAATTTTTTAATGAACTGACTACCAAGTGAATATATGAGATTATGTAGATCTGTTAGTTTACCTATTACAAGCCAATATGTATTTTTCTCCAGTCATTCTTTTCAATGATTTTCATCCTACGCGATGAACGTATACTTGAAGTTAGTGACGCTCGTACGACGGCGAGACGTGCGATAAATATATTTCTCGCTAAATTGCATTTGTGAGGAAATCAACAATGTTAGCGAGGAAAAATTTTCCTGCTAAATTGCAAATTTCAAAAGACTTTAAATCTTTTTTCTTGTTCTCTCTTTTCCTCTCTATGTTTTAGACCCCAGTGTTTTTTTCATAAACACTTTCCTTTTGTTCATCTCTAATCTCTAATTTATTCATGGTGTGTTTGGCTGTAAGCAGGTTGAAGTAGAAGCACTAGTAATCCCAAGGACCAGAAATGACCACAGTGATAAGCCAAGTCAAAATGTTGGAGGTCTCTGTGTTGGTCTTTAAATAGAAAATGCCCTTTCCATTACTCAATTGGTGAGTACAATTCAATAATTTCCTTTTATGAAAATCAAAATAAAAATGAATTGTCTTTTTATGACTTTGGTCTTGATTGCTGAAATTATGTTTTTTTTTATCTTTTTTTTCAGCCGATGTTTCAAAAGGAGCAAAGATTGTCTTAGGTGGGAACAATACATTAATAATTTGGAGTGCTTGACAATAGGAGTCACAAAACAGAGCAATGGAATTGGTGGCTACGTTCCTTATCAGCACCAGTGGCTTTTGGCTTAAATAATCAGTGTTTAAATATTATTAGGAGTACAAGGGCCACGAAAAATATTATACTATAGAAAATAATCTGTAGAGTTTTATTTATTTTCTAGCGGATATGTATAATCCGTTCATCATTACCTATATGTAACATTTTTTATCATTTTGCTCAAGTACTTAACATATGATAATAAAATACAAACACATATCTTAGAGCTTTGACCAGGTTCAATGTGAACAAATTTGCCTGTTGTTTCAAACTAGGTTCTTTCTTGTAAAATCCGATTTTCAGTACTATACTTGTATCTTTCGTTGTGTCTCGGGAATGTGGATATCTCAAATTCCATTATTATATCGTCATATAAATTTAATAGTTGTCACAATTAGAATTGTCATCTATTAGTATGATTCGTATATAAAAAAAATTACCCCTCAAAATTTTGATAAAATATTTTGCCCCAAATTAAAATGGCGACAAATTCATATTAATTGTTACTAAATATGAACTTTGTTCACGAAATAATGGTGTTGCTATTTTTTTAAAATAACTAATGACAAAATTTGATGTTGTCATGAAAGAAAATATTTTGGGACACTAAATGTCATCGCGAATTATAACCAATTTGTCATTGAAAGACTTGTCTCCTAAATTTTGGTGTGGAATTCTACATTTACAGAATTATTATGATGGATTTCAGAAAACCGTCATGAAATATGAAAACTTGTTACGACATATAAGATCAATAATGACGAAAATAAATAGTGTCAAAAAATTGTATTTTTCATTTGACACATAAATTTCAAATCCTTTGTTAATTAACAAATTATGACAAAGTTTTGACAAAATATTTTCCCACACAATAAAATAGCGGCAAATTCTCATTCATCGTCACTAAATATGAACTTCGATGACAAAATAATGGTGTCACTATTGTGTTGAACTAATTAATGACGAAAAATGATGTTGTCATTAAAGGAAATCTTTTGTGACAACAAACGTCATCACCAATTATCATCAATTTGTCAATGAAAGAATTTCCTTCTAAATTTTGGTGCAAAATTCTACCGTCTACAAATTACTGTGACGGATTTCAGTTAATTGTCATGAAATATGAACAATTGTGACGACATACAGGATCAATAGTGACGAAAATAATATGTATCATAAAAGAGTAATTTTCATTGACAAAAATAAAATTCGTCACGATTAATTAACAAATTATGACAAAAAACTATGTGTGGTAAAGAAATTCATCATAAAATGTGAAATTTCCTAATCTCTAACTCTACTTTCCTTCTATTCTCTCAATATAATTTGCTCTCTATGAATCTAAATAAGGATGAATTGAAAGAATTTTGAATGAATGCATGAATTTGAGTCATTCCTCTCGCAAATCATACTCTTGGCTTTTATAGACATTGTTTTTGTGTAAGAACAAATGTCATGTTAAATAATTGAGGGAATAATTGGACTTAGTGCAGCATAATGAGATATAACAGTTGACAAAATTGTCGAAAAGCTAGGTGGGAAAGCTTCAATAATTTCCGCCAAAAAGCAACTGCAAAAAAGAAATAAAATAATGGTTGTGCTTAAAAGCACGGCCTGGCCGTGTTGACAGAAAGGCCTAAGAACACTCATGTTTCAAAACACTGGTTGTGTTTGCGAAATTTCTCACGAACACACCCCGTAATTTAAAGCACGGCCAAGCCGTGTTCTGTACGACTTGGTCCATTTTTTGCTCTATTTTTGTTCTTTATTTAATACGGTATGTTTGAAAGCATGGCCCCACCATGTTGGTGGTAAAGCCTTAAAACACTCGTGTTTCAAAATACTGGTTGTGTTCGTGAAATTACTCACGAACACGCCCGTGTTTTAAAGTATGGCCAGGCCATGTTATGTATGACTTGGTCACTTTTTGCTCCATTTTTAGTCTTTCTTCAACACGACTGTGTTTTCGACACCTCATGGCCGTTTTCAATTCAAATGGCATTGATTTAACCTGTTTGGCTTGGTTTTTCGAGCATTTTTGCATCCATAAACCCCAATTTATGTTTTGATACGAATATATGGCTTGAAATTCGCTAGAAACCGCTCCAAATGATCAACCTACAACAATAAAAATACCTCATAGTAATATGAACCATGTACAATTAAAAATTTACGAAACTATCGACAAAATAACTCAAATTCTACTCAAATAAATACATAAAATATGCATAAAAAGACAATTATCAAACTACCTCCAACATAGAACTTTGCTTGTTCTCGCTGAACATAAAACCATAATGAGGATTCAATACATCACAACACAGGGAATATCGTTTTCTCAACACATTAAACATAAGAGTCAAATTCTTAGTCCTCTCAACCCGAATTAACCATTCTGTGAAAATATAGTTTTGCAAAGCGACTGATTGACAAGTAAAGACATTCATATCAGCGGGTACTGATGAGTGTAAAATATACGTGCATTTGAGGGTTTAAAATGATATATATTTGATGCATTTGCACGCATATTTAATGTGTTTTGCTTGGTTTCCCTTGTTGGGCGTGATACTGCGTACTCTTGTGAATTTTGCAAAAAATGGAGCTAAATTGGATAAAAAGAGATATCACGTTCCAAAGTATAGGTCAAGAGCTAATGTACGAGCTAAAATATGAAGGAGAGAAGCATGGAAGGTCAAACAAAAGGAAATTTCCTTCAAAAACGTCAAAACGCGCTAACAGTTTCCAGCACTGGCAGGGTTTAGTAATTTGGCCATAACTTCCTTTACAAAATTGATATTGAGGTTATTAAAGTGGATATGGAACGCTAAGAGAAATATCTACAACTTTTATGAAGACCTCGAGATAAAATTCGATCGCACGACCCGGTACCGTGTGGGATTACACAGGCGTGTGGACGAACTAGGGCTGAATTGGTCTCCTTTTCCTACTCAAACTCGCAAGTGACCACTCCAGGCATATATAAAAGGGACCCAAGGCTATGCACAAAAATTCATCATTCCATACAACACTCTCATTCATAGCACTTCTATACTTTAGTTTTTGGTATTTTCTCTGCTTGACAACATTGGGATTGCTTGGGTTGTTCCCTTGAAGTTATTTTGCTTTTTAATCGAAGAGTAAGATTTCTTCATTTCTTTTGTCTCGATTTTAATTGTTGGGTGATTATTATTATTGCATGAATATGTTTATGATTATTTTCTTTCCTTCAATTGAAATTATGATCCCATCCCCAAGCAAGAACTAATTTCTTTGTTCTAGGATTAGGATGATTTGATTCAAACAAACAAGCATGAGTATTGATTAATTGATCTGTTTTCTGAATAAATTATTTTATCGATAAATTGATTGTCTGATCAACTTTTGATTGTTTGGGTGGAGTAATTGAGATCGAGAAAAGATATTATTACTGGACTAAATTTATTCAGGGGGTTAAATATGATTCAGAGATGTATTATATAACCCTAGGTTTAATAAAAATAGCAAATTATGTTGGGATAACCCTAATCTGTGAATACGAGAGTTATCAGATTTAGACCTAGTTTTTACATGTTTGTTATATTTGTTAACCACATGATCAATTATTTGATATTCTGCTTGCAAGTTTGATGAGATGAATCCATAATCCTAGACTCTCTTCCATATATTTTTCTCCAAGTTTATTCGTGCTTAATTTTAATTCGTCTTTTTAATTGTTTTCTTTTAATTTATTTAAATCCAACAAATTCGGTTAGAGTGTTTAGGATTTATTTTCTGTTTATTGTGATTCATAATAATTATTTGTCACCTAAGTCTTCCCGAGAAACGACTTGTGGTTAACTTGCTACCCTACAATTGATCTCATTCTCTTGCGAGGATTGTTAGACTTTTATAGGTGTTTAGTGGTCGAACAGGTACGATTCAAACTTGAATTCATCACTCCAGAAATAATGATAGTTATGCACAACTTCAATCCAATAACGACATGAAAATACAAGAACCCAATCAATTTTTGCAGTTAGTCAACTAGTCATCTAACTGAGCTTCTTGATGCAAGCAAATATACATTCTTCTTCTTCTTCTTCTTCTTCTTCTTCTTCTTCTTCTTTTTTTTTCCCTTTTTTTTCATTTTTTTGTAGGACGTTCGAGGCATACTTCCACTAGGTTCATATTTTGAATTTCAGTCCAAATACTCCTAGGGTGGTTTCCCATGCTCATATTTGTGTCACCATTTTACGTAAAAAGACAAATATGGGGCTCATGAATGCTCCTAGTCACTAAGAACATCAAATAGAGGAGTATAACCTCGATTGGTCAAATTTTTTCGTTTTTCTTATTATGCAATTTTTCTTTCATCCATTAGTTTGGTTTAATAACTAGCTAACCACCACTAAATCAAGAGTTCTCAGACATTCATAGCGCTAAGTACTATCATATACGCCTTCGCAAATCAATTATTATGGTGTTAGAAATCTCGTCCGATTTCAGTCCACATCCACATAGGTATGAGTTAACACTTCTCATTGATCTTAATGGTCTCATTTTTCTGCATGACACCCCTAAATAGAAATTTTTCTGTGGATATATTTATAAACTGAACACAAGCCTTTAAGAGTTCATTATATGTCATATCAAGTAAAGAATCATTCATCTTTGTGCCAATCAAGTTTATCGAAAAACAAGTATCATCTTTGTCAATAGAATTTGTCAAAGGAATTTTAAAGATAACTTGTTCATCTCCTACTCTCAAAGTGAGTTTCCTATCATGCACATCAATGAGTGGTTTTGTAGTAGCCAAAAAGGGACACCCTAGAATTAAGGGATCCTCAATATCAACATGCATGTCAAGAATAATAAAATCAACTGGGAACATGCATTTATCAATCTTGACTAACACATCATTAATAATACCTCTAGGATGTTTAATCAATTTATCGGCTAATTGAATGTCTATTCTAGTAGATTTAAGTTCACTTAATCCCATATGCTTGAATGTTTTATAAGACATCAAATTAATACTAGCTCCTATGTCAGCTAGTGCCCTATCAACAGATAAACCATCAATTGTGCAAGGAATAATAAAACTTCCATGGTCATTAATTTTTTGTGGTAGTTTATTGGAAGGACATTCATCTTTCAACTGCATATTTCAAAATTCATTAAGCTTATTTTTATTAGAAATTGTGTCATTTAGATCCTTTGCATTCTTTGAAAGAGGTTTACGAAATGGAATATTGATATGTAATTATTTGAATGACTCGAGGTACTTACCAAATTTGTCCCCCGGCCCTTCTATATTCTTTAGTTAAACCCCAGTAAGAGGTCTTGGGCTTGTAATCTGCAACCACCTTTTTCCTGGGCTCTTCTTTGGGTTTGTCATCCTCCACACATTTCTACATGGGGGTGTTGGCATTATCATGATTATGTGGAAAACTGATGTTAATTGGTTTTACGTGTTCCCTGGTTTGGCTTGGTGTTACTCGGTAAACTTTTCTCTCGACCTTTCAAAAATCATTTTTGATCTGGCCTATTTGGTTCTCCAAGTTATGGATAGATGCCTCGATTTCTTAAGGATGTTTTGGTATCTGGAATCGGGCATCTCGGTTGATTACATGAACTCGCCATGAGTTTTTCCAAGTTAGGTTTTCCTTGGGGTCGGAATACGGGAGGCAAGTGTGGATAAAGATTGGGATTGGTCGGGGTTGGCCTTGATTACCCCAATCGAAATTAGGATGTTGTCGCCACCCAGGATTATATGTATTTTTGAAAGGATTAATCGAAGGATTCGGGGTTTGGTTCCTAACATAATTGGCATGTTCAACTTGTGGTATTGTGTGTGGGCACTCTTGATGGTTATGAGATCCTCCGCAAGTTTCACATGATAAAACTAGCGGTGGTGGTTTAGAGCCGCCAAATCGTTGATCTTTTGGGTCAAAGCTTCGACCTCGCAGCCTAGTGTAACCATTGCATCCGCATTAAAAATACCCAGTTTGACCTATTTATTTTACCACGTATTAATTTCCCTTTGGTAGACATTCATGGCCATTCCTTCGATCAATTCTTGAGAAAACACGGTATATTATTGTTTAGTGTTCCTCCGACTCTTTGCATCGATCATCTGGTCGTGTTGAGGAAAGTATCTTGTTATAGAAAGTTTGGACTTGCATCCAAACAGGTAGACCATGATGTGGGCACTTTCGCAACATTCTTTTAATCTCTCCCAAGTGTCATACAAAGTTTCATCATCCGCTTGAGTAAAGGAAGATATTTCATTCCTCAATCTGCCAGTTTTTGCCGATAGAAAATACTTTAAGAGGAACCTTTCTGCCATAGCATTCCATACTGCAAGAAATCACACATTTCATGACGAAAAATATCGTCATATAAACCTGTTTTTTCGTCACTAAATATTTTAGTGACGAAAATTGAGCGTCATAAAGATCATCACTGTAGCCCCGTCATAAAAGGTATACATGACGATTTTTGCAATTTGTCACTACAAAATTAACCTTTGGTCACGCTAATAACGATTGTCACGATTTGTATCATTTATTGTGACGCCTACATCGTCACATAAACGCTAAATTTTTTGTCATTTATATTGTTTCTTTGTCACAAAAATATCTTTTTAATGACAAAAATAATAGCATTAAATTTTAGTGACGAAAATAATTGCATTGCTAAATTCATCAAATTCTAATGACGAATTTTTGTGTCGCGATTGTATTTATAATTTCGTCATGTATTACACAGCTTGTCATGAAAGATATGATTTAACGTTATGAAATATTGCGTGTCACTTAAGATATATTTATAATGACAAAATAATGTGTAACCAATAATTACAATTCAACGACGAGATATGTGTTGTCACCAAAAGAATATATAACGTGATGATTTTGTTTGTCATGGAAACAATCGCAATATATGACAAAGCTTATCAGTGTCGCTAATTGCACTAAATTAATGATGAAATCGTCCGTCATAAAAATTAATATGTGGTGACAAAATGTATCGTCACATAATAAATTTATACAGTGACAAGTTTTGAAAATATTTATGACGATACAAGTCATCATTATAGTGTATATTTAATCAAAAATTGTATATCATCAAAGAATAGATTTTTTTGGTGACGACTAAGTTTATTGTAATAAATGAGTGTTTAAGTCACGAAATAATTCATTGTCACCAATTGATAGCTTTCTTACATGACAACATAATTGTCATGAAAATAAGTATTATAGGAAATGTAATTGACATATTATTTTTAATTGTACATATATAATGATTTAAATATTAATTTGTAATATATTCTATCAATACATTAATAGTACTACAAAGTGCAAGTTCAAATGCGATTAAGCATGAAAAATAAAATCAATCATGTTTGATTAAGTAGAGTACAATTATTTATCAATATAAGAGAAATGATAAGATATCCATATTTCAAATGGACAATAAACTACTTGAACAATGTCGGGAAAAAAATATTAAATATCCAAACAAAACAAAAGAGTACTTAGATTAATTATATCGGTTTAGAGAGTATTCCCACTCGCAGCCATGAATGTCATGAGCTTTTCAATACAAACACCTTGTTGATGAAAGTGGTCTTTCAAACATCCACTTGTGACTTAAGGCCACTCACTTAAGATTCCGATTCTTGTAACTTTTCTTGTGTCTCTTGAAGTTTATTTTGCGATTTGTTAAGTACTTAGAGTTGTGCGATGTGGCGCGTCTACTTGGAGGTTTTGAGCCATAGCCAAGGCCCTTTCTATAACCAGATCTATGGCCAAGGACCTCAAGAACTATTTTGTCGACACTCTTCTAATTCCTTAATCCGTATATTGGGCTCGCTTTGATATCATCAACTCCTATTTGAATATTGGACATACGAATATACAATTAATATCATGACACAAGCTAAAATATACAATAAAAAATTGTATGTGAATGATTACCCAATTCTCTTGAGCCTCAACTCTTGACCAACCATCTTTCTCTTTATAGTGATCACGTTTATATAATTCAATCAGATCACATTCTTCTCCATTCGACTTTCTCGAGACTATAAAAAATGAGAAAAAAATACAATCCAAAAGAAAAAGAAAATTAAAGAAACATTATCCACTAAAAAAGTTACCTAAAAGACTCACGATTTCATGTTGAAGAACAAGAAAAGGTGTTCGCACTGAAATATGTGGTGCTCGTACTTGTTTCCGATTTCTAGTATTGATTACACTTCGGTCCTTGGTAGTGTGATTTATGATACTTTATAGGGACTTATGCGGGATGCTTTTCATTTTCAGTTTGCGACATCACTGGGAAGCATTTCTAAAACAAAACATGCACACCAAACTAGTTAGAAAAACGAGATACGACAAGATAGCAATTCAAATAGCGGAAAGCGATGAGATAACAAAAGTAGAAATCAAAATCAGCTAAGAATTAGAACTAGAAATTGTTTGCAAATTGAAGTAAAAACCGAAAAATACAAAAATTTGTGAAATAAGTTGGTAAACAAGTAGAAATTAGTATGCATTTCGGTAGATCAAAAGAATGGAAGACTTTCAACGGTTTATTATCATTTATCCAACTTATGCAAAATTTCCACAAAACAAGAGACAAATAAAAGTTGTATTTAAATATTCACTATTGATGGCTTTTCAATCTTCATAAAACCAAACCAAATACGGGCATATCAAAACATGAGCAAATTTTGGCAAGTTGTCTTGAAAGTGGGACAACCAGGCAAACATTAACTCAACATATATAATGAAGAATTGTCATAACCCAAAACATTTGCATTTTAATTAGTAGAGTTATTCGATCATAAGCATAGTTACATGCATTTCGATACCTCATTTTTACATTAGATTGCATGTGAATTGGCAAATTTAAGTTGTAGCATATGTAATATATAAAAATGTCTACAATACAAGTACAACTATATGGGTATTTAATACAAATAGGTAATTATATAAGTTATATATACTATACGACAACACATATATAATTGGCATAACATATATATATATATATATTGGTGTGTGTAAATGTGTAGACTAATTATCCAACCGGAGGTTCTTAAGGGCTAAGCAACTAAGATATATATATATATATATATATATATAATTCAAAGGGACGTGGCTTAACCAAACATACACATAGGGTGGATACGTGTTTATCATATAATTTATATAATATACCCACGAGATATGGAGTCTTATAGTAGTTTGAAAAGTGCGATGAATACGTCTTTGAGAAATTGGAAGTGAATCAAAACAAAACTTTCAAAGTATAATAAGAAAAGGCGGTGTGTGAAACTGGAGGATTTAGAAATAGAAAGGAATTTATCGTGCTCGCACAGAGAGAGCTTCCCGAATAGTTCAAAAAGTGGTAATTTTAGGGGTGCAACATCAGCCCAATAAGAGTGTTGGTTCTACACCACCAGCCCACATGTACACATTGTGGTAAGAATCATTATGGAGAATGTAGGTTGCTTACGGGAAAATGTTTTAGATGTGGCGAACCTAGACATATAGCAAGAAATTGCACAAAACCACGCGAGGAACCCACCGTTGAGCAAACTAGGTTTAGTGGTTTCAATCCTAATAGAGGTAGAGGTCGAGGAAGATTCGCATGCAGAGGAAGGGGCACTAATGCGAGAAGAAAGTCAAGCGAGCGGACAACAAAGTCCGGCTCGAGTTTTTGCCATGACACATGAAGAAGCTAAAGTCGCACCAATCGTAGTTACCGGTAATCTCTCAATCTCTAATACAAATGCTTATGTTTTATTTGATCCAAGAGCTACACATTTATTTGTTTCACAATCATTTGCATCACAATTGAGTAATAAACCGAAAATATTAGGCTATGATTTCTTGGTTTGCACCCCAAGTAGGGAATGTGGTGATTGTAAATCGTATATTGTGATTGCAAAATTTTGATTGGCGAATCAGAATTGAGTGCTAGTTTATTTGTTATGCCCTCAAGAGATTTCGATGTGATTTTGGGTATGGATTGGTTAACCAAACACCATGCTAAATCGGATTGTTTTACCAAAGAGATAGCGTTAGAGCTTTACGATCAGGCCTTGATTGTATTTAAAGGGGAAAGAGAAATTTTACCTACATGTATAATATCTGCATCTACAACTTTCAAAATGATTAAGAAAGGTTGTGAATGTTACCTAGCTCACGTAATAGACACACGCTTATATGGTTTGGAACTTGAAGACACTTCGGTGGTTAAAGAGTATCCAAATGTATTCCCTAGGATGATTTACCAGGTTACCTCCGGATAGAGATATAGAGTTAACCATTGAACTACAACCAGGCACGGCACCAATTTCTATCCCTCTCTATAGAATGGCACTGTTGAATTACAAGAACTAAAGATACAATTGCAAGAATTATGGATAAAGGGTACATTAGACCAAGTGTTTCACCATGGGGTATTTTTGTGTTGTTTGTTAAAAAGAAAGATGGTACACGAGATTGTGTATAGATTATCGACAACCAATCGAGTGAAAGTGAAGAATAAATATCCATTGCCTAGAATAGATGATTTATTTGATCGATTTGCAAGGTGCTAGAGTTTTCTCAAAGATTGATTTGAGATCGGGATATCACCGATTGAAGATTCGAGACTCGACATTTCAAAAAAAAGCATTAGGACTAGGTATGGCCATTACGAGTTTTTGTAATGCCTTTTGGTCCGACTAATGCACCGCCGTATTCATGGCATTGATGAATAATGTGTTTAGACCCTACCTAGATAAATTTGTTATTGTCTTCATTGATGATATCTTGGTATATTCTAAATCTATTTTGAGGAACACGAACAACATTTGAGAATTGTGTCGCAAACCTTGCGTGAGAAACAATTGTACGCAAAACTTAGTAAATGCGAATTTTGGTTAGATCAAGTAATCTTTCTCGGGACACGTTGTTTTGGTGACGGGATTAAAGTTGATCAACAGAAAATCAAGTAGTGATCAAGTGGGAAAACCCAAAAAGTGTTCGAGAAGTTCGTAGTTTTCTAGGTTTAGCCGGATACTATCGGCGATTTGTTGAGAATTTTTCGCTTATTGCAACTCCACCGACAAAATTACTACAAAAAGATGTTCCTTTCAAATGAATGAGATAGTTGCCAAAAGAGTTTCGAAGAATTAAAGAAGAGGCTTACCACCGCCTCGATCTTGACTATTCCTTCAAACCGATGGGTTTGTTGTTTCTGATGGACGCTTCTTATCAAGGTTTAGGATGTGTTTTAATGCAACACGGTAAGGTTATTGCTTATGCGTCTAGACAACTTAAACCATACGAGATGTCTTATCCTACTCATGACCTTGAGCTAGATGCGGTTGTTTTTGCATTAAAGATATGGAGACACTACCTATATGGTGCCACATTTCAAATTTTCACTTTGCTCATAAAAGCTTGAAATACTTATTGATCGAGAAAAGAGTTGAACATGCGTCAAAGAAGATGGCTTGAATTGCTTAAGGATTATGATTGCACTATCGAATATCATCCAGGGGAAAGCTAATGTTGTTCTTTGATGCTTTGAGCCGAAAATCTTATGGTGCTTTCTTGTTTCTTCTCTATCAATGCATTCTTTACCATATCTGCTAGATTTGAGGAAGATGAATGTTGAATTGAATATAAATGACATGGGTGTTATATGTGCTTTGTTTTGTATTCGTCTGTGATGATTGAAAGAATTAAACAAGCACAATTTCGTGATGATAAACTAACCAAGATTGCGAGAAAAAGTGAAACAAGAAAATAGTACATCGTTTGTTACGAATGATGATGGTAGTTTGATCAAAAATAGACTTTATGTCCCCGATGTTGATGGCTTAAGGCATGAGATAATGGAAGAAGCTCTCACCGCACCATATGCCATGCACCCAGGTAGTACAAAAATGTATCAAACCTTAAAGAGACATTATTGGTGGCCCAAAATGAAGAAAGATGTAGCGAGTATGTTTCAAATACTTAACTTGCCAATGATTAAAGCCGAACATCAAGCACCAGTAGGTAAATTGCATCCATTACCTATTATTCTGTTTGGAAGTGGGAGCGTATTACTATGGATTTCCTTTATGGTCTGCCTGTGACACGAGAGGAAAAATGATGCGATTTGGGTTATTGTTGATTGACTAACAAAGTCACTCACTTTTTACCATTTAGATGGGGTTCTACTCTAGAAAATCCGCTAAACGATATGTAAATGAGATTGTTAGACTACATGGTGTACCCTTGTCTATTGTTTGAGATCGTGATCCTCGTTTTACGTTTAGATTTTGGGGTAGCTTACAACAGCATTAGGTACTAAGTTACATTTCAAGATCGCATTTCATCCACGAGACGGATGGACAATCGAAAGGACTATTCAAACTCTAGAGGATATGCTTCGTGCTTGTGTTCTTGAATTTAAAGGTTCTTGGGATGAATACATTGCGTTGATGGAATTTGCATACAATAATCAACATCATAGCAGCATTGGTATGGCGCCTTATGAAGCATTATATGGTAGGAAATGCAGAGCCCAAAGTATGTTGGGATGAAGAGGGAATACGATTCTTGGAAGGCCCAGATCGATTCAAGACACGATTGAAAAAGCAAAAATAGTCAAAAGTCGATTAAAAGCTCAAGATAGGCAAAAGAGTTATATTGATCAACATAAGGTGGAAATGGAATATGAAGTTGGTGAGAAAGTATTTCTTCGTGTTTTCCCTTGGATGGGTATTCTCGATTTGGAAAGAAAGGTAAATTGAGTCCTCGTTATATCGGCCCATATGAAATACTTGAAAAGGTTGGACCATTAGCTTATAGGCTCGCCTTACCACCCGAATTGTCTCAGATTCATAATATGTTCCATGTTAGTATGCTTCGTCGTCTGATCGACTCCTCACATGTTCTTCGAGATGAACCAGTTGAAATTGCTCGATAATCCGAGTTATGTCGAAGAACCAATTGAAATAGTGGGATACAAAGAAAAACAACTTAGAAACAGAGTGATTCCATTGGTAAAAGTGTTGTGGAGAAATCATTCTAGAGAAAGAGGCTACGTGGGAAACGGAACAACACATGAGAGATCAATATCCGTGGTTATTTATCGACAGGTACAAATTTCGAGGACGAAATTTTTAAGAGAGGAGAATTGTCATAACCCAAAACATTTGCATTTTAATTAGTAGAGTTATTCATCAAAAGCATAGTTACATGCATTTCGATACCTCATTTTTACATTAGATTGCATGTGAATTGGCAAATTTAAGTTGTAGCATATGTAATATATAAAAAATGTACAATACAAGTACAACTATATGGGTATTTAATACAAGTAGGTAATTATATAAGTTATATATACTATACGAGCACATATATAATTGGTATAACATATATATATATATATATATTGGTGTGTGTAAATGTGTAGACTAATTATCCAACTCGGAGGTTCTTAAGGGCTAAGCAACTAAGATATATATATATATAATTCAAAGGGACGTGGCTTAACCAAACATACACATAGGGTGGATACGTGTTTATCATATAATTTATATAATATATTTTACTTAATTCAACACACTTGACCGCCCGAGGATATGAGAGAATAAAAGAGTGGACAATATATATAGATATAAGTTAATCATAAAGACATAGGTTGTTAAAACATAAAAGAGGTAATACGTCGAGAGGAAGGCGGAAATGCGAAGGAGAAATCGGTAACCTTTATTGATTTTTTTTTTTTATGTCTAATTGCTAACATAGGACACTTTTGGATGTTGACGTCAATTTTCTTTTACATGATAAAAATTCTTTAGGTAGATGGCTTATTAATAATTGATAAGAAAATGATAAGAGGGTTTGAATCTATCTTTTTCTTGTTAGCTGGTTCTTTCTTAATTAAACATAATTAATTAAATGTTCATTTTGTCTTGGTGTATGCGGGTGTGTAAGATATTAAGTTCATATATATGGAATTGGTGCTAAATTATTATGTGAATATGACCTATGTATATAGCTAACGGTTTATATTTAATTATAATGTCAATTTAAATTTATACTATATCTATATTGCTTAATGCAAATCTTGAAGGGAATAAACGAATAGAAATATATATGATAAATATATTTATAAGTGTAATGAGATACATATGTTTATTTAGAGTTATAATAAGAAAATATAATTTAATTGAGATTTGCTTTTAATTGTGTTAGGAATCATAACAAATAGAATTTCCTTACAGAACACACCATGAATTGCATATACATGATATTATTAGTGTTAAATATATGATTTTGAACTTGGTTATGCATTTTAACATGCTAGTAGGACAAAATCTCGATAAAGGAGCAAATCGGGCTAGCTAGGAAAGGTCATCGAGATAAGGGCACCCCGTGAGTATAATCTTCTAGCTTGTTATTTGACTTGTGTGATTATATAATTGATATATTCGAATGAACTGTTTACTTGTTTGGCTATGGTAATTAGAAGCTTATTGTGCTCTAACGTGAATTGTATGATTCTCTATGGTGATATTATGATGAAATCGAGATATATGATCTCTATGTGATGAGATTGAAATGAAATTGAGATATGTGATCTCTGTTGATGTTATTGATATGGAAATGAGATATGTGATCTCTCTCGATGTTATTGATATGGAAATGAAATATGTGATTACAGAAAATGCATTCATCAGAGATTAATGGATTCTGTTATGGCCACTAATGACCTTGAATCACAGAATTACAGTCATCCAGAATTTCTGGATTACAGAGTACCGTCACGATTACCCCGAGTTCACCGAACTCTACGTGAAATAAAGAATTACGAATGCCATGACCATTTTCGTGATCACGATTTATTCTTGGTATTAGTTGGCCCATAAAAGAAAAAGAAAATGATCAAGCACGTACATTTACATGTTTATAAATGATATGATCAATTGATTGTGATAATGTGCTTGTGTGATGTTAAATAACTTGTTATTGGATTATACTTCTTTGAGCTTGCAACTCACCAAATGCAATGTTGCCAATTTTTAGTTGTTGTAGATAAAAGTTGATCCGTGAGGTGTGACAGAAGTTGAAAGCATGGATCAAAGGTCGTAAGATTTACCGATTCCCATCCTTCTCCTCACCTCATCATTTGCATATCATATAGGGAGTTTTACTTTGACCGTATATAAAAGGGCACGATCGTTAATCTTTGTGTAATATGGATGAATGCACATATGTGAATGAGTCTTTTGCTAAATCGTTTTGAGTAAATGCTTCCGCTTGAATCGAAAAGGTTATAATCGATGATTAGTGTCACGCCCCAAACGTGACGCGACAACGATCAATCACTTAAACAGAAATAAATCAACAAATAAACCAAAGATACAAAATTCCAAGGAAAAAATAGTCTAATGCAATGAATTTAAAATAACCACGAGTACAAATTACATCTTAAAGTCCGGGCAAGATTCTGAATACAACCCAAAAGATTATCTTAATTAACTTACAGTCAAACAGAAATAAAATGAAGGAGTCCAACAACAAATAAAAGTAAAAGGAAATGTCGCTCCACAACACCGATAGGGATTCAATCAGGTTCGGTGCCTTCAAGCGACTCTTCATCTAAAGGTTAGAAAACAGGAGGGAATGAGACAAAAATCTCGGTGGATGGGGTGATCGTGTGCAAGTGTGGCGATATAAATAGTTAATGCGAGAAATTTAGTTGTATGAAAACGTGTGAGAGATGATGCATGATTTCACACACACGATCCACAAGCGTCGTGATAAACATATTAAGTAATATACTTATACAATTTGAGAAAACAAGTTCATGGTCAAGGTGCACTATGGTCCAAGTAAACATGAGGATTGCGACGGATTTGTAACGCCAATCCTATGCAAGACAAGTAGCGGTTGCATACGGATTTGTAGCGCCAACCTATGCAATACAAGTAGCGGTTGCGTACGGATTTGTAGCGCCAACCAAACGGGTCCGATTAACTCCGGAATCGTGTGGATCGAAAGCGATTCCTTCGTTCTTCCTTGTAACTCCCCGAGCAAGATGGTCCAAGACCTGTCACCTTATCGCTCCATAGGCAAAGACAAAATCCACAGTGGAGCTAGCAAGGCTCGGATTTGTCATAATCATGATTATACCTCAAGTACTACGACCGCTTCCCTTGGACAAACTCCGTCCCTCGGTTGCTGGATTAGGGACGATGGGGCGGGAAGAGTGGAATAGCCGAGCTGCCCGGTTCCATCCCCGACGTATCCATTCCGACGTGTGAGCTCGACACACCAAGTTGACTCAGCAAGAAATTAAGTACACGTTGGGTAGTCAACCAGGCAAATGAGTATATTGATTCGGGAAGCGATTCATAAAAAGTTTTGAAAATTTGCGTAAAGTAATTATGGCGTTGGTGGAGTTATTTGGATGAAGATGATTATCGGGAGGATAAGCAATCTCCGATATCTTGAAAGATTAGGTGGAACATAAGTCCGTTATAGATTCGAAATCGCAACACGAGGAAGTCGCCCAGCGATTGGGTTTTAATCGGTCAAGACGATCCGATAAGTCAAGTAGTTTTTGAGAAAATAAAATATTTTAATTAATAACTAAAGTCAGAGGGTCCAGGGCTGTTTTAGTAAATGAAAAATAATTTAAGTTAGGTCCTTGATAAAAGAAAAATTTACAATTAGCCCCGTTTTGTAAAAACCAATACTTTTGGGGTTAAAAATTGAATAAATAAATATCCCGACCTTGAAAAATTATGAAGTCAGTTCCTAAAATCTCTAAATTGTTCATAGATTCAGGTTTTTAAAGTTTTGAGGTCGAGTTTTTATAAAATTCTCACATTGGCCCCAAATTTGTTAAAATTGTCATTTCGGGCCTTAAGTTTAAAATAATCGGAACTCACAAACCGGGAGGGCTTTTAATGTGATTCCAGTTGGAAAATGTCACTAAGGTTAGTGGGATATTGGAACAAAAACAGTTTTAAAACGTCATAAGTATAGGTCCCTTAACTTTTGAAAATCTCATTTTTGTCCCATTTTGAAATAATTGCCTTTAAGGTTTTTAGGGGTCCAATTGTTATGAAATTTGAACCTTGGGTCCAAAATATAATTATGTTATAGGTAAATTAGTATTTCCAGGTGCATGGGCTGCATAAGTCCTGGAAATTTCATTTGGGTCCTCAAGTTTAATCTTTTACACTTTAGTCCTTCAACTTTTATAAAATTACTTTCCAAACTCTAAACACTTGGATTTTTGGAATACACTTAAAATATGTTATTTCCAGTCCCTTAAGAGTTAAAATTTCAAATTTCAAAATTAGGGTCTGGTACAGTTTCGAAATTTGCAAAATAGCCCCTAAACTTCTCAAATTTTACAATCTAGTCCTTGGGCTTTTAAGGGTTGATTTTATTTATCTAAAAACTCTTAAAACTTTATTAAAATGTCAAAACATAATTTTTGAACCTGAGTTCAGTCCCAAAATCGAAAATTACAGAGGGGTCCCTTAAGTTTTATTTTCTTGCAATTAAGTCCACCAACTTTACATTTTTGCATTTTAAGTCCAAAAATTGAAATTTAATCAATTATGCTCGACTTGTCCAGGTTATAAATCATTCAAAACATAGATTTCAAGAGTCATACACATACATATCCTTCTCATACAAAATTTCATCAAGTATAACAATAAAATGTGCATGTATGCCCTATTTTTCGATAAATCACATTTTTGAGCAACACTTGAGAATTTTTCCAACTTGATACAAGAAAATAGCATGCAATACATAATATATATCTCAAGTGCTCAATAACAAAATACTACATGCATATTTTCAATTTAAAACACCTAGAAGTTGAAAGAATTTTTCCACCCACCTCGTAGTAGTTTCTCGGGTTGATCTAAAATGTGGTCTTCTTCCTTGAATCAACTTCTTGACTAAAACTCTTGAAGATCAGCCCCTAAATGGTATCCAAACCATATTTTGGTGTTAAAATTAAAGTCTCAAGTCTAAAGAAAATATACTAGTACCAAATGGTTACTACTCACCTTAATATCTTCAAGTAGTCTCAAAAATGGAAATTTTCCTTCAAGCCTCTAACCTCCACTTGAGATGATGTAGGTCAGCCCCTAAACTCCAAAAATTTATATTCTTTAGTCAAAAATTAATTCTTCATGTTGTCAAGAGAAAAATACTAAAACCATAATTTTCTCACCTTAATAATATGTAATCTTGAATTTCCTCTTCAAGCTTGTAGTCAAATCTAGGTCTCTAATTCTTCAAGAATTTTCTCTAGGAGTACCTCAACAAGAAGGATTCAACATCATTAGATGGTGAAGGTATAAGGTTGAGGATTGGAGAAGAAAAATAGAGTTGGGAGAAATGAAGACATTCTTACCTTATGCTTGAAAAATTTGATCCTTTAGAGAGGAAAATGGAAGCAAGTCTTGTGTTTTTATGATAATTATGAAATGAATAATATTGATAGATAAAGAAAACAAATAACAAAAATGATTGATTCCCCTAAGACAAGGAGCCAAAAGTTGGAGGAATAATAATCATGGTGTTGGTATTTTTATTTATTAGAATTTGGTGGAAAGAAAAGTTTGTCCATCCTTTAAGCATGTGACCAAAAGTTGAGAAAAAATATATATATATGTAAATATATATATACATATATAATTGTAGGTCTTGAAAAGAATATGAAACAACCTCCCCATTTATAATGGGAAATTTTGAAATTTTAAAAAATATAAAAAAATAATTTTTTTTAAAGAAAATAAAAGTATAAATATTTATAATTAATTATTTAGAAATTTAAAAATTAAAGATGTGAAATAAGAAATTCGTTTTATCTCTCCTTTTTTTTTTTTAATTGATTGGGAAATTGGTTGGGATGAATTATAGAATAAGATGAAATATTAGGATAAGGATTGGAATGTACTCCTAAATTGTTGGAGGTCTAATATTCCTAAAGTAGTAGTCATTCGATCAAGTATTAATACTAGAGGAAGAATATAAAATTGCTAAGCTCTAAAAATGCGAAATGCGTAATTGACGTTGGAAGGAATAAATAAAAATAGAGTCGAGTTTCATTAATAATAGGTTTGTGATACATAGCCAAATAAATAATCACTACATAACACCGAATCTCACGTTAAAATTCGGGGTCTCACATTCACCCCTCCTTAAAAGAATTTGGTCCCCAAATTCTCTTCAGAACAATTCTGGATATTGATTCCTCATGTCTTCTTCCATCTCCCACGTTGCGTCTTCGTCTCGGTTGTGATTCCGCCATACAACTTTAACCATTGGAATCTCTTCACGCAACCGACGCACTGGCCGGTCAATGATTCGATTGGTTTCTCGGTGTAAGATAAATTTTCCATTAGAGGAGGAGCATCACGAGTGATGATGTGCTCGGATCCTGGTTGATACCTTTTCAATCTCGATACATGGAATACATCGTGCATTCCCGCATCTTTGTCGTAGGTAACTTTCAAGTCGGTAGAGCTAACTTCCCGATCCTGCAAAAATCTTGTAAGGTCCAACATATCTCGGACTCAACTTGCCTCCTTTCTTTGGATTGATCAATCCTTTCCGTGGAGACGATCGAGGAATACTTCATCTCCGCTTCAAATTCCAAGTCCTTTCTCCTCTTGTCTGCGTAACTCTTTTGGCGGCTCGAGTGTGCGGATCCGTTCCTTAATCAACTTGACCTTCTTCATGGCCTCCGAACTAAGTCGACCTTTGGAATCGAGGCGACTTTCGTTCTCTCTTTTGGAGTCCATTGGTCATCAATCTCCCGAGTGTAGTGGAGATCTACACTTTCGCCCTGTACAAGGCTTCGTAGGTGCCATCCCAATTGTGGCACGATATTTTGTTATTATAGGCGAACTCGGCTAATGGTAAGTACGAATCCCAACTTCCTTGGAAGTCCGTGCATGCTCGCACATGTCTTCCAGGGTTTTGAATTGTTCGCTCGATGGCCATCGGTTTGTGGATGTCTTCTTTGTCTTTGAAACTTAGTGAGGTACCTAATTCCTCATGTAAGCATTTTAACGGAGACAAATCTCGGGTCTCTGTCGACACTATATCGTGACACTCCATGCGGTCGAATGATCTCTCGGATATAAATTTGCAAGTTTCGCAAGTCGCTTCGGTTTTTCTTCATGGGTAGGAAGTGTGCGATTTTCGTGAGTCGGTCTCACGACTACCCATATAACATCATCGCCTCGTCTGCAGACCTCGGTAGATCCGTCACGAAGTCCATCGTTATGTGTTCCCATTTCCACTGGGAATTCTCAACGATTTGTAATAAACCGGATGGTCATTGGTGTTCGACTTTTACTCGTTGACAAGTCAAGCATCTCGCAACGAACTCGCTACCTGGTTCTTCATGTTTGCCCACCCAGAAATCTTTGTTTCAAGTCATTATACATCTTGTTTCCTCCCGGATGTATAGTGTATTTGAACGGTGTGCTTCGAGAGGATTCTGTTCCTAAGTTGCTCATCACTCGGTACACAAATTCTATTCTCAAATCGATGATCCCATCTTCCGTGCACCGAGAATTCGATCTCTCTCCTTTGAGTATCTTCTCTTTTAGTTTTTGAAGTTGCACGTCAATCCCCCGTGTTACTTTGATCTCGTTGATGAGATCGGGTTTAATTGAAATATTAGCACATGAAATTCGAAATGGTTCTCGTCGGATTCCAAGTGCTCAATTCTTCGAATGATCTCCACTCTCGAATCATTAGTCTAGCTAAACTCGCTTTTCGCTTAAGGCGTCGCCTACTACGTTAGCTTTCGGGATGGTATTGAATATCAAAGTGATAATCTTCTATTAACTCCATCCATCTCCGTTGCCTCAAATTGAGTTCCTTCGAGAGAATAGATACTTTAGGCTCTTATGATCTGCGGTAAACCGTGAATGTTGCTCCGTAGTGAGAGGTAGTGTCTCCATTTCTTTAACGCGAACACTATTTTTGCCAATTCCAAGTCATGCGTTGGGTAATTGGCTTCATACGGCTTGAGTTTTCGTGATGCGTAAGCAATGACCTTTCCTTCTTGCATGAGTCTTGCTCCTAGTCCTTCCTTTGATGCGCCATTTGAGAGGCGACAAAGTTTTCTGTTCCCTTTGGAAGGGCTAAGACCGGAGCTGTAGTAAGTCGTTTCTTGACTCTTGAAACTAGCCTCACACTTGTCATTCCACTCAAACTTGACTTATGCGGGTTAGTCGAGTGAGTGGTCCCGGCTATCTTGGAGAAATCTTGGATAAATCTTCGATAATATCCAGCTAGTCCTAAGAAACTTCTAATCTCGTTCTGACTCGGGTTGTTTCCATTCAACCACCTGCCTGTACTTTCAAGGATCTACGGCGATCCAGTGCGGATACTATGTGTCCCAAGAATGCGACTTCACTAAGCCAAAATTCCCACTTGCCGAATTTGGCATACAACTTGTGCTCTCGTAGTGTCTCTAAAACAATTTTGGATGACGCTCATGCTCCTCTTTAGACTTGGAGTATACGAGTATGTCATCAATGAATATCACTACGAATTGATCCAAATAAGGTTGAAAGACTCGATGCATTAGATCCATAAACGCTGGCTGGTGCGTTTGTCGGACCGAAAGGCATCACTACAAACTCGTAGTGTCCATATCCGTCCGAAATTTGTTTTGAAACGTCCTCTTCACGGATCTTTAGGCGATAATATCCTTGTTGTAAATCAAACTTCGAGTACACAATCACTCCTGAAGTTAATCAAATAGTTCGTCTATCCTCGGGAGAGGATATTTAGTTGTAACATCTAGTCGAGATCGTATAATAGTCACATCCTTAATGTATCTTATCCGTGATACTTAAACCACAAGTCAAATTCCCTTACTTAAGCTTGTGCAAGTACTTGAGAATGAATACACAAGGGTATTATCATTGATCAATATACTTAGTTATTCCCCTACTATCATTTTCCCAAAGTATTATCATTAGGTGTCTAGATCCCATAATATATCACATCCAAATCATATACTTCTCAAGAGATATCCTCATTTTCTTCGAGTCTCACCATATTAGGCATTATAATCTCCAAATCACGGATTTTCTAAATCACCTAACGTCCAAATAGAGGAATATCCGGATATCTTAACACTATAACAACCCAAAAGAGTTCAAATATTCATCCAAGATTCAACTTAGGTCACCTAGTAGTGGAACCCAATCCAAAGCGAGAGGAACCTATCCTGGTCAAACAAAACTAAGACGGATTAGACGAATGTAAGGAAAAGATAAGGAAAAACAAGAAAAGAATGACTAAGGAAAGTCAAGAGTCAACTAAGCCAAATCGGTATGACTATGGATTATCCAAGTATAAATTCTGACTTAACATAAACATCAATAATACGGTTCTATGCCATTATTGAAATCGATTTCACACTTAATTGGTCAGGTCGCGAAACTACCTAACACAGTCCGAGGGTCCTATCCGGGTCACCGGTGTAAGTTTCCATCTTACTAGCCGAGCTCGATACCATTCGCCACGCCCAAACGTGACGCGACACGATCAATCAATCACTTAAAGAAATAAATCAACAAATCGAAACCAAAGATACAAAATTCCAAGGAAAATAGAGTCTAATGCAAATGAATTTAAAATAACCACGAGTACAAATTACATCTTAAGGTCCTGGGCAAGATCCGAATACAACCCAAAAGATTATCTTAATTAACTTACAGTCAAGCAGAAATAAAATGAAGGAGTCCAACAACAAATAAAAGTAAAAGGAAATGTCGCTCCACAACACGATAGGATTCAATCAGAGGTTCGGTGCCTTCAAACAGTACTCTTCATCTAAAGGTTAGAAAACGAGGAGGGAATGAGACAAAAATCTCGGTGGATGGGGTGATCGTGTGCAAGTGTGGCGATATAAATAGTTAATGCGAGAAATTTAGTTGTATGAAAACGTGTGAGAGATGATGCATGATTTCACACGATCCACAAGCGTCGTGATAAACATATTAAGTAATATACTTATACAATTTGAGAAAACTTGAGTTCATGGTCATGGTCAAGGCACTATGGTCCAAGTAAACATGAGGATTGCGTGCACGGATTTGTAACGCCAATCCTATGCAAGACAAGTAGCGGTTGCATACGGATTTGTAGCGCCAACCTATGCAATACAAGTAGCGGTTGCGCACGGATTTGTAGCGCCAACCAAACGGGTCCGATTAACTCCGAATCGTGTGGATCGACAGCGATTCCTTCGTTCTTCCTTGTAACTCCCGAGCAAGATGGTCAAGACTGTCACCTTATCGCTCCATAGGCAAAGACAAAATCCACAAAGTGGAGCTAGCAAGGCTCGGATTTGTCATAATCATGATTATACCTCAAGTACTACGACCCGCTTCCCTTGGACAAACTCCGTCCCTCGGTTGCGGGATTAGGGCGATGGGGCGGAAGAGTGGAATAGCGGCCGAGCTGCCCGGTTCCATCCCGGACGTATCCATTCCGATTGTGAGCTCGACACACCAAGTTGACTCGGCAAGAAATTAAGTACACGTTCGGGTAGTCAACCAGCGTCAGTATATTGATTCGGGAAGCGATTCATAAAAAGTTTTGAAAATTTGCGTAAAGTAATTATGGCGTTGGTGGAGTTATTTGGATGAAGATGATTATCGGGAGGATAAGCAATCTCCGATATCTTGAAAGATTAGGTGGAACATAAGTCCGTTATAGATTCGAAATCGCAACACGAGGAAGTCGCCCGCGATTGGGTTTTAATCGGTCACAAGACGATCCGATAAGTCAAGTAGTTTTTGAGAAAATAAAATATTTTAATTAATAACTAAAGTCAGAGGGTCCAGGGCTGTTTTAGTAAATGAAAAATAATTTAAGTTAGGTCCTTGATAAAAAGAAAAATTTACAATTAGCCCCGTTTTGTAAAAACCAATACTTTGGGGTTAAAAATTGAATAAATAAATATCCCGACCTTGAAAAATTATGAGGTCAGTTCCTAAAATCTCTAAATTGTTCATAGATTCAGGTTTTTAAAGTTTTGAGGTCGAGTTTTATAAAATTCTCACATTGGCCCCAAATTTGTTAAAATTGTCATTTCGGGCCTTAAGTTTAAAATAATCGAACTCACAAACCGGGAGGGCTTTTAATGTGATTCCAGTTGGAAAATGTCACTAAGGTTAGTGGGATATTGGAACAAAAACAGTTTTAAAACGTCATAAGTATAGGTCCCTTAACTTTTGAAAATCTCATTTTTGTCCCATTTTGAAATAATTGCCTTTAAGGTTTTTAGGGGTCCAATTGTTATGAAATTTGAACCTTGGGTCCAAAATATAATTATGTTATAGGTAAATTAGTATTTCCAGGTGCATGGGCTGCATAAGTCCTGGAAATTTCATTTGGGTCCTCAAGTTTAATCTTTTACACTTTAGTCCTTCAACTTTTATAAAATTACTTTCCAAACTCTAAACACTTGGATTTTTGGAATACACTTAAAATATGTTATTTCCAGTCCCTTAAGAGTTAAAATTTCAAATTTCAAAATTAGGGTCTGGTACAGTTTCGAAATTTGCAAAATAGCCCCTAAACTTCTCAAATTTTACAATCTAGTCCTTGGGCTTTTAAGGGTTGATTTTATTTATCTAAAAACTCTTAAAACTTTATTAAAATGTCAAAACATAATTTTTGAACCTGAGTTCAGTCCCAAAATCGAAAATTACAGAGGGGTCCCTTAAGTTTTATTTTCTTGCAATTAAGTCCACCAACTTTACATTTTTGCATTTTAAGTCCAAAAATTGAAATTTAATCAATTATGCTCGACTTGTCCAGGTTATAAATCATTCAAAACATAGATTTCAAGAGTCATACACATACATATCCTTCTCATACAAAATTTCATCAAGTATAACAATAAAATGTGCATGTATGCCCTATTTTTCGATAAATCACATTTTTGAGCAACACTTGAGAATTTTTCCAACTTGATACAAGAAAATAGCATGCAATACATAATATATATCTCAAGTGCTCAATAACAAAATACTACATGCATATTTTCAATTTAAAACACCTAGAAGTTGAAAGAATTTTTCCACCCACCTCGTAGTAGTTTCTCGGGTTGATCTAAAATGTGGTCTTCTTCCTTGAATCAACTTCTTGACTAAAACTCTTGAAGATCAGCCCCTAAATGGTATCCAAACCATATTTTGGTGTTAAAATTAAAGTCTCAAGTCTAAAGAAAATATACTAGTACCAAATGGTTACTACTCACCTTAATATCTTCAAGTAGTCTCAAAATGGAAATTTTCCTTCAAGCCTCTAACCTCCACTTGAGATGATGTAGGTCAGCCCCTAAACTCCAAAAATTTATATTCTTTAGTCAAAAATTAATTCTTCATGTTGTCAAGAGAAAAATACTAAAACCATAATTTTCTCACCTTAATAATATGTAATCTTGAATTTCCTCTTCAAGCTTGTAGTCAAATCTAGGTCTCTAATTCTTCAAGAATTTTCTCTAGGAGTACCTCAACAAGAAGGATTCAACATCATTAGATGGTGAAGGTATAAGGTTGAGGATTGGAGAAGAAAAATAGAGTTGGGAGAAATGAAGACATTCTTACCTTATGCTTGAAAAATTTGATCCTTTAGAGAGGAAAATGGAAGCAAGTCTTGTGTTTTTATGATAATTATGAAATGAATAATATTGATAGATAAAGAAAAAAAATAACAAAAATGATTGATTCCCCTAAGACAAGGAGCCAAAAGTTGGAGGGAATAATAATCATGGTGTTGGTATTTTTATTTATTAGAATTTGGTGGAAAGAAAAGTTTGTCCATCCTTTAAGCATGTGACCAAAAGTTGAGAAAAATATATATATATGTAAATATATATATACATATATAATTGTAGGTCTTGAAAAGAATATGAAACAACCTCCCCATTTATAATGGGAAATTTTCGAAATTTTAAAAAAATAAAAAAAAATTTTTTTTTTTAAAGAAAATAAAAGTATAAATATTTATAATTAATTATTTAGAAATTTAAAAATTAAAGATGTGAAATAAGAAATTCGTTTTATCTCTTTTTTTTTTTTTTTTTTTAATTGATTGGGAAATTGGTTGGGATGAATTATAGAATAAGATGAAATATTAGGATAAGGATTGGAATGTACTCCTAAATTGTTGGAGGTCTAATATTCCTAAAGTAGTAGTCATTCGATCAAGTATTAATACTAGAGGAAGAATATAAAATTGCTAAGCTCTAAAAATGCGAAATGCGTAATTGACGTTGGAAGGAATAAATAAAAATAGAGTCGAGTTTCATTAATAATAGGTTTGTGATACATAGCCAAATAAATAATCACTACATAACACCGAATCTCACGTTAAAATTCGGGGTCTCACAATTAGTATATTAATCTCATGCGCAATGCGGTGCTGCCTATAAATTATATTTTTATACGATATTTATATGTTACAATGGTAAGGGCGTTACAGTAATTCTTCTGAACCAAGGATTAACTCTGTTAATGATGATCTTGGTACCTTTTCCCAATTTAATTCCCTTTACGCAAAAACACCATAATCAAGTGACATTATCATCTTAAGATCTCTGTTTCAAAGAGAAAAAGTATCACATATTCCCAAGGAATTAATAATTGAGAGAGGTTACAGTCCATAGATACACAGATATGTTAAGTCCTTATCCTCCTAATTGAGGAAAGAAAAAATTGGAAAACAGATTCAATAAACTAATGCAAATATATAGATAAACTAACAACGGACAATACCAGCCAACAAATAAAAGAGAAAAACACAGAGAGGCTAAAAGTGGATGAGTTTTGATCTCTTAATTTGAGATGCTAATATCTCAAACTTTATCTTTTTTAAGGTTATAACTTTATTTGTCATTAGTAGAAAGGTACCATTTTGTAGTTCTATGACCGGTTTCTGTCTTGACAGATCGTTAAGGATCATCTGGGTCAAGATTTTGAAAAGGTACTTATTTGATCTCATTTCGGAGCATGAACAAAATATTTATGGACCTTTTAGCATTCTTCATTACAGAAGGTTACTTTGACATTAGCTTCACGAACCCGAGCGCTGAACCCAAGCGCTGGAACTGGAAATCCTAACATAATATTACTAAGATTAGTAAGACGAGCACACCCAGGCAATGTACTTAGTAATTAGAACCCTGAAAATTCGACTCTCCAGTTAATAAGAAAACTAATTCTGGAATGAGAGAATCAGATAACCAGTGGGATGCATCACTTAATACGTTTAGTGCATTTAATCATTTTACTAACTCTTTAAAGGGTGGGAGGATCCAAATCACTTTAAAGAAGATGAGATTGAAAGAATCAATAGCTTTCCTATTGAGAAAGGAAGAATCTCAAATGTAACAAAGGTAACAATTACCAACATCCAGTAGTTTTACCAAACAAACAAAGGTATAATAACTGTAGAAGGGTTAGCATTTGAAAAATGCAATTCGCTGAGAGGAGCTCCAATTATAGCATATTTCTTGATGAAAATATATCACCAAGAAAAAATCAAAGCACAATCCACAAACGGATGGCCAAGCACGCTGATAAAACAAACCAGCAACAAAACAAAACCACAAAAGAAGCTACCAAGAAACTGATGAGTACAGGTATAGGAGCCAAAATGAAAATAAAAACCAAGTACGAGCACCACTCAAATAACCCTACACATCAGAATCCCATTTTCAGACAGATCAACAAACCAGCAGAATTCAACACATATCATAACAATACTAAAACTTACATTGTAAAAATAACCATGTTGTAATATAAGTCTAAGAACAATAAATGATTGAGTTCGATGAAGTAAAAATGAATAACCGAAAAATTACCAGGACTGCGAATAGATTGCAGATTGACAAGAGAGAGGAGAGAGGCGAGCGCTACATACTCTAAACCTAATTCTTGACAAACGTGAATGACAGTAAAAGGAAGAGATTGAGCGGTATATATATAAGATAACAATGAATCCTCTAATTTATCTAGATTAATTAGACAAACCTCCATGACTCCTGGCAACTTGCATTTTTTTCTATAATAGTTAAATTATCTTTGGATATGTAAAAAAGTAGTGTAAGATTTTGTGCAAAAGTAGTTTAGCACAATTGTAAATGTGCTATTTTTGTCATTGAGGCTGTGGGTTCTATCTATTGGCAAATCCTCTTTTTTTCCCTTTCACCAAATAAAACAAAAAATCGGAACATTAATCAATTTTGATTTATATTGTTTAGAGTTTTTTTAGATAATGTTGTTTAGAGTTTTATTATCTTGGTAAAGTCTATTATATTTTATTAGACTTCTTCCTTAATTTCTTATTAAAATTTAAGAAATGCTTATGTTTAGTTTGATTTAATGAGCTTGTTCAAGTTCATTTAATGAGGCTCGTTAAAATAAACGAACAAAATTCAAACTTTGAGATATTCGGTTCATTGGCTCGTGAATAAGCTCGTTAGTAAGTTAGTGAATAGGCTCGATAGTAATCTCGTATAAATTGAACTAATAATTTGATTTTAATTTTAATTTTTTATATTTTTGCTTAAGATAATATAAAAATATTTCATAAAATTAATTTTTTGAATAAAATTATAAGTTTTAATAAATATATTATGAATTTTAAATATAAATAATTTTATTTTTTCTAATATTGAAGAATATTTTAATTTTTAATTAATATTTACTAAGCACGTTTAGGCTTGAAAAAGTTCGTGAGCCATCAACATATTCGATAAATTCAGGCTCGAGTTCGACTCGATAATAAATGAGCCAAACTCAAAGAATCGGTTTGATTGTAGCCTATACAAAATCAAACCTCAAGAGATTTTTTGTAATTTTGAAACATGTTTATCTTTTTTTTTTGTGTGTAATTAACCCAATCCTGAGGGGTAGTGTTTTGTAATTGTCCCTTATAGTTATTTAGAAATATTTTGACTATTCATATATATACAGTAATTCAAATGACTCAAGTTAAGCCTAAACATTATAGCTAAGCTTATTTAAAACATAAGCTCCTACATCATATAAGATATTTTTTATAAGATGTTAGATCTTATTTTAAAAATAAGTGGTTGAAGTGTTTGGATAAGAAAAATGTTGTAGCTTATAAGATGTTAGTACTTGTCTAATTGAAATATTTAATATCTAATGAGGTTGTTGAAATAAGATTTTATGTTGAAAATAAAATCTAAGATCTTTTTTTTAATGATATTGTATTTAACAAATAACCATGAGAAATATGTTAACCCAAGAGATTTTTTTAATTTTGAAACATGTCTATTTTTTTTTGTATGTGTGTGTAATTAACCCAATCCTGATGGGTGGTTTTTGTAATTGTTTAATATTCTTGTTAGTGATTTATTTAAATATTGTACATGCCATCAATCCGGCCAAGCCATCTAGTAAGCGGTTCAACCGATGGGATCCCTAGTTACTGATTATACCGTTTTAATAAAACTAATTATGTTTTTAATTATATTATATAAATACGTCCATGCCTATTTTGGTTTGAACAAAGCACTATATTATCTTGCTTAATCTATCATCTATATAGAAGTGCATTTACTATTTTATTTATCCCCACTGCGTCTCATAGTGTATTGCAATAATAATTTTTGTAAAGAATATTTTATAAATATATTAAAAATAATTATTTTTTCCATTTTCTTTATTTTTCTATTTAAATTCATTTAATATGGGACAGGGCTGGTTGACCCCCCCCCCCCCCATTCTAAGGATGGGGTGGATCTGGGTATCTAGATGCCCGACCCTACCCACTCCATTGACATTCTTAGTTAATACTATTTTCCAAAATAATTCACACAAGTAAAGTGAAATGTTAAAAAATATAGTCAAAAAGGCCAAGTAGATAGTCGTCTCTATCCAAACGACATTTAATGTCTGATTTTAAATGGCAATCTAATCTGATTTTAATGTCTTTCAAATATATAATAATCCGATTTTACTATTTTTAAATCAAATCAATTCATTATTATTTTTTCATCTTCATTTTTTTTCTTCTAAATTTTTTTGTCACTATTCTCTAGCAAAATGAAAATTTTCAAAATAAAAGTATACCCAATCGCGCTTTTTAACCTTTTTTTGTAGTGGAAGGTTGAACCCACGACATCATAAAAAAAAAAATAGAACCACCACCAATATACTAAACCACACCAGGTTCCCAATCTTGTAGTCTTAGTTTTTTTTACTTATAGAAGTTGCTACTTTAATATATCAACTTATCTTAGTACAATGACAACTTATCTCTGCAATCTAGCTTTGAAAAGAAAACGCTTTCAGAAAAAAGAATACCGCAACCCCTTAGCGATTTGCTCTGTCTTTTGCTTCTCAAAATTATCACATCTCTGTCTCTCTATCGCGCCATCTGCAAACCACTTCGCGCCACCCTGAAATCACCGCCCAGGCGTCCACCGGCGGCCAACTCCTCTTCAGCGCCAATCACCAGAAGCCCCAATTTCTCGAGAAACACATTGGCGGACTCGTACATCGGCAGCTTGATAAGCTTGACTTCGAAGAGTGAGATCAGGTACGAAGGCATACTCTACAACATCAATTTGTTTTTATTGCATATATGAATTGAATTTGTTTGATTATTTTTTTTTTAAACTTTTAGCTCGCAATTCTGGTATTCCTACTCGCAATTCAGATTGTTATGTTTTTGGGCATTTTTGTTGATTGGTTGAGAATTTGTTAATTGTTTTTTCTCAATTGAATACTTATACTAAAATGTTGGTAAAATATCACATTCTATCTGTTTCTATTGTTGTTGCGTTCTGATACCATTGGATAAATCTTATATTGGTTCTTTCTCACCATAAATCTCTCGACACGGATAAGGAATAAAATTCAAATCAATATACCAGAAATATTAACTCGAATGAACAAAGCATAATATAAGTGAATCGCATAAAACATGAAGATTATATTAAAACATACAAGCCTAAATCACAAATTCATCATAGGGTCCATTACATTCAAACACTAAGAATTTACTACACATGATTTTTTAAAAAGAGAGGCTACACCGTAAGATTTAAATGATGTAGACATGGTGTACTTATTTTTTATCCAGAGTCAAAACAAGACTTCTTCCTGGTTGTCTTCAAATGATGCTATGCTCCAAGCCTTCCTCCCCAAGCTCTTTAAATTTTAACTCTATTTTTTCCTTCTATTCTCTCAATATAATTTGCTCTCTATGAATCTAAATAAGGATGAATTGAATGAATCTTGAATGAATGCATGAATTTTTGTCATTCTTCTCCCAACTCATACTCTTGGCTTTTATAGACATTGTTTTTAGGGGGAATTTGTCACGCCCCAGTGTGCGCTACAACGATCCATTACTTATACGAGAAATAAATCAACAAATTCAAACCCATGATATGAAACTCAAGCGAAAAGAGTCTAATGCAAATGAATTAAAATAAACACGAGTACAAATTACATCTTAAAGTCCGCACAGATTCGAAAACCCAATAGATTACCCGAATTAACTTACACCCAAACAAAATAAAATGAAGGAGTCCAACAACAAATAAAAGTAAAAGGAAATATCTCTCCACAAAGACCGATAGGGATTCAATCAGTAGTAGGTTCGATGTCTTCAGCGTACCACTCTTCATCTAAAGGTTAGAAAATAGGAGGGGGTGAGACGAGAAATCTCGATGGATGGGGTGATCGTGTGCAAGTGTGGCGATATGTATATAGTTAATGTGAGAAATTTAGTTGTATGAAAACGCGTGAGAGATGATGCATGATTTCACACATATCCACAATCGTCGTGATAAATATATTTAAGTAATATACTTATACAATTAAGAAAATAGTTCGTGGGTCGGCAGGCACTATGGTCCAAGCAGATAGAGGATTGCGACGGATTTGTAACGCCAATCCTATGCAAGACAAGTAGTGATTGCATACGGATTTGTAGCGCCAACCTATGCAATACAAGTAGCGATTTGCACGGATTTGTAGCGCCAACCAAACGGGTCCGATTAACTCCATAATTGTGTGGATCATACAACGATTCCTTCGCCTTTCCTTGTAACTCCCGAGCAAGATGGTCAAGACTGTCACCTTATCGCTCCATGGCAAAGACAAAATCCCGTTGTGGAGCTCGGATTTGTCATAATCATGATTATACCTCAAGTACTATGACCCGCTTCCTCGACAAACTCCGTTCTCGGGCCATGGATTAGGGCGATGGGGGAAGAGTGGAATAGTAGCCGAGCGCCGGTTCCATCCCCGACGTATCCATTCATTTCGTGAGCTCGACACACCAAGTTGACTCAGCAGAAAGTAAACACAAGTTGGGTAGTCAACCGCAGTTGAGTATTATTGATTTAGGGAAGCGATTCAGAAATTTTTAAAAATTGCGAGTGGCAATTATAGTGTTGGTGAAGTTATTTGGATGAAGATGATTATCGGAGATTAAGAAATCTTCGATATCTTGAAAGATTAGGTGGAACATAAGTCCGTTATAGATTCGAAATCGCAAGACGAGGAAGTCGCCCCACGATCGCAGACATTAATCGGTCAAGACGATCCGATAAGTCGTGGATTTTTTAGAAAATAAAATATTTTAATCAATAAGTAAAGTCAGAGGGTCCAGGGCTGTTTCTTTAAAATAAAAATAATTCGAGTTAGGTCCTTGTAAAAAGAAAATTTACAATTAGCCCGTTTGGTAAAAAACCAATTCTTTTAGGGTTAAAAATTGAATAAATAAATGTCCCGACCTTGAAACATTATGAGGTCAGTTCCTAAATTCTCTAAATTGTTCATAGATTTAGGGTTTTAATGTTTTGAGGTCGAGTTTTTATAAAATTCTCACATTGGCCCCAAATTTGTTAAAATTATCATTTTGGGCTCTAAATTTAAAATAATTGGAACTCACAAACCGGAAGGGATTTTAATGTGATTCCAGTTGTAAAATGTCACTAAGGTCAGTGGGATATTGGGACAAAAGCAGTTTTTAAAAGAAGTAAGTATAGGTCCCTTAACTTTTGAAAATCTCATTTTTGTCCCATTTTGAAATAATTGCCTTTAAGGCTTTTAGGGGTCCAATTGTTATGAAATTTGAAACTTGGGTCCAAGATATAATTATGTTATAGTTAAATTAGTATTTCCAGGTGCATGGACTGCATAAGTCCTGGAAATTGTATTTTGGTCCTCAAGTTTAATCTTTTACAATTTGGTCCCTCAATTTTTATAAAATTACTTTCCAAGCTCTAAACACTTGGATTTTTGGAATACACTTAAAATATGTTATTTCCAGTCCCTTAAGAGTTAAAATTTCAAAATTTAAAATTATGGTCTGGTACAGTTTCAAAAATTGCAAAATAGCCCTTAAACTTCTAAAATTTTACAATCTAGTCCTTGGGCTTTTAAGGGTTGATTTTATTTATCTAAAAACTCTTAAAAATTTATTAAAATGTCAAAACATAATTTTTGAACCTGAGTTCAGTCCCAAAAATCGAAAATTACAGAGGAGTCCCTTAAGTTTTATTTTCTTGCAATTAAGCCCACTAACTTTCTATTTTTTCATTTTAAGTCCAAAAGTTGAATTTTAATCAATTATGCTCAACTTGTCCAGGTTATAAATCATTCAAAACATAGATTTCAAGAGTCATACACATTCATATAATTTCGTACAAAATTTCATCAAGTATAACAATAAAGTGTACATGTATGCCCTATTTTTTCGATAAATCGCATTTTTTTGAGCAACACTTGATGATTTTTCCAACTTGATACAAGAAAATAGCATGCAATACATAATATATATCTCAAGTGCTCAATAACAAAATACTACATGCATATTTTAAATTTAAAACACCTAGAAGTTGAAAGGATTTTTTTCCACCCACCTTAAAGATTGATTTGTTGGTGAAAAATGGACTAAATCACTCTTGATGAAGAAGTGACTTAGGTCTGCCCCTAAGTCAAGGAATATCAAAAAAATATAGGAGTTAGAAAAATGAGGTTAAAAATTTAAGAAAAGAAGAAAGAGGTGAAGAATATTGGTAAAACTACACTTACCTTGTGTAGTAGATGAAATGAGACTAGTAGAGGTCTCAAAATGGGTCTCTTTGCTACCTCTTAAAACAACTCTTAAGGTCAACCCCTAAAAGTCCAAAAATGAAAATGGAGTATCAAAATTTTGGAAAATAGAAGAGAAGAAGAAAATATACTAAAAATCCCATTTCTTATCTTCTAGTCCAAATTCCTTCACAATTTCTTGAGGTCTAGTCAAGATGGTTCCAAGTCTCTATTATCTTCAAGTTGTCTTCTAAGTGTACCTCAAACCAAAAATCAAACTTAGGTTAAGAAGTGAAGAGGATGAGCTGGAAATATCAAAATGGATTGAAGAAGAAAATTTCTTACCTTTGGGGTAGTATAATTCGAATTTTTATGAAGGTGTAGAAGGAGTTTTCTTGAAATTTTGCTAAGTTTTTTAAGAAAGAAAAAGAAGAAAATATAGAGAGAAGTTGGAGAATTTTAGAGAGAAGGGAGAGGACTTTTTTTTTGCTTGAAGAGTTGAATGTGTTGGTGAATTGAAGATGGAATTTTTGCTCCAAAATGGCCTAATGGCCAATCACTATGCAAGAGAGGAGGGACAAATTTTTGTTTTTGGTAAAAAAAAAAATAACTTAGTGGGAATAATTGGGTGATTTAGGAATAAAAATTAATTCGAGTCCTTTTACTAGGGACATGAAGCCAAAAGCTATGTTTAGGGAAATTATTGTTTGTTGACCAAGATGTAGTGGAATATGTAGGGTAATTTTAAATGTAGGCTTGAAAAAAATTGAAAATTTTTCCAATTTTAATTAAATTTCAAAACTTAGAAAAATAAAATAATAAAATAAAATATTTGGTTTCTTGCTTTTATAAAATTGAGGAAAAATAAAATGTATCAATATTTATACTTAAATATTAAATTTTAAAATTAAAGATGTGAAATAATAAATATGTATTTTTTTAAAAACATAATTGGAAGTTGTTGGAGAAATGAATTATAGAATATAGTGAAATATTTGGATAGGGATTGGAATATACTCCTAATTTATCGAGGTCCAATATTTCTAAAGTCGTAGTCATTCAATCAAGTATTAATGCTAGAGGAGAATATAAAATTGCTAAGCTCAAAAATGTGAAATGCGTAATTGATGTTGGAAGAAATAAATAAAAGTAGAGTCGCGTTTTATTAATAATAGATTTGTGATACATAGCCGAATACATAATCACTACATAACACCGTATCTCACGTTGTTAAAATTGGGCCTCCAGAATTTTTAGGTACCAATTATGGATAGTGTGTATTCTTTTTTACTCATAACATAAGAAAACTCTTTTCTACCCAATTTGACAAAAAATGTCCCTCCTTTAATTTGAAGATTTTGAATTTTGAACCGATGCAATTAATGCATTACTTGAAAATCGTGTACACTTTCCTCCAAATACACACACCTATGTATAAAATCGTATGCCCATATCGTGCCCTATCGTGCCCCCATATCGTACCAACCTTATGTACATATACATAAAAAGGCACGATATAATTTTAATCGAGGCACGATATATCGTGCCTAATTTTAATCAAGCACGATATATATCGTGCCTAATTTTAATCGAGGCACGATATATATCGTGCCTTTTTATTTATATGTACATATTCTAAAAAATTGTGTATTAATTTTGAAAATTATTTCAATAAAATTTAAAAATATTTGCAATTTATTAAAAATGTCAAAAATCCACAAAATCATTTTAAAATCTATAATTTATTTTAAAAATAAAAAAGAATAAAAATAAATCTATAATCTATAATTATTTTAAAATCTAAATATTAAAATTTATAATTTATTTTAAATATGAAATGTCACGCCCCAAACGGGACGCGATTTAACGATCCACAACTTAAATACAAATGAACCATCCAGACAATATCAATGAGAACCCAATAAGACAGAGTCTAAATAGCGGTGGAAATAAATAATGAGATACAAGTTACCACTTAAAGTCTACATTCCATCATCCAAATTACAACCGAAATTCAACAAGGTAGTAACTTAATGTCAAAGGGTCATACGCCTCAATTACAAACCCGAATTGAGTAGAATACAAAAGTCCGACAACAACATAATAAGAAAAGAGTCCAATCAACAACAAAAGCGAGAATCCAACAAAGCGTAGTACAAGGTCTCAATCCGAGCCGGGTTCAAAGATCTCCAACGAAATCCTCATCTAAGGTTAGAAAGCGGTGGGGATGAGACAAAAATCTCAGTGGATGGGGTGATCGTAATGCGAGTGTGGCACAATATAGTTAATGTGAGAAAACAGTTATATGAAAACGCGCGTGAGTATGATGCATGATTTCACACACGTTCAAGCGTCGTGATAAAATGATACAATAATATATTTATACTGATTAAGAAAACGATTCATGGTCACACATGCACTATTTGAAATAAATAAGCATGTAGGATTGCGTACGGAAGTGTAACGCCAATCCTATGCAAGACAAATAATGGTTGCGTCGGATTTGTAGCGCCAACCAATGCAAAACAGGTAGCGGTTGCGTGCGGAAATGTAACGCCAACCAAAGCGGGACGATAACTCCGAATCGTGTGGATCGGGCAACGATTCCTTCGTTCTTCCTTGTAACTCCCGGTCAAGTATAGTCCAAGACCGGCACCTTATCGCTCGTAGGCAAAAATAAAAATCGAGAGTGGCGAGGCTCGGATCTCGTCATAATCATGATTATACCTCAGTACTACGACCGCTTCCCTTGGACAAACTCCGTCCCCTCGGCCGGGATTAGGACGATGGGGTAGGAAGAGTGGAATAGCGGAAGCTGCCGGTTCCATCCCCGACGTATCCATTCCGACCGTGAGCTCGACACACCAAGTCGACTCGGCAGGAAAGTAATTATAATTACAAATAACCAGCAAATCAGTATTATTGATTCAGTTGATTTAGGAGAAATTTTTGAAAACGCGAGTGGCAATTATGGCGTTGGTGGAGTTTTTGGATGAAGATGATTATCGGAAGGATAAGCAACCTTCGATATCTTGAAAATTGGGTGGGACATAAGTCCCGTTATAGATTCAATTCGCAAGGCGAGGAAGTCGCTCCGCGATCGGGTATTAATCGATCAAATTGATCCGATAAGTCGGGGTTTTTGGGAAAGTAAAATATTTAAATTAAATTTCCAAGTCAGAGAGTCCAGGGCTATTTTAGTAAAAGAGAAAATAATTTGAGTTAGGTCCTTTATAAAAGAAAAATTGTAATTTAGACCCGTTTTGTAAAAACTAACACTTTTGGGTTAAAAATTGAATAATTAAATATCCCGACCTTGAAAAATTATGAGGTCAGTTCCTAAATTCTCCAAATTGTCCAGAGATTCAGGTTTTAAAGTTTTATGGTTGAGTTTTTATAAAAATCTCACATTGGCCCCACATTTGTAAAAATTATCAATTCGGACCTTAAATTTTAAAAATTGAACTCACAAACCGGAAGGGCTTTTAATGTGATTCCAGTTGTAAAATGTCACTAAGGTTGGTAGGATATTGGGACAAAAGCAGTTTTAAAAGCAATATGTGTAGGTCCTTCAACTTTTGAAAATATCATTTTTGTCACATTTTAAAATAATTGCCTTTAAGGCTTTTAGGGTCCAATTGTTATGTAATTTGAACCTTGGGTCCAAAATATAATTAAGTTATAGTTAAATTAGTATTTCCAGGTGCATGGGCTGCATAAGTCCTGGAAATTTCATTTGATCCTCAAGTTTAATATTTTACACATTAGTCCCTCAATTTTAGAAAAATTGTTTTCCAAGCCCTAACCACTTGGATTTTTCGAATACTTTTAAAAAATGTAATTCCCAGTAACTTAAGAGTAAAATTTTCAATTTTTAAAGTTTAGGTCTGTTACAGTTTTTAAAAATTGCAAAGTAGCCCTTAAACTTTCAAAATTTTACAATCTAGTCCTTGGGCTCTTAAAGGTTGATTTTATTTATCTTAAAACTCTTAAAACTTTATTAAAATGCCCAAAAGTCATTTTTGAACCTGAGTACAGTCCCAAATTTCGAAATTTGCAGAGGGGTCCTTTAACTTTTATTTTCTTGCAATTTAGTCCACCAACTTTTCATTTTTGCATTTTTAAGTCCAAAATTGAAATTTAATCAATTATGCTCGACTTTTCCAGGTTATAAGTCATCCAAAACATAGATTTTAAAGATCATACACATGCATGTCCAATACATACAAAAATTCATCAATTAAAGCATTAAAGTGTACATGCATGCACCTAAAATTCAATAAATAGTAATTTTGAGCAACTCTTGAGAATTTTCATGATTTGATATATAAAATTGACATGCAATACATAATTATATATATCTCAAGGCTCATGATTAAAGTTTCTACATGCATTTAATCAAAACACCTAAAAGTTGGAAAAATAATTTTCCACCCACCTTAAATTTGGAAATTGTGAAATAAAGGATAATTTCACAATTTTTGGATGAGGCTTCTTAGGTCAGCCCCTAAGTCAAGAAAATATCAAAATTTGGAGTTAGAAAAATGAGAGAAAATTTAAGGAGAAAAAGAAGGAAATAAGGAAATGAAAGGACTACACTTTACCTTGTGTAGTAGATGTTTGAGACTAGTTGAAACTCAAAAATTGGAATTTTGGATCAACTCCAAAAATCTCCTAAGGTCAGCCCCTATTTTTCAAAAATGAAAAAGGGGTGTTAAAATTTGAAAAAAATAGGAAGAGTAGGAAAGAAGAGGTCAAGTACACAATTCTTACCTTGTAGTCAAATTTTCTCTACTATATTCTTCTTCAAGCTTGAGGTCCTTCTTCAAAATGTTGTCAAGCTCTAACCTTCAAAGTCTTCTAAATGTACCTCCAAAACCAAATTCAAACTTAAGTTAAGAAGGTGGAAGAGATGAACAATGTGATATCCAAAAATGGATTGAAGCTAAAATTTCTTACCTTGTATGATGATGGTTTCGATTTTTATGAAGAATAGGGAGGAAAATGTTGAATTTTTTCTAAGTATGGAAGAAGAAAGTGAAAGAAAGAATAGAGAGAAGTTGGGAGTTTTTAGAGAGAAAGGAGGAGAATTGGTTTGGAAGATCAAATGTGTTGGTGAAATTTTGAGATGAAATTTTGACAAAATTAGGCCATATGGCCGTCCACTTCATGGAGAGAGAGGAGATGATTTTGTTCAAATTGTGTCTTGTAATTTGTCTCTTGCATGGAGACAAAATGCAAGTCAAAGTATGGGCTTGAATGGTGTTGGGGAATATTGAGAAGAATGTTGGTTAAGTGAGAATAAGTTGGGGAAAATAGTAATAAAGAATTGGTGTATAAGATGATGTGTATGATGTTTGAATTAATGATATAATTATACACAAGATGACTAATATATGGTGTAGGTGTACAAGAGTTGGATGATATTTTTATCCCAAAAATACCACCATGGCCGTCACTATGAGGGCAAAATGGTAATTCCATATTTTTTTTTTGTCCCAAATTTGATGATAATAGATGAAATATATCAATCTCCAAAATAATTAGTGATTTCCTTGATCACTTGTAAGTCTCATGATCACTTAAACTAAATCAAAATCTTAATTCTATAAGGTAAAAGTCTCCAAAATAAATAGTCTCTTAAAATTCTAAGGTGACTAATAAATACAAAAATAGTAGTAATGATCAATCAAGTGATCATAAATGAGGATAGAATTAATGATGATCATGATCACAAGTAATTAAATAAAATGAAATAAAATACAAAATGTATATATTATTATTAATTATCCATCAAAATGACGCGGTAAAATAGTCGATCAAAAGTATAAACAACAATAAGAGTTCAACTAATAGCCGGAAAAATCGGGGCTTCACATGAAAATTAAAAAATACACTTTTTTAAACATTTGCCATTATTTAAAATATAGAAATTTATTTAAAAGTGTCAAAAATTGTTCAACAATATGAAAAATGGATTAAAAATGAAAATTATTGAAGGCTTTGAAAAAATTTACCAAACAAATCACATTTTTTATAAAATCCAAAAAGGGAGTAGAGAGAGAAAAAATAAAGAGATAAGGCCTCACCTACTTTTGCATTTAAAATATAAGGGTATTTTGGTAAAAGAACCACAAAAATGGGTAGAAAACTTAGTTTTTTTATCTCACATGTCAAAAAACTCTTTGTCTATCCTAAGTGGGTATTTCCCACAATTTGCTCTTGTTTTTATGCAAGAACAAATGTAATCCTTGTTAAATAATTTCTCCACTTTCATAGTTGGAGTTATTGAAACCTTGTTTTCATGTGATAATTGAGGGAATATTAATGAGATTTAGTGTAGCATAATGAGATATAGATTGCACAAAAAGTTGTCAAAAAGTTAGGTGGACATGCTTCCATAATTTCAAAGCGGTGCGAAAAGCGATAAAAACACGGCCGTGCTTAAAAGCACGACTGGTCGTGCGTTGAATGAAAAAGCTTTAAAAACTCCCGTGTTTTAAAACACCGGTTGTGTTCAGCGAAATTACTCACGAACACGCCTCGTATTTTAAAGCACGGTCAAGCCATGTTCGTATGACTTGGTCCATTTTTGCTTCGGTTTTGCTCTTTCTTTAGTATGGCCGTGTTTGAAAGAACGACCACCGTGTTGGTGGTAAAGCCTTAAAACACTCATGTCTCAAAACACCGGCTATGTTTGTGAAATTACTCACGAACACGCCGGTGTTTTAAAGCACGTCCAGGCCATGTTGCATGTGTACGACTTGGTCCCTTTTTGCTCCATTTTTGGTATTTCTTCAACACGATCGTGTTTCTCAACACACCATAGCCATTTTCAGTCCGAAAGGCTTTGATTTAACTTTGTTTGGTTTGGCTTTTGAGCATTTTTGCATCCATAAACCCAAGTTTATGTTTTGATACGAATCTATGGCTTGAAATTCGCTAGAAACTGCTCCAAATGATCAATCTAGCTACACCAATAAAAACACCTCACATTAATATGAACCATGTACAACTAAAAATTTTACGAAACTATCAATAAATTAAAATAACTCAAATCCTATTCAAATAAATATATAAAATATGCATAAAAGACATTTATCACTATTTCAAATCACATATAAGAAAAAAACCGAATCCATCAAAACAAGATCTAAATATAAAATAACTGAGATCACGTATATAGAATATTATATACATAAATCTTGAAGGCGTCAATAAGTAATAATGCGACAGTTTATTTAGTGGGGCAATTTTCATTGTGGATTTACACATTCTAGTTTGACATCATCATGACATCATCATGATCAAGAAGTCGATTATCTCATCATTTTATGCAAACTAGTAATACCACTTGTGCGTTGCACATTTATTATTATTCTAATATTATTAATTTATAATGAAACTATTTATTAACAATGGATTGGTATTTATTACTTTATTTTAATAATAATATTAATATAAAGTAAATAAAAATAAATATTTGTGTATCCAATTCACATTTTTAGTTATACACTTAAAGGTCAAATTCAACTCGTTTATATTTATCTCTCAATATATGCATATTTCTATATATATTGATATTATATTTGTCACTCTCTTTCTCATACGCACTCTACCTCTGTATAAAAAAATATCAAATATACATGTGAGACATATATTTTCATATTGAACTTGTATTAATGAAAAATTAATACTTGATATTATTAATAAAATATTTTCTTCAAACAATGTATTAATAAATCTATCAAAGTCTCCATAAATAATATTAATGAAAGGTGTCATTCCTAGACCTAAAAGGTGCAATACAAAAGCATAAATCGTTTACTTAAGATTTATCTATAAAATAAAAAAATATAACATTATTAAGAAAATTCAAGTGTTCAATCCTCATACGGTGAAGTTTCGATTTATTGAACCAAACACATGAATATTTCTTTAGCTATGATTAAATTTTAAATTGTGTGGCGTATGAAAGAGTGATCGTAATATATATATATATATATATATATATATAGAGAGAGAGAGAGAGAGAGAGAGATGATTTCGAATAGTAAAATATTTGTTACTATTTTGAATTATGTAAGTATTTTAGTTGTAACTATTTCAATCATCTATTTTTTAAATAACATTTATATCTAAACATAGAATATAAATGTTGATAAAAAGAGAAAAAAATTATTTTTAGTCTTGGTAAGATGATAATCACACAATTATTTATATATAATGTATACATATATTTAATTTATATATATTAATATAATATAAGTCAAAAATCAAAAAGTCTTTTTAATGTTGTAAGTGGACGTGTAACACATATTTCCTCATCATGTCCAATCTGTAAATATTTCAAAGATTTTTTTATTAAGGTAATAAAAATATGTACCATATTTTCTAATAATGATACATGGTTTGGAAAAATTATATCTTATCGACAATTTTGTATGTTTCCTCTTATGAATAAATTTGTAGATTAATAGATTTTTAATCTTAAGGTAAGATTTTTCGATTTTTCCCTAAATGTCTAGCCAATTAACTGATCGAATATCACTAAATAATTCAATTAAAAATACAAATAGACATTGAGATTTTTTATTCTCCAATCATGTTTGTTATGCTAATCACACAATTATTTATATTTAAAGTGTATCTATATATATATATTTAATATAAATCCAAAATCAAAAAAATCTTTGTTAATATGTTAAGTGGATGTGTAACACATCTTCGTCACCCAATCCAAAGGGTAAATATTGTCAAAGATTTTTTTATTACGGAAATAAATAGATGTACATATATTTTCTAAAGATGATACATGATTAGGAAAAATTATATCTTGTTCACAATTTTGTTTTCCTTTCAAGATAAACAATTTCTAGATTAATAAATCTTTAATTTTAAGGTAAGTTTTTCTCAATTTTTCCTAAATGTATAGCCAATTATCCAACGAATATCATTAAAAATTTGATTAAAATATAAAGAGATATTGGAATTTTTTTATTATCCAAAGCACACGTGTTATGGTAATCATACAATTATTTATATTTAAAGTATATATATATATATATATATATAATTTATATATATCAATTCAATATAAATCCAAAATAAAAAAAGTCTTTGTTAATGTGGTAAGTAGACGTGTAACACATCTTTCCTTCCAATCCAACGGGGGTAAATATTGTCAAAGATTTTTTTATTAAGGTAATAAATAGATGTCCATATATTTTCTAATGATGATACATGCCGATTTGGAAAAATTATATATTTCATCTATACTTATAATGAATTTGTCTAAAATAGTGATTTAAATTTTTAACTTATTTGAAGACAAAGGGAAAAAGAAATAATTATTTTTAATCATGGTAAGACAAAGATATTATATATATATGGGATGGTTCAAATGGGAAACCCCGCTATATGAGACAGTGGGGATTTATCCGAGCCATTGAAATATTCCAATTGAGAGTCCAGTTTAATAGCTAATATTTAAATTAATAATTATTAATTATGATTAGTAAGGGTATAATTTACTATTTAAATAAATAACCATGTAATTGACGTGTCCTAAATCCTACGATGTGATAAGCACTAAATAATGGCAACAAAATCTTACCAAATCAAAACCTGATAAGAAAAAAAAAAAACGACAGATCGTTAATTCACTTTAATATTATTGTTTATTCACTTTAATATAATCCTCCCAAATAATAATGTTAATTCACTTTAATATTATCGTGTGGTTAAGAGCGTTTCACCCGTATAAATGTGGAAATTTCAACCGTACTTATATATTTATTTCATATCGTATTGAAGTGCATTTATTTTATACAAAAAAATAAGAACGTGTTTAATCCTTCCGAGATAATTTAGGATGATATACAAAGATACATACTAAGTCGATAAGAACGTGTTTAATCCTTCCAAATAACATGTTTATTCACTTTAATATTATTGTGTGATTAAGAGCGTTTCACTTGCTTAAATATTGAAATTTCACTATACTATATGTTTATTTCACCGTGTATTAAATTGCATTTATTTTATCTGGTTATAAGATGGTGTTCGCCCCTTTTACAGAATAGACAATCATAAACATTGTGTAACATTTGTACCATTAGCGAGCCTGGTTGTAATATTGCCCCGACGGATGCTCCCTGAGAAACAAGACAATATCCAAGGGAAAAAACCCTGGGCATAGTCTAGTAATCAACATGGGGACCAAATCCTTCACACTATTCTTGACCAACACGACTACCCCTTCTCCTTTCTTAGGTTGAGATTTGCATCCCCCGCCCCACTACGCATCACCAATATTAAGTTGCCGCGTTTTGATTGTCCTCCGGCCATCTTCGCAAATTAGCAAATCGCAATTAAGAAGATAAAAAAATATTATCATTCCAATTCAACAAAATGCAAATGACAAAATACAAGAAATTTATTCTAACACTACACAAACATGTAATGACAAATACATTAAAATTGTATGATACATTAACCTATGTTGAAGACATACACAAAAATGTATCGCACAAAACAACAAAACTCTATTAAATAACCACTAAAACTAAACTAAGTACACAAAATGTAATTATATTACCCATAAATATAAATATAAAAAGCTCTTATACAACAAAATTATATACCCCCCTACCCAAATATATAAAAATCATTAGAGACATGCTGCATTGCGCCACAGAAAGCAAAAAAAAATCATAGACAACAACTGTGAATAATGTAGAATACGAATAATGTGCTGGTTTGTTTAAATTCTTGGTCCATGTGTCTCCAGCTAATCTTAAAAGAAACTGAGTTTTTCTTTTTTGTGATTAGGCTAATTGTCATGGGTAGATTTCTAATTATCCATTTTTAATTGGATTCGGGATCTGATTGAACACAATCAATGGATCCAAAATTTGATAATTTATTCATTGTAATCAACATTAAGCCCTTTTATTCTCCTTTCCAAGGTAACTGCAATAGTGTCCTTTGTAAAACTCCATATATTCATCATTTGTATTTCCATATTAATCTACAGCGCCATCACAAAAGCTTGATGACCACATTCACTTATCATCTTCAACACAAAATGAGTATGCAGACATCTATCAATATGTCTTTCTATTACATGGATTTAATTGCATATACTGGTCCGGAGGGGTTAGCAATTTTGATCCAGAAAATTTTGATTTTGTATGACTACTTAGACTTATTTTATTGAAACAATCCTAAAAGTAACCCCCCAAAAATCTTAATAAAACGAACCCCAAAATCCCCCAGTACCACAACAATAACTGAACATTACCAACAAACCAATAAAAACTGGCAAATAATAAAAAAAACATAAAAACAGAGAAAAATTCACAAAAAACACAAGCCAATATTTTCACACACCCAACCATGAAATTACTAGAAGTCAAAAATCTCCAGAAAAATTGAATATAACTAAACCTAGAACACGAAAATCCCCAAAAATCAAATGATAAAACCCTAGAAACTACACAAAAATTACTTGTAAAAACTTTTTCAAATTTTGGGTTATATTTACATAACAAGAAATTAAAAATGTGCGTGAAAACTTACAATTGTATATGTGTTAATCTTTCACCCAAAAAAGATTATGGTGAAGAAAAGGAATAACTTCTCCAAGGCAATGGTCACAAGGTCGGTCAAATGGTGAGAAGAGAGAGTATTTGAAAAAGAGAGAAATTTTCGGGTAGATAATGAAGAGACGTGAACTATCAGAGAATAGGCATACAAGTGATGTTTGAACTCCCCCAAAATAGCGCCAATTAAAGAAGGAAAAAATAACTTACGTTTTACACTTAAGCAAAATGACAAAAACCTTTTCTTGGGAAAATCGAATAATCTTTGACCTTGTTTAATTATATCATGTAACAACTTGCCTAAAAAATGGGATTAATCAGTCATACAAAATATCAATCCAATGACTATGATAAATCCCACCGTCTCAAATAAAGGAGATGTCCCATTTGAACTAAATATTCCTATATATATAAATACATATATCCATTTAATACAAAATTTTCAATATAATACAAAATTCAGAAAATCTTTTCTTAACTCCGATTTAGGTGGAAGTGCTACACATCTAGTAGTGGCTTTCCTCATCCAATAGGAAAATATTAAAAAAAATTATTTTATTAATGTCGAAATATATGTCCATATTTGTTTTAGTTATACATAGTTTGATTGATAATTTATTTCCAATTATTAGATAGTTGTACTAAATGAATTTCCCATTAATCATTTTCTTTTAGGTATATATAGTTATATTTTATGTTTTGATAGCATATTCTTTCAAGGTTACCAAATTTCAAGTTTGTTTCTCTTCTAGATGTTGAGCCAACTATATTTCAAAAAAAAAAAAAAATGCATTTCTAATGAAATAATATTGAAAACAACTGAATAAAAAGTTTAAACATCTCAAAAAAAATAATGATAATAGCTTGATGACTAAACATATTTGGTAAAATAAGAAAATTGCTAGCTTAAAACATTAACATGAAAAATTAACGACTCGTGAGTCATTTAACTCAAACATGCAAAGTTGTGTCCTTCGCTAGATTGTTCTTCCGTAAAAGATTCTCAACACATTGCAAGAAAATCCCGAATTTCCTTGCTTCAATCCGACACGATAATATCTTCCGATTTATACTTATAATTGCATCATTCTCGTCTTTCAGTGTGTACCATTGATAAAATTATTCCAAAACCTCTGTGGTATAGATCGTGGATAAAAAAATAAATAATATTAACAAAAAAATCTCATCACCGAATAAACATAAGAAATCGTGAACTTTAAATATATGTATATATATATATATATATATATAAGTAAATAATCACCAAGCGAGGTTTTCTATATACGACTTTGAGAGAACCAATTAAAAAGTTGGATTCTCACCTCCACCCCAATATCATATATCATTATCGTAATCATCGTTTCATATTGCACACATATTATTATAAAACAATCAATTAATTTATAACTAAATAAAAATATCATCTATGTATGATTTAAACTATAACAAATTATATGATTTAAATCGTAATAAGTTCGTTGAACTGATATAAAAACACGTATAGTGACTACAACATAGGTGACATTAGGTAACACCAAAAAGTATTACCTAATAGCCATAAAATGTTACTATAGACAATGGGTAGCACTTTAATCCAAGATCGCAGCTTGTCTCATGCTACTTATAGTCTAAGGTATCACTTTAGTTTTTAGTAACATTTTTCAAGTGTTACATTAAGCATTTATTGCAACACTTTGAAGTAACACTTAGAATGTTACATGTGACATCTTATGCAACACTTTTCATCAAAATGTAACACTTTGTTGTAACACTTTTGATTGTATGGTTGCATTACATAGAAGAGAAAATGTAAAAAGACATCGGTTTTTCCCGGCGTCAATTAAGCGACAAAAATCATGTTAATGACTGCTTTGTCCAAAGCTCTTTAAAACTCGAGCGTCTTTACCTACAATGACAATGGTTTTACAGGATGTCCATTAAATAAAAAATCATGTTAGTATCCGTTGTTAAAGTGGGGTTCTTCAAACCAATGTCTTTTTCTACTATGAAACAATTCAATCGATGTCAACAATGGTTTTTAACCGTTGTCAATCACATCGTTGTTTGTGTAATACGAATCTGATTTAAATCGATATTGTAATCGAGCAATAATACCAATTTAACATGTCAAAATCAACCAACTTTACCATCATTACAATTTAAAAATGTAAATGTCATCAACTACAAAATTTGTCATCCACTACAAAATGCGTCGTGACGTTATGTTTTTGGCAACATTAATAAACTATTAAACAAGTACTATGCAATTGATAAAAGTTTCAAACATGTCTTCTTGTACAGAAAAGTTCCAATGAGTTCTACATCTGATTTTCAGTTGCAACTTCCCAAATCAACCAATCAATCCATGCATCATCTAAAATCAAAAATAATATGAAAAGATAAATTAACAACCCAATATATTGTTGTAGGCTAAACTATTTGCCACACTAGTTTAGATAACAAAGAATCTCAACGAGGAAAAACAGAATTAAAAAATTCACTTAAAAATTTCAAGAACACCTCTCTACTTCAACAACAAATTCAACACCCCTTCAACAAGGTAAGAAATTGTGTTCTAAAATCATCTTGTTATCCTCCAGCTCATCATCTTCACTCCTTAACCTAAGTTTGATTTTTGGTTTGAGGTACACTTAGTAGACTTGGGAGACACTAAAAGCCTTGCCATCATCTTGAAAAGGACTTCAAGACTTTGAAGATTTTGAAGAGAAATTGACTATAAGGTAAGAAATGAGATTTTTAGTACATTTTCTCGCTTCTCTTCTATTTTCCAAAATTTTGATACTCCATTTTTATTTTTTGACTTTTAGGGGCTGACTTAAGAGTTGTTTTAATAGCGAAAGCAAAGAGACCGATTTTGAAATCTCTACTAGTCTCATTTCATCTACTACACAAAGGTAAGTGTAGTTTTACCAATATTCTTCACCTCCTTCTTCTTTCCTTAAATTTTTAACTCATTTCCTAACTCCTACATTTTTTTGGTATTCCTTGACCTAGGGGGCTGACCTAAGTCACTTCTCCTTCAAGAGTGATTTATTTCATCTTTCACCAACAAGTTCATTTTTAAGGTGGGTGGAAAAATCTTTCCAACTTCTAGGTGTTTTTACATAAAATGCATGTAGTATTTTGATGTTGAGCACTTGAGATATATATGTTATGTATTGCATGCTAATTTTTTGTATCAAGTTGAAAATTTCTCAAGTATGGCCTTTAAATACTATTTGTTGAAAGATAGTATACATGTACACTTTATTGTGATATTTGATGAATTCTTGTGTGAAATGGACTTGTATATGTATGAACCTTGAAATCCATGTTTTGTATGACTTATAACCTGAACAAGTCGAGCATAATTGATTAAATTTCAATTTTTGGACTTAAAATACAAAAATAGAAAGTTGGTGGACTTAATTGCAAGACAACAAAACTTAAGGACCCTCTGTAATTTTTGATTTTTGGGACTGTACTCAGGTTCAAAAATGATGTTTGACATTTTAATAAAGTTTTAAGAGTTTTTATATAAATAAAATCAACCCTTTAAAGCCCAAGGACTAGATTGTAAAATTTTAGAAGTTTAGTGGCTATATTGCAATTTTAAATTGTACCAGACCCTATTTTTAAAATTGAAATTTTAACTCTTAAGGGACTGAAATAACATATTTTAAGTGTATTACAAAAATCCAAATGTTTAGATCTAGTAAAGTAATTTTATAAAAATTGAGGGACCAAATCGTAAAAGATTAAAATTGAGGACCAAAATAAAATTTTCAGGACTTATGCAGTCCATGCACCTGGAAATACTAATTTAACTATAAAATAATTATATTTTGACCCAAGGTTCAAATTTCATAAACAATTGGACCCCTAAAAGCCTTAAAGGCAAATATTTCAAAATGGGACAAAAATGAGATTTTCAAAGGTTAGGGACTCAGACTTATTTTTTTAAAACTGCTTTTGTCCCAATATCCCACTGACGTTAGTGATATTTTACAACTGGAATCACATTAAAAGCCCTTCCGGTTTGTGAGTTCCATTTTTTAAACCTAGGACCAAATGACAATTTTAACAAATATGGGTCCAATGTGAGAATTTTACAAAACCTCGACCTTAAAACTTTAAAACCTGAATTTCTGAACAATTTAGAGAATTTAGAAACTGACCTCATAATTGTTCAAGGTCGACATTTATTTATTTAATTTTTAACCTAAAAGTATTGGTTTTTACAAAACGGGCTAATTGTAAATTTTCTTTTTTACAAGGACCTAACTCAAATTATTTCTCTTTTAAAGAAACAGTCCTGGACCCTCTGAGTTCTAATAATGATATAAAAGATTTTATTTTCTTAAAATACCTTGACTTATCTGGATAAATCTTGACTGCTCACGCGATCATGTGGACTTCCCTGCCTTGCGATTTCGAATCTATAACGGGACTTATGTTCCACCTAATCTTTCAAAATATCAAAGATTGCTTATCCTCCGATAATCATCTTCATCCAAATAACTCCACTAACGCCATAATTGCCACTCGCGATTTTCTTAAATTTTCTCCAATCTCTAATCAATAATACTCGATTGCCTGGTTGACTACCGAACTTGTATTTACTTTCCTATCTCGAGACAACTCGTGTGTCAAGCTCACATCGGAATGGATACGTCGGGATGGAAGGCAGCTCGGCCGCTTATTCCACTCTCCGCCCATCGCCCTAATCCCGCAAATCGGCGGGACCGAGTTTGTCCGGGGGAAGCCGGGTCGTAGTAATTTGAGGTATAATCACAATTATGACAAATAAAGCCTAACAAGCTTCACTGTGGATTTTGTCTTCGCCTGGTGGAGCGATAAGGTGACATGTGTCTCGACCATCTTGCCGGGAGTTACTGAGAAAGATGGCGAATCGCCGCCTCGATCCACACGATTCGCAGTTAATCGGACCCGTTTGTTTACGCGCTACAAACCGTGACGCAAATCGCTACTTGTTTTTCATTGGTTGGCGCTTATAATCCGGGACGTTAAATCGCTTACTTATCTTGCATAGGATTGGCGCTTACAAACCGTTACACAATCCTCCCTGTCTTGCTTGAATCACATAGTGCCTCTGTTTTCTTAAATCGTATAAGTATATTACTTAAATATATTTCTCACGACGCTGTGGGTGTGAAATCACACATCATATCTCACGCATTTTCATACGAATCGTTTTCTTGCATCCAAAATATATATAGCCACACTTGCACACGATCACCCATCCACCGAGATTTCTGGTCTCATCCCCTCTTGTTTTCTAACCTTTAGATGGGGACTATGTCAAGATGTCGACCCGACCACAGTTGATGACCCTCGCCCCGCCGTCGAACTTGTACCCTTTTTCGATGATCGTACTTATTTCATGTACTCGCAGATGTTGGACTGTTATCCCCGCTACCTGTTTCTCTCTTTGATCATGTAGTTAAGGGCGTAGGATCCTATGACATTTAACATTTGGATATGGTGTACTTTACGCTTTAGTTTTGGCCCGTAAACTTATTCGAGTTATTATGTCGGATGTATTTGATCTTGTTAGACTTTAAGTTGTAATTCACACTTATGTTTATTTTATTTATTTGCTTTGCACTGTTTCACTTGGAATTGTTGTATCATTTATCAAGATTGGTTTATTCGTAAGTGGTTTATCGTTGTTGCGTCATGTTTGGGCGTGATGCAGGGACAGACGAGTTTCGGCTAGTAAGATGGGAAACTTACACCTTCCTACAACTAAAATCTTCCTACAAATCCCACTAACCCTTACCAAAACAAATGAATTTTAAAATTCCCTCTAAAACCTAGCTTTTGGCTTCATGTCCCTAATAAAGAAAGCTAGTTATTGTTTTTACCCTAAACCCCTAATTATTCCCATTAACTATCATTTAACTCAAACAAAATAATAATCCTCTCCAACTTCTCTCCAAAAATCCTCCAACATTTTCTCTAAGCATAAGTTCATCTTCTTCAAACCTTCAAACACTTAACCAAAATTTCAAGAACACCCCCTCTCTACTTCAATAACAAATTGAACACCCCTTCAACAAGGTAAGAAATTGTGTTCTAAAAATCATCTTGTTATCCCCTCAGCTCATCATCTTCACTCCTTAACCTAAGTTTGATTTTGGTTTGAGGTACACTTAGTACACTTGGGAGACACTAAGAGCTCCTTACCATCATCTTGAAAAGGACTTAGACTTTGAAGATTTTGAAGAGAAATTGACTATAAGGTAAGAAATGGGATTTTAGTACATTTTTTCTTTCTCTTCTATTTTCCAAAATTTTGATACTCCATTTTTAGTTTTTGACTTTTAGGGGCTGACCTTAAGAGTTGTTTTAAGAGTGAGCAAAGAGACCCATTTTGAGATCTCTACTAGTCTCATTTCATCTACTACTCAAGGTAAGTGTACTTTTACCAATATTCTTCACCTCCTTCTTCTTTCCTTAAATTTTAACCTCATTTCCCTAACTCCTACATTTTTTTGGTATCCCTTGACTTAGGGGCTGACCTAAGTCTTCTCCTTCAAGAGTGATTTATTTCATCTTTCACCAACAAGTTCATTTTTAAGGTGGGTGGAAAAATCTTCCAACTTCTAGGTATTTTTACATAAAATGCATGTAGTATTTTGATGTTGAGCACTTGAGATATATATGTTATGTATTGCATGCTAATTTCTTTGTATCAAGTTGAAAATTTCTCAAGTATGACTCCGTAAATACTATTTGTTGAAAAATAGAGTACATACATGTACACTTTATTGTGATATTTGATGAATTCTTGTGTGAAATGGACTTGTATATGTATGACCCTTGAAATCCATATTTTTTATGACTTATAACCTGGACAAGTCGAGCATAATGTATTAAATTTCAATTTTGGACTTAAAATACAAAAATAGAAAGTTGGTGGATTTTAATTGCAAGACAATAAAAACTTAGAGGACCCTCTGTAATTTTCAATTTTAGGACTGTACTCAGTTTCAAAAATGATGTTTGGATATTTTAATAAGTTTTAAGAGTTTTTAGATAAATAAAATCAACCCTTTAAAGCCCAAAGACTAGATTATAAAATTCTAGAAGTTTAAGGGCTATATTGCAATTTTTGAAACTGTACCAGACCCTATTTTAAAATTCGAAATTTTAACAACTTAAGGGACTGGAAATAAATATTTTAAGTGTATTCAAAAATCCAAGTGTTTAGAGCTTGGAAAGTAATTTTATAAAAATTGAGGACCAAATCGTAAAAAGATTAAAATTAAGGACCAAAATAAAATTTCCAAGACTTATGCAATCCATGCACCTGGAAATACTAATTTAACTATAACATAATTATATTTTGGACCCAAGGTTCAAATTTCATAACAATTGACCCTAAAAGCCTTAAAGGCAATTATTTCAAAAATGGGACAAAAATGAGATTTTAAAGAGTTAAGGGACCTATACTTATTTTTTAAAACTGCTTTTGTCCCAATATCCCACTGGCGTTAGTGATATTTTACAACTGAAATCATTAAAAACCCTTAAGTTTCAGAGTTCCCATTTTTAAAACCTAGAACTTTAAAAATGACAATTTTTAACAAATTTGGGGCCAATGTGAGAATTTACAAACACTTGACCTTAAAACTTTAAAAGCAA